>VFSX01000054.1:0-10000 GCA_016618255.1 Chlamydomonas sp. UWO 241 | reverse complement strand
GTGTGTGTGTGCGTGTGCGTGTGCGTGTGCGTGTGCGCGTGTGTGTGTGTGTGTGTGTGTGTGTGTTTGAGTGGGCAGACACACACCGTCTGTCTGCACCGTCCACACTCGACATGTCAGCAGGTGTGTGTGTGTGTGTGGTGTGTGTGGGGTGTGTGTGTGGAGGTGTTTTGGTGTGTTAGTGTGCGTGTGTGTGCATGTGGGTGGGTGGCTGTGGGTGGATGGGTGGGTGGGTGGTGGTGGGTGGGTGTGGGGTGTGGTGGGGGGGGAGGGGGGGACCAGACCCAGGCAGCCACCCACCCACACCCACCCAAACACGCACACACACACACACACACGCATCCACACCTGCTGACGTGTCGAGTGTAGACGGTGCGGACGGACGGTGTGTGTCTGCCCACTCAAATACACACACACACACACACACGGCGTGTAGGCTTCCCCCCAAACCCACACCCACCCACAGGCGCGCCCCCCACACCGCCAAGGGCGGAACCACCCCCGTGCCCGGGGGCGCGCGAGCGTCCGCGGAGCGCCTCCAGGCGGTGCTAGCGGTGGCGGCTGCGACACACACACACACACACACACACACACACACACACACACACACACATGCACACACACACACACACACACACACACACGCCTTGATTGACTTCAGGAAGGCTTACGATTGTGTGCACCGCCCATTGCTTTGGGAGTGCCTTAGGAGCCTCGGGGTACATGGGGAGTTCATGGCGGCGCTGATTGCCATGTACGATGGGTCCGCAATGTGTGTGCGCATCAATGGGAAAGTGGGACCCGCGTTTCCTTCACACAAGGGGGTCATGCAAGGCGACCCACTGTCACCGCTGCTGTTTGGGCTTTTTATTGACGCATTGGAGGGAGTACTAGACGCAGAGCTCCCAGGTGATGGGGTGGAGATGGCGGGGCGGTTACTGTGGCTGCTGCTGTACGCTGATGACTTGACGCTGCTGGCAGAGACGCCCGAAGCGCTTCAACGCATCCTAGATACTCTGCACGCCTTTTGCGGCACGCGTGCACCAACAGTAAACGTTAAGAAGTCAGAAGGGGTGGTGTTCAATGACCAGTTCTGCCCAGTCGGGGTGGCAGGGGGGAGGGTAACGCTGAAGTTTGCAGGAGCAGATCTACCCATGACACACGAGTTCCCATATCTGGGCATGCTCTTTCACCACCGGCGGGCAGTGGGCAGGGGACGTGGGCACCCGACGCATTAGGGGCCAGCGCACCAGATACGCGCTGGGTGGGAGAGAGGCAGGTGTGGGAGGGGCGCTAAGGCCGCACGCGACAGATGGCGCCCCCTGGAGGAAGCGCTTCTGCAATTTACCCGTGCGTCCCTAGGACTCCGCAGCAACGGGCAGCAACTGGGGATTTTGGCGCGGGAGGCGGGGTGGCAGCCGCTGGCGGCAGATTGGCTGCGCCGGGCGACGCGCTTTTGGGATAAGGCGCGGGGGCGGCCTGACGGTGACCTGCTTAAAGATGCGATGCGTGAGAGCTGGGGGCTGGCGGAAGCGGGGGGGGCGTGCTGGGTGGCACGCTTGCAGGTGTGCCTCGGAACTGTGGGGCACACCCTGGCGTAGGACCAGGAGAGACCGGTACGCATCACCTGCTGGACGTGGCGACCGCGGCGTGGCTGGCCGCCGCGACAAGCACACCGACTCTGCCGAGCGGCACTACCGTGCGAGATGTACCTGAGGAGTAGTCGCGCGGCTTTAAGATGCTGACCTACATGCGGTGGATGGCGGGAAGCGACAGCGAGCCGCCGGCCCTGCTGAGCTCAGGGCTTAACAGTGCTGCCCGGATCACGGCTCTAGCTAGGTTCAGGATGGGGCTCCATGAGCTGCAGATAGAACGGGGGCGCTACGCCGTGGTGGGACAAAGGCAGCGACGCAGCCAGCGGGCGTGCTGCCTATGCGGTGGGCTAGAGGATGAGGCACACATGGTATTTGAGTGCCCTGCCTATGAAGAGGCACGGGTGCGGGAGTTTATGAATCCTCGGCCAGGCCATGAGAACCCCAGGTTCTGGCACGAGTTGGCTGACTTCCTTGTCGACTGTTTTGAGACACGCACCGCGTGCACAGCAATCATAATGGCAGATGGCATGCTAGGGGTCTCTTTTTGACAGCTGCCGGCCTCTTTGCTAGGGTCTACTGCGCCATTAAAGGCGTCCGACAGACTGTAAAATCGACCACACCCACACACACACACTCTCCCACACCCACACCCACCCACAGGCGCGCCGCCCCCCCCACCGCCAAGGGCGACACCACCCCCGCGCCCGGGAGCGCGTGTGTGAGCGACGCGGCCCAGCCAGCGCTAACGGTGACGACACTTCCACACAGACACAAGACACACACTCCCACACGCACTCTCCCCCCCAACCACAGGCGCGCTGCCCCCCACCGCTAAGGCCGGCACGACCCCGCGCGACCGAAAGCGCGCAAGCATCAGCGGCGCGCCCCCAGCCGGAGTTAGCGGTAGCGGAGGCGACGACGTGCGCGCAGGCGCCAGCGGCGTGGGCGCGGCGGCCCCGCAGGCGCCGGCGCGCGAGTCGATGCTGGCATCTACGCCGGTGCACACGCAGGTGTGTGTGTGTGTGTGTGTGTGTGTGTGTGTGTGTGGTGGGGGGAGGGGGTGGGGCGGCGCACCAACCCCCCAGGCATCTGCGCGTGAGTCGAAGCTGGCATCTACGCCAGTGCACACACAAGTGCGTGCATGCGTGCGTGCGTGCGTGCGTGCGTGCGTGCGTGCGTGCGTGCGTGCGTGCGTGCGTGCGTGCGTGCGTGCGTGCTGGCGTGCGTGCGTGCGTGCGTGCGTGCGTGCGTGCGTGCGTGCGTGCGTGCGTGCGTGCGGTGCGTGCTGCGTGCGTTGCGGTGCAGTGCGTGCTGTGCGTGCGTGCGGTGCGTCGTGCGGCGTGCTGTGCGTGGTGCTGATGCGGGTGCGGTTCGTGGCGTCGTGCGTTGGTGCCTGTTGCGGCGTGCGGTTGCGTGCGTGCTGTGCGTGCGTCTGCTGTGACTGCGATACGCGTGCGGGCGTGCGTGCGTGCGTGCGTGCGTGCGTGGCGTGCTGGGCGTGCCGTGCGTGCGTTGCGGCGTGGGCCGTGCGTGCCGTGCCCGTGCGGGCTCGCGGCGTTGCGTGCGTAGCGTGCGTGGTGGTGCGTGCGTGCCGTGCGTGCGTGCGGTGTGCGTGCGTGCGTGTCGCGTAGCGTGCGTGCGCTTGGTGCGTGCGTGCGCCTGCTGTGCTGTCCTTGCGTGCGTGCGCATGTACTCTTGGCCGTTCTTCGCGTGCGTCCGTGCGTGCGTAAGAATAGAGTGGTGCGTGCGGCGTCGCGTGCGGCCTTCCGATGTGGCGGTGCGTGCAGCCCTTGTGCGGTGTGTGGGGTGGGTGGGTGGGGTGGAATGAGGGGTAGTGCTCGCTCGCTCTTTGCCACACACGCACGTGCGTGGGTGTGTGGTGTGGTGTGCGTGTGGGGGTAGAGGACGGGGGCGGCGGCGCCGTGCCCTGCAGGCACTCTCCGTCGCGCGATTAAAGCTGCTCTATTGCGGTTGCAACACCACAGGCATGCGTGTGTGTGTGCGTGTACGCGTGCACACACATTTGTGTGTGTGTGTGTGTGTGTGTGTGTGTTGTGTGTGTGTTTGTGTGAATATATGTGTGTGTTTATGTGTTTGTGCGTGCGTGCGTGCGTGCGTGCGTGCGTGCGTGTGGCGTGCGTGGGTGGGTGGGGGTGGGTGCGGTGGATGGGTGGTGCGACGTGGTGGGTGGTGGGATGACGTGGGTGTGGCTGTGTGGGTGGTGGGATATAGTCGGGTGTGGGCGTGGTGGTTGGGTGGGGGGTGGGTTGGGTGGGTGGGTGGTTGGGTGGGTAAGTGTGCGTGTTTTTGCACACACGCACGTTCGTGTGTGTGTGTGGTGGTGGTGTGTGCGTGGGGGGGTGAGGACGGGGGCGGCGCGCCGGCCCTGCAGGCACTTGCGCGCGATTAAAAGCTGGCCTCTATGCCGGTGCACACACAGGCATGCGTGTGTGTGTGCGTGTACGCAAGCACACACGTTTGTGTGTGTGTGTGTGTGTGTTGTGTGTGTGTTTGTGTGAATTTTTGTGTGTGTTTATGTGTTTGTGCGTGCGTGCGTGCGTGCGTGCATGTGGCGTGCGTGTGTGGGTGGGTGGGAGGGTGGGTGGGTGGGTAAGTGTGCGTGTTTTTGCACACACGCACGTGCGTGTGTGTGTGTGGTGGTGGTGTGTGCGTGGGGGGGTGAGGACGGGGGCGGCGCGCCGGCCCTGCAGGCACTTGTGCGCGATTAAAAGCTGGCCTCTATGCCGGTGCACACACAGGCATGCGTGTGTGTGTGCGTGTACGCGTGCACACACGTTTGTGTGTGTGTGTGTGTGTGTGTGTGTGTGTTGTGTTGTGTGTGTGTTTGTGTGAATATATGTGTGTGTTTATGTGTTTGTGCGTGCGTGCGTGTTTGTGCGTGTGTGCGTGCGTGTTCGTGCGTGCGTGTGTGCGTGCGTGCACCCAACCTGAATGTGCAGCCCCCCTCTCCCCCTCCCCCGCGTCCCCCCACGCACGCACACACACAAACGCTAGAGTCGAATACGCCATCAAAGGCATCCTTCAGACTGTGAAATCCCCCCCCCCCCCCCCTGCACGCACAAACACACAAACACACAAACACACACACACACACACAGGTCCGCTTCTCCTACCTGTCGAGTGAGCGCATGTACCACGAGCGGCACAGTGGGCTCTACAACCTTGGTGCTGTCATTCTGGTGGCGTCCAACATCAGGCTGGTGCTGGAGAATTTCCTGAAGGTGGGACTTCAAAATCGGGATTGAATTTGGAATTTGCCTGGTGCGCGGCGAGGAGGGCCGTCATCTTGTGGCGTCCAATCTGAGGCTGGTTTCTGAGAAATTTTTGAAGGTAACCAAATTCAAACTCAGGTTGGAATTCCATTACATACTTCAAATTGGGTCTGGTGGTGTGTGTGTCGGTAGGGGTGTGTGGGGGGTGGGTGGGGGTGGGGGTGGAGGATGGTGGCACAAGTGGGCTCTACCTCGGGGCGTCATCCTGGTGGCGTCCAGACTCAGGCTGGTGCTGGAGAACTTCCTGAAGGTTTTGAAATCCACCTTGAGTTCGAACCTTCTTTGAATTCCAATCTTTACATCAAACTGGGTATGGTGGTATGTGTGTAGGGGTGTGTGTGGGGGGTGGGGGTGGGGGTGGAGGTGGGTGGCACGGTAGGCTCTGCATCCTCTGTGCCTCGCTGGCTGTGTTTTTGGTCTTGTGTTGTGCTCAGGGTAGGACCCTACTCAGGGTAGACCTAGGCGCTCACGTTGTGTGATGCATTCGACGACGACGACGAACCTCGGGGCAGTCAGCCTGGTGCCGTGAAACCTGAGGCTGGTGCTAGAGGAGGAGGGAGTTCAAAATGTAATACGAAATCGGGATTAAATTTGAAATCTGTCTGATGTAGTATGGGGGAAGGGGAGGGGGAGGGGGCGGGGGGGGGGAGAGCCATAATCCTACTCACATACGTGGGCCCTCTCCCCATAGTTATGGCTGCTGAGCCCGCAATTCGGCTCAAAGAAGCTCTCGGACCTCACACTCGGCAGCACAAACACACACACACACACACACACGCCCACCCCCCCACCCCCCTGCCCCCCACACACGCCCCGCCCCCAGTCATTTCCTTTTCGGCTGTACACAGCCATTTGGCCATATTCCAGCTGTTCTTTGACCTTGAACACAGCTCAGCTCATCCAGTCGGTTGTGAGTCTGATAAGTCTGCCAGACAGAGCTCGTCAGCAGCTTTCAAATGACCTACATCTGAGGACGAACGGTCAAAGGGAGGTCAACGGTCAATGCGGTCAAAGCGAAATCCGGCTGTGGAATAATTTATTAGAAACCCTGAAAAGGAAATCACTGCCTCCCCCACACATCGCAGTATGGCCTGCTGAGCCCGCAGTACGGCCCCAAGAAGGTCTCCGCCGGAACACACACACACACTCCCCCCCCACACACAAACGCCCACCCCCACACATTGCAGTACGGCCTGCTGAGCCCGCAGTACGGCCCCAAGAAGCTCTCCGACCTCACATTCGGCAGCACAAACATCCCGCTCGCGATGTGCTACCCCGCGATGGCACTCTTCGTGCTGCTTTCTCTGGTCACGGAGCTCGCCGCGCACCGCCTGCTGCTGTGGGAAGGCAAGGTGTGGACGGCACCCAGGTGTAGGGAAATTTCAGGATTTTCCAGGATGTCTCAGGATTTACCAGGATTTTTCACGATGGATTTATTTGGAGGTATAACCCGGTTCCAATGTGTTTTTTTGTTTTCCAAGAGCTCTTTTCAATGCTGCGATGGCGCTCTTCGTTCTGCTGTCGCTGGTCACCGAGCTCGCCGCGCACCGCCTGCTTCTGTGGGAGGGAAAGGTGTGGGATTTAGAATGTTTGACTAGATTTTGTGAGTTTGTATTTGGGTTCGAGAGTTGTTTTTGACCCCGCGATGGCGCACTTCATTCTGCTGTCGCTGGTCACTGAGCTCGCCGCGCACCGCCTGCTGCTGTGGGAGGGAAAGGTGTGGAATTCAGCAGCTTTTTTTTCCCAGGAGTTTGTTGTCGGGTTCAAGAGTTGTTTCAAACCTGCGATGGCGCTCTGCGTTCTGCTGTCGCTGGTGACGGAGCTCGCCACGCACCGCCTGCTGCTGTGGGAGGGAAAGGTGTGGAATTCAGGCATGCCTTTTTTTTGGTCTAATGCGTTTTCGCTTTTTATATTTGTTTCCAACCTCGCGATGGCGCTCTTCGGTGACGGAGCTCGCCGCGCAGCGCCTGCTGCTGTGGGAGAGAAATGTGTGGACGGCACCCATTCGTAGCTTCGTTTTTAGTTCGTTCGAGCTGCTAACCAGCAGGTATTGTAGTTCCTACGAGTATTTTTCTATTTTCCGAGTTTTTTTTTCAACTCCGCAATGGCGCTCTTCGTTCTGCTGTCGCTGGAAATTTTCTAGGAGTTTATTCCAGAGTTTTGACCCCGCAGTGGTCCTCTTCGTGCTGCTGTCCCTCCTTACAAAGCTTGCCACGCACCGCCTGCTGCTGTGGGAGGGCAAGGTCTGGAATTCAGCATTTTTTTTTAGAGTTTGGGGGCTTGTTCTCGTTGTTGTCAACCCCACGATGGCACTATTCGTGCTGCTGTGTCTCGTGACCCAACTTGTAGCGCAGCGGCTGCTGCCGTTGGAGGGTGAGGTTGGTGTGAAGATGGTTGTGTGGTGAGCGTGATCGTCGGGAGTGTGATTTTGTTTTGAGCAGCGCATTCAGATTTCCGTTTGCGCTCTTAGTTCTGCTGTCACTCGTAACCGAGCTCTCCGCGTACTGTCTGCTGCTGTGGGACGAAAATGTGTGGACGGCACCCATGCATAGCAGTTGTTGTTAGTTATTTTGAGCTTCTAACTGGCTGCTTACCAACAGTTTTTCGGAAGTAAAGAGTATATGTTTGCTTTGCAAGAGCTCTTTTCATCCCTGCAATGGTGCTCTTTGTTCTGCTGTCGCTCGTCACGGAGCTTGCCGCGCAACGCCTGCTGCTGTGGGAGGGAAAGGTGTGGAGTTCAGCCTTATCTTTTGATATTTTGGGAGTTTCTTTTCGCGTTGTTAATACTTGTTTTCAACCTCACGACGGCGCTCCATCCGTGCTGCAGTGTCGCGTTGCCGAACTGGCAGCGCGCAGCGGCTGCTGCTTATGTAGGGGGAAGGTTGGTGTGGGGATGTTTTTTTTTGTGCGGGGAGCGTGAACAAAGGGGGTGTGAGTTTGTTTTCAGCAGCGCATTTACACTTGCGATGGCGCGTTCGCTCTGCCGCCGCTGGCGAAAGAGCTCGCCGCGCGCAGTCTGCTGATGTGGGAGGGAAAGGTGTGGAGTTCAACCACTTTTTCTTCTCTGACGTGTTTTATTCGCGATGGCTATCTATGTGTGCTGCTGTGTTTCGTGGCTTCGCATGTTTTGACCCGTATGCGCAGTGATTTTTGCTATGGCAGTATACCGCTCGGAGCGAAATCTGAGCGAAATTATAATAATTGCTTTGTAGGCTATTCCGCTTTTCTGCTTTTCCGCTCGGGGAAAAAAATAATTGTGCCAAGAACAAGCGGGGAAAAAATAATGGTGCCAGGAAAAGGCCGGGAAAAGCGGAATAATAATTAATTGCTAGATCATTCCCAAGGATCAATGCGTACGCGCCCGGAGGACGCGGGGGCATGAATTAAGGCCTAGACTACACGTTTAGGGGGGGCTCTGCTAGGAGTGCTGCTGCTGCTGTGTTTGGTGACCAACCAAGCTGTGGCTGCGCACTGCTCGCTGCTTGCAAGGTTGGTGTGAGCCTGGGGTCTGAGGAGTGTGAATGTGGGGAGCGTGGACTTGCTGGCTTTGAGCCTGGCTGGCTTTTAGCTGTTTGGCTCTGTGGCTGTGCTATTCTTCTAGTGTTTAGGCTGCTCTCGGCTGCTTTCCGTTGTGCTATGCTTTCGACGACGACGGACGTTTTTTTTCCGTGAGGGGAGGTGCATTTGCCGCCCTTGTGACGGGGCCCTTCGTTCTGCTGCTGTCCCTTGTGACCGACCAAGCTGTGGCCGCGCCCTACCGTCCATATTGCTGGAATGACACATTGTTTTTTCAAGAGGTAAATGTTCTCAACCCGTGATGGCGCTCTCTGTTCTGCCGTCGCTCCTCTGCAAAAAAAAACGGAAAAACGGTGCGCGCACGCAACGCTCGTGCCTCCCTCCCACCCACCCTCCCATCTCACCCGCATCTCCTTGTCATTTGAAGGGGCGGAGGTCTTCGCTGCATGCCCAAGAGACGCGACTGCGGATGCGTCACCGTGCCGCCAGAACTGACCACCCCCACCCACCCACCCCACCACCCACCACCCACGCACACACACGCACACACACACACACACACACACAGCACACGCACACGCACACGCACACACGCACACGCACACGCACACGCACACGCACACGCACACGCACACGCACACACGCACACGCACACGCACACGCACACGCACACGCACACGCACACGCACACGCACACGCACACGCACACGCACACGCACACGCACACGCACACGCACACGCACACGCACACGCACACGCACACGCACACGCACACGCACACATAGACACACACATGCACACGCAAACATGCACAAATCGACACGACCCCCCCCCCCACACACACGCACCCCAGATCTTTGCTGGCCTGTCCAAGAAGCGCGACGACCGCGGGCGCGTCACTGTGCCGCCAGAGCTGGCCGCCCGATCCAAGATCCACGAGTGGCTCGTCTTTGTGTGCAGCCTGATCAACACGACTGCGGCGATCGGTGCGTGTGTGTGTGGGGGGGGTATGTGTGTGAGTGTGTGCAGTGCATGTGTGTGAGTGTGTGTGTGTGTGTGTGTGTGTGTAGCCTCACCAACACAACTGCGGCAATCAGTGTGTGTGTGTGTGTGTGTGTGAAAGAGAGCTTACTGCCCGATCCAAGGTCCTCGAATGGCTCGTGCTTGTGTGCAGCCTCACCTTACCCTGTCTCCTCCTAGGCCTCCGACGGACTGTAAACGCGACCGCACATGCGCACGCGCAGGCATCCCCACGGTTCTAGTAAGCTGTCACGAACACATCGATACATAAGGCCAACAGCGCCCAACAACGACACCTCGGACCTTTTCGACCCATCTGCTGCATACGTTAACATGACGCGTCTGACGGCCTGTAAACGTGACCTCATATGCGCACATGCAGGCATCCCGTGGGCGGTCATCAGCGAGACGAACGCCGAGCCGGTGTCTGGCGGTGTGCTCATCATGCTCGCATGCATCCTGTGGATGAAGGTGCGAGTGTGTGTATGTGTGTGTGTTTACTGCAACGCGTGTTTTTATCTCTTTATCTCTGTCTCTCTCTCTCTCTCTCTCTCTCTCTCTCTCTCTGTCTCCCTC
>VFSX01001121.1:0-12192 GCA_016618255.1 Chlamydomonas sp. UWO 241 | reverse complement strand
GTGTGTGTGTGTGAACATTCACAAACCTGGAACGCGCGCCACTGCGGGCAGCACCGGAACACGATGACCGCCGCGACCGGCCGCCCGGCGTTGTCCCTGAGGTCTCTCTACAAAGACCCCCCCCACACACACAATACACACACACACAGACACACACTCACACGCAGACACGCACCTGGAACGCGCGCCACTGCAGGCAGCACAGGGACACGACGACGGCCGCGACCGGTCGCCCAGCGTTGTGCTCGAGGTCTCTCTACAACGAGAGACCCCCCCCACACACACACATTACACACACTAACACGAACACACACACACACACACACACACACAGACACGCACCTGGAACTCGCGCCACTGCAGGCAGCACAGGGACACGACGACGGCCGCGACCGGCCGCCCGGCAGTGTGCTTGAGGTCTCTGAACAACGAGAGACCCCCCCCCCCACATACACACGCACACACAAGCACCTGGAACGCACGCGACTGCAGGCAGCACCGGAACGCGACGACCGCCGCGAGCGGCCGCCCGACGTGGTACCCCAGGTCGCTCTGCAACGACCTGCCCCCCCCCTCCCACACACACACACACATACACACAAAATGTGTGCGCACGCACACACACACGCACACACACACACACACACACACACAAGCACCTGGAACGCGCGCCACTGCAGGCAGCACCGGAACACGACCACGGCCGCGACTGGCCGCCCGGCGTTGTACCCAAGGTCGGTCGACAGTGATGACAGCAGTCGCTCCTCCTCCTGGCGGCGCTTCTCTGCGAGCGCTGCAGCCTGCTTGGCCTACGTGTATGCGCGAGTGTGTGTGTGTGTGTGTGTGTATGTGTGCACGTGTGTGTGTGGGGTGGGGTAGGAGATCAGGCACCCGCTATTCGAAAGACATTCCAGTTCACCGGCCAGACTTCGTAACAATTGCCGGGGTGTATTGCTGTTAGTAGTACAGGCATTGCCGGTGCATGCGGACGGCCTCATGTAACGCTTGGTTGGTTGGTTGTTAAAGAGCAGTCGCTCCTCCTCCTGGCGGCGCTCCTCTGCGAACGCTGCAGCCTGCTTGGCCTGCGTGCGCGCGTAGATGTGTGTGTGTTTGCATGTGTGCCATCAGACGCATCCAACTGACTTTTACAATCGAACACACACACAAACACACACACACACACGCACACACACACACACACGCACACCTGCAGCTCCCGCATCTTGCGGTCGGCCTCGCTCTCCAGCGCGTGCGGAGCAGCCGCACTCCCTTTCACACTTGCACACCGACGCTCCCTTTCACACACCCACCCACCCACACATGCACACACACTTCCACACGTCAACACACACCTGCAGCTCCCGCATCTTGCGGTCGGCCTCACTCTCCGGCGCGTGCGGAGCAGCCGTAGCGGCGTGCGCGCCGCTCGGCTGGCTGCCCGGGCTGCCTCCGCCGAAACCAAACGCCGTCATGCCGTCCGACAGAGCCTGTGCGTACGAGGGGGATGAAGAGAGTAAGTATAAGGTGATACGCCGCTCGGCTGTGTGTGCCATGTGTGTGTGTGTGTGTGTGTGTGAGTGTGTGTGGAGAGTATGTACTAGGTGATGCACCGCTCGTCTGGCTGCCCGGGCCGCCCCCGCCGAAACCAAACGCCGTCATGCCGTCTGACAGAGCCTGTGTGCCGTGTGTGTGTGCGTGTGTGTGTGCCGTGTGTGTGTGTCTGTGTGTGTGTGCCGTGTGTGTGTGTGTAGAGAGAGAGAGTACTAGGTGATACGCCACTTGGCTGGCTGCCTCCGTCGAAACCAAACGCCGCCACACCGTCCGACGAGCCTGTGCGGAGGGGGGGAGGAGGGGGGAGAGCATATGACAGCCGAGCGATTTTAAACAAATGTTCTGTCTGTCTAGATGTGAGCGAGCAGAGAGGGGGTGGGTGGGGGCATATGACAGCTGAGCGATTTTGCACGCACGTGCTGTCCGTCTGGCTGTGAGCAGTTTTGCACAAATGTGCTGTCCGTCTGGATGCCCGAGCACCATCATGCCAGGCCCTGCGCGCGCGTGCGTGCGTGCGTGGAGGGCGTGCAGCGCGTGAGGTGCTTGGCTTCATGGTGAGAGCAGCGCGTGGGTGGGCGATGGCAGCAGAGAAGGGGGGCAGCAGGGGAGAGGCGGGGGGGGGGTTCCTGGCGAGAACAAAAGCAGTCCCCTCCCTCCCCTCCCCCCTCCCCACCCTTTAGTTACACCCAAGCCCCTCATCATCATGGATTTTCTGTCTCTGTTGTGGCGACTCATGGAGAGCAAGGCCCTACCTTTGCGTAGCCCCCTGTCTGGAGCTCATGCGGCAGCTCTGCGCCAAGGCTGCCGAGTGGCCCCTGCGGTGTGGCACCAGAGCTTTGAAGGCGTTGAGGAGTTCGGGTTTCAGGTTTTCAAGGTTTAGAAGGGGCCCAGGGGGGCGGGGTATGCGGGGCGTGAGCACAGCGGCGGCCAGCAGTGCAGAAGAGCAGCAGGCGCCCGCACCTCGTCGTTGCTCCGGGTTGTTTTGTGATTTGGTCGGTGGGGGATGCTTTACGATTCAAGGGTGAGGCGCCAACAGTGGGCCATCTGTGCCTGTCAGTGAAATTTCCTAGCGCCCCGCAGCCCCCGCAGCCCCCGCTCGGCAGAACAGACATTCTTGGTTTCCTTAAGGTCACCGCACTGGTGCCTGTGCCCTGTTCAGCGATGAGCGGCAGGCGTCAACAGTGAGCCCCCCCCCTCCAGAGTAACAAGTAACGGCAATAAGAATTTGGTTTGCCCCCCACACACACCTGCGCCGGCCGCCCCTCCCTCGCGTTTCGCCCATGCCGTTTTGCGCAACCATGCGCGGGCCGGTGCCTGCTGCCGCCGGCGGCTGGAGCCGCGACGCGCGGCACCGCGGCGGCGCGGGCCGCCACGCTCGCTGCGCCCGCTGCGGTTGGTGTGGCGTGGTTGCCTTGGACGCAGTTTGTGGAAGGGGGGAGGGTAAAGGGGGCGGAACACACGCTGAGCGAGTTGGGCGCCACACGCTGGCAACTTGCACAACACAGTAGCAGCAACACAAACAGCAGCAGCCAGCACATGCACAAGCAGCAGCAGAACTCACAGCAGCAGAAACACAGCAGCAGAACACAGCAGCAACACAAACAGCAGCAGCAGCACAGCAAGCAAGCAGCAGCAGCACACTAGCAGCAGCAACACAACAGCGAGCAGGCCAACACCAACAGCAGCAGCAGCAGCACACTAGCAGCAGCAGCAGCAACTTCAAGCAGCAGCAACCACAGCAGGCAACTTCCACAGCAGCAGCAGCAGCAAACACAGCACAGCAGCAGCAACTCACAGCAGCAGGGAACACAACAGCAGCAGCAGAACACAACGAGCAGCAGCAACACCACAGCAGCAGCAAGCAGCAAGTAGCAGCACAGCACAGCAGCACTACTTCAAAGCCTATCTGAGCATAGCACAGCAAAGCTCAGGCACACAGCAGCAGCAACACAACAGCAGCAACACAGCAGCAGCAGCAGCAGCACACTAGCAGCAGCAGCAGCAGCAACTCCACAGCAGCAGCAGCAGCAACTCCACAGCAGCAGCAGCAGCAACTCCACAGCAGCAGCAACACAACAGCAGCAACACAACAGCAGCAGCAGCAGCAGCAGCAGCAGCAGCAGCACACTAGCAGCAGCAACTCCACAGCAGCAGCAACACAGCAGCAGCAACACAACAGCAGCAGCAGCAGCACAGCAGCAGCACACTAGCAGCAGCAGCACAGTGTGCAGCTGCTGGGAAGCTGCCGCAGTCTGGAAGCCATAACGAGTCCCCTGCCCTGCGCACACACGCACCTGCTCGCGACGCCAGTTGTGTGTGTGTGTGTGCGTAAGCTGAAACGCGTCCCCTGCCCTGACTCACACACGCACCTGCATGTGCCGCCGTCGCGAGCTCGCGCTCGCGCGCCGCCTGCACCTCGCGCATGCCCTCAATCGTGGCCTGCAGCTCAAGTACCTGTGCGTGGTGTGTGCGCGACCGCAAACGCGTGCCAGCAGTGGGGCGCGGACGGAGGAGGCTTCCTGCGCATGCCCTCAATCGTGGCCTGAAGCTCAAGCACTTGTGCGTGGCGTGCGCGCGTGCAAACACACCAACATGTCGCACAAACAGGCGCGCGCTGGCGCTTAGCAGAGCCCCCCCCACCCCCCCACACACACCACACACCCACACCCACCACCACCGCCGCCACACAAACCAACACACCCACCTGCGCGCGTGCGTCGTCCCGCATCCCGCACGCGTTCTGCAGCCGCGTTAGCAGGTCGTCCTGCGGGGTTGAGGTTCAGGCAAAGGGAGGAGGGAGGGGTTGGCACGCAGACAAGAGAGAGAGAGAGAGAGAGTCACACAGGCTAAGGAGCGGTGTGCGAGCTGTGTGTGTGTGTAGCACACAGGCAAAATAAGCAGGGGTCAGCACATTGGCTAGAAGAGAGCGCGGGAGAGAGGGAGAGAGAGAGAGAGAGAGAGAGAGAAAGGGAGAGGGAGAGAGCGAGCGAGGCATGCGCAGGAGAAGTGGGGTGCACTCGTTCTGCAGCTACTTGAGCAGGTCTTACGGGTGCGGGGCAGCACAGGCAAAGAGGGGGAGGGGCTCCAGCTCCCACCGACCCTCATCGCGTGGAACCTCTTCTCGATGTCGGACTACTCGGAGAGCATTGATGCACGTATTACACAGGCGCGCGTACACACACTGATGATGATGAGAGTTTTACAATCCACTTCTGGCGGTCACACGTACGGTTCCAAAGCTCCAGTGGGACTTAGAGAAACAAGGCTCAAGGCCCAAAAAAGGTCAAGCTACAAGTAGCCCACGGTAACGCCATCCACACTTTGTGGCGGGCGCCAAGCAAGCAGCACCACTGTGCAGGCTGCACACCCAGCCCCTCAAATGGCCAGAGGGCGGACCCAAGGTATAAAACCATGAAGGGACAAAAAAGCCCTCCCCCAGACCACCGGAAGCGGGGCTAGTAGCACACCAGCCGCAGCACTCTACTCAGCGACCACACCGCACCCGCCACCGCACGCGTGTGGCGCCACCTCCCTTCAAAAACACCCCCAGAGGGAATGCCATCTAGCAAGCAGGTGCAGGCACCCGCTCGCCGTCAACGACGAGGCGCGCGCGGTGGAACTGCGCCGCTTCCCCGCAACCTTGGCGGCGAGGAAAGCGGGCCACAGCGCCTGGTGCTGCGCCTCCTCGCGATCACTGAGGACGTCGAAGACTGCAGTCGAGTCCACGCAGCGGCGCAGCTCGTTGCGCCAGCGCACGACAGTGTCGGCCACGGCGTCAGACGCCACGGTGAAGAGCACACGCAGCACACCGCCCCGCGTGGCTCCACGCCGATGCCCCCGACGCCAGGCTTGGCGTTGAGGAGCGACGCGGACACGACGCCACCATCAGCCGGCTCCCGCCGGCCGGTGCCGCCGTAGAGGAGGCGCACGACATCCGTAGCCAGGCGGACGGGCAGGCTGGTGCCGTCCTCGGCAGCTGCAGCGATCCGCTCCGCAGCCGCCGCCGTCGCCTCCTCTTTATCCATCCGCCTGCCACCGCCCGCGAGGAACCAGTTGGCGCCGCGTGCCACCGGGATGGACAGGACGAAGCTGCGGCGCAGCGACGTGTCGCCCACACGCGCAGGCAGCCCCCCCCGGCGGGAGGGGCCGCGCGCAGATGCGGCACGCGTGGCGCCCGACGCCGGCCGCTCCGTCGCCGGCCCCCCCCCCGCCGACGCCACAGGAGCGGCAGCAGTAGCGGGCCGGGCAGGCTGAGCAGCCTCGGCAGCAGGCGCAGCGCGGGGCGCCGCACTGTGGTCCGCATGGCCGGCCCGCGCGCGGGCGGGCTCTGCATGCGGCATCTGCATGGGCGCCCCAGGGACGCGGCTCACCAGGAGGCTCACCACATCCACCAGGGACGCAGTCTGTTGCGCCTGCGCCTGCACCACAGCGAGCACCCCCGCAAGGGCACCGCTGGGGCCGGCCTCGGCAACCTGTGGCGCGCCCACCTGCGTCGGCGCATTCTGTGGCTGGGCGCGCGCCCTCGCCTCCCTGTCCAGCAGCCCCCCTACCAGGCGTCTGATGTCGGCCTGCCCCGCGCTGAGGGCGCGGAGGGCGTCTGTGTTGTCGGCCGAGGCCGAGATGTGGTTGCTGGCGTCGCCATGCAGGTGTTGCGCAGCCTCCGCGTATGTGGCTGCCCCCCGCGCCCCGTGGAGCGCCGAAAGCTGTGTCTGTGTCGCATCCACGAACGCGCGGTGGCGTGGCGGGGAGTCTGAGCCGGGGGAGCCGCTGCTCACCGGTGATTCTGTGGTGGTGGCCGCTCGGGCGATGAGCGCGCCGGCGGCCGCACTCCACATCCATCACTGAGTATTTTCATCCTCTTGCTGGCCCACAGTTGGTCGCCAGCCTTCAACTGACTACAAAAAAACGCCTGTCTACGTCTGAGCCGGAGTCCAACACAGAGCCGGAGTCCAACACAGAGCCGGAGTCCAACACAGTCCAACACAGTCCAACACACCGCTTCTACGTTCTACTAGTGCGCTCGGGGGGGGTGGCAACCCCCCGGGCGCGCTGCGATCCAGGTGTCGACGACGCGAGTCCGATGACCCTGTAGCGTAGAGCCAAACCAAGGAGGGCATACCGGCCCGGCATCACAGACGGCCAAGGACGCCTCGCGGACTTTAGCTGGCTGGCCGCGGATGCGAGCAAAGGGGAAACAAGGCACCCCATGCATGCAGCCTTTTCCTGCCAGTCCCCGCGTGTAGCGGGGCACGCCTGGCGACGCGTCCAAGTCGTCAATCAGAATACCAGAGTGGCTACGTTCAACGTGCGGACATGTCCTGCAGAGGACGAGGGACTGGTCAAACTGGCGAGTCTGGTACAAGATTGCGCCAAGCTTAGCGTCGGTGTTGCAGCGCTTCAGGAGCTGCGCAGGACCGGCTCCGGGGAGGCGCAAGTGGCTACGGGCGACACGTCTTGGACGCTGCTGTGGTCGGGTGGGGAGCACCGGCAGCGTGGGGTGGGCTTGCTGTTGTCCCCTGCATGGGCATCGGCACTCATCTCCTGGGAGGCGGTGTCCGACCGCCTCATCCAGGCCCGCTTTGCAGCGGTCCGTGGGCAGATGATCACCATCGTCAGCGCCTACAGTCCAACGGAGGCAGCGAGCGACGAGGAGGCTGGCGACTTCTACCTTCGAGTAGCGGCGCTCGCGGACAAGGCCAACAACAAGCGCGATCTGCTCATCGTGGCAGGTGATTTCAATGCAGCAGTGGGGAGGGATTCGGTGTCCGACCACGAATGCGTTGGCAAGCACCTGCCCCTCACGGAGCCAGCGGTGGCCAGCAGGAACGGTCGCCTGCTCCTTGACACTGCCACTGCTTGCAGCCTGCGCGCTGCCAACACTCTCTAACCCCACAGGCCTGAGCACCAGTACACCCACATCAGCCCCATGGCTGTTGCACAGAGCAGACGGCATGCATGCTCGGTGCGCCGCCTGCACAGCGTCAAGGACTACATCCTGGTCGCGCGCCGCCGCATGCATGCGGTGACAGACTGTAGGGTGCGTATGAGCCCAACCTGGGACAGCGATCACTGCATGGTGGTACTGTCCATGCGCCTCCGCATGCTAGCCTCCCGCCATGCAGGCGGCTCTCAGCGGCGCGCATGGGACTCTTCACAACTGCGGCGCCCGGCTGTCTGTCGTGAGTTCAACCTCCAGCTGTCCGATCGCTTTGGGCTGCTGGAGGCCGTGGCGCCCGAGGGCGCTGATGCCCAGGCGGAGTACGACGCGATGGCTGCTGCAATTCGCGAGGTGGCCACCAACCACCTCGCTCCACGCGGCAGCCGCCGGCGGCGCGGCTGGCAGTTCACTCTGTCGCAGCGCACCCTCCGGCTCATGGACGCCGGCAGCGCGCGCACTCGGCATGGCTCAGGAGCAAGTCTGCTGCTGCCAAACGAGAGCGCAACCGCGCAAACCGCGCGGCCGACGCAGCTGTGCAGAGAGACAGGGAGAGGTGGATCGGCCAGCAGGTGGCGGAGGCGCAAGACATGCTACGCAAGAAGAATCTGTGCCAGTTTGCGCGCGCGTGCGACAGGCTGGCGGGCCGCAGCCGCAGCCATCAGACCCCACCTGCCATGCGGAACGTCTCGGGCGCGCTGCACAGCGGTCCAGACGGGGTGCTGAAGGCCATGGCAGAGTCATTCGATAAGCTATATGGCGGGGAGACCAAGCTCAGCGACGAGACCCTGAACCAGCTGGAGAACGATGTAGCGGCGTTTGAGCTCACACGCGCCACAGAGGTGGACGAAGCGCACGGGCGCGCCCCTGACCTGGCTGAGACGGAGGCGTGTGTGCGAGCGTTGCGCTCGGCCGCCGCTCCGGGCGGTGACCAGCTGGACGCCATGCTGTTGCGGTGCCCACCTGCGATCGCATGGCTCCACCGGGTCATCATCGCCGTATGGCGGTCGGGGAGAGCCCGAGGGAATGGAAAACTGCTATTATCACACCATTATATAAGGGGAAGGGTCCGCGTGACTCCCCTGGTAACTACCGCGGTATAAGCCTTCTCTCTATTGCCGGGAAAGTGTACGCTACCATACTTCTGCACCGCGTCTCCACGCAGGTTGATGGTCAGTTGCAGGAGGCTCAGTGTGGTTTCAGAAAAAGCAGAGGCACTGTTGATGCAATTTTTACTCTGCGCTCGCTGAGCGCGGCACATGCCGAGTTCAAACAATGCATGGCTGTGGCATTTGTCGACTATTCTAAAGCTTACGATTGCATAAACCGTGCGGCACTGTTGAGAGTCCTTAGATTATATAGTGTTCATCCGCACATTATTGATCTGTTGGAGGATCTTCACACCAACACCGCAGCTGCCGTGCGGCTGGCTGGGAAAATCGGGCACGAATCCCCCGTGTCGTCTGGTGTGCGACAGGGGTGCGTCATTGCTCCTGTGTTGTTCAATGTTTTTATTGACCACATAGTGTAAAAGGCGCTAGACATGATGCCAGAGGGGGCTGGCGTGTCAGTCGTGACCCGAGCCGGCGGCTCTGTGTTGTCGTCGTCGGTTGAGCGCATAGTAATGCTGATGTATGCCGACGATTTATGTTTGTTCTCGCATGACCCAGCTCAGTTGGCGCTTATGCTGAAAATCCTTGACAAAGTGTCCTCTAGCTTTGGCATGCAAATCAACGCCGCCAAGACAGAAGTGATGATTTTGCCAGCAGATTTTGTCGCGGATCTGCCCACGTTTGCGCTGACTGGTGGTGAAGTGAAGACCGTCTCTGCATTTAAGTATCTAGGGAGTTGGATAACCCAGAGTGGTGGTGTGGAAAAGGAGATCGGTGTGCGTGTCGGTCGCGCGCTGGGCGTGTTTGCGTCTTTTGATAAGATTTGGGCCAGCAAGAAGATGCAAGTGCAGTCTAAGATGCGGGTTACAACACTTTCGTGCTGCCCCACTTTCTGTACGGCTGCGAAACATGGGCCCCTACTAAAACACAACTGACTCGATTGGAGGTTGCCCACTCTAACTGCCTTCGTCGCATTCTGGGTGTGCGCCTGGTCGACCGGCACAGATTAACTTATATTCGGCAGGCGTGCGACACTGAGCCAATTGAGAGCCTTGTGGCAAAGCGATCAATGCAGTGGCTAGGCCATGTGATGCGCATGCCGGCTTCTCGTCTTCCTCGTACGACTTTTGACTGCACAATGGATGTGGCTCGGCAGCAAGGCCGGCCTCCAGCCTCCTCCCGACACTATTTTCTTAAGCTACTGATTCAGCAGCTAGGCGAAACTAGTGGCACTCGTTCTGATTGGAAGACTTTTTCGGACACGGCGTTTGAGCGTGCTCAGGATAGGGTCGGGTGGAGAGCCGTGGTGTACGGTCCGGCTGCCCCTCAGGCGCCGGCCCCTCCACCACGGCGGTCAAGTAGATTGGCAAGCGCCACTTGACCCCCTATCCCCTAGAAGCAGTTAGGACCTATTTTGGAGGCGTCGCACAATAGCTCTCCTTTTTGCTCTGGGACTACACGTTGGCAGGCAGCCGGCTGGTGGCTACCGCCCCTCACAAGTAATTGTTAGGGCCAGAACTGGACTTGGGTCTAGGCGGTGGCACTAGGACTAGAGGTAGTCTTTGCTGGAAAGCCGATGTAACTGTAACTGCGTACACACAGGCGTGTGCTATCGCCCCCCCCCCCTTTACCTCCAGCTTCCACCAGCTTCCTCCAGCTTCCATCCACCTTCATCACGTGGAACTTCAGCTCGATGTTAGACCGCTCAGAGAGCATTGATGCACGTGGCACAGTGGCACACACAAAATAACACACAAAATAATCATGCAAAAGAATACACACACAAATTAACACACACGCAAAATCGACCACGCATGCATAGGCTTATCAGCTCCCAACACAAAAACAATTTCCTCCAGCTTCCACCCACCTTCATCGCGTGGAACTTCTTCTCGATGTCAGACCGCTCGGAGAGCATCGACTGGATGTAGTCCTGAGCGGACGCGAGCTTCTTCGTAAGCTCGGCCTTGTCCCGGGTCACCTGTGTGTGTGCGCGTGTGTCGTGTGTGCATGTGTGTCTTGTGTGTCTTGTGTGTCTTGTGTGTCTTGTATGTCTTGTGTGTCTTGTGTGTCTCGTGCGCATGTGTGTCTTGTGTGCGTGTGGATGGATGCGAGTGTGTCAACATGAGTGTGGATGTAGTCTTGCGCGGATGCGAGCGTCTTTGTCAGCTCCGCCTTGTCCCCTGTCCCTTGTCACCTGTGAATGTGTGTGTGCGTGTGCGTGTGCGTGTGCGTGTGCATGTGTCTTGTCACACAATGTGTGCGTGTGGATGTGTGTGTGTTTATGAGTGTGGATGAAGTCCTGAGCGGACGCGAGCTTTTTCGTCAGCTGGGTTTCAAAACCCAGGACAAATGTCACGAGTCACATGAGTGTGTTTTGTCCCTGGCCACCTGTGCGTTGGGGCTCGATTAACGGAGGCGCGTTCTCGTCGCCGAGCCCTGGACCCAGCAATGCGGCGCTGCTGGTGACGAGGATCTCCGTGCCGCTGACGAGCGGGGTACAGTACGACTGGCCCGGCTCCTGCTAGACTGCCCCTCGGTGGAACACTTCAGGATCGGCTTGCCCGGCGCTGCCATGGCTTGGCGAGTAGCTGCGGCGCTGCCGCGGCCCGTGCTGGGAGACGGCCCTTATCCTCCCCCATGCAGCACCGATCTCAACGAGTTGATCGACGAGCGGAGGAGCTGGCGCCCGTCAATGCATGCTGGACATTGGTCAAGATGGCTGCCCGTGGAGGCGGTCTACCATCACGGCTTCAGCGGTGGCGACCGCCGAGGCAACACAGAGTAAATCCGCTTCACCAATCGCAGCGTTCGTCACCGCGCTCATCCTCGGGGTCGCTCGTCCGCCGGTGACTGGCGTTGGAAGGTCTTCAGGCAGCCTCCATGACAAATCTGTCGTCCATGCACCCCTGGAGGGTGGGACCTGGCCATGCATGAGGCATGGGCCGCCGGCTGAGCCCCATGCAAACGAGAGCTGGACAGCCATGCACTGCCAGGCGGGACCGTTCCAGTCAGCGCCAGTCGGCTCTGCCGGCTTGACTGGCCACAAGGCCACTACTGTGACCCTGAGGAAGGTCCTCTCCTATATGCTCCTTGCCAGACATGTCTCTCAGAGACCGCTGTTTGGGGTAGTCAAGCCGGCGGGAGCGGTAGTCTATCGGCTGGGAGCCGGCGGTACTCAAGTACTTAAGTGTGCTGGAGTATTGGCGGGTGTCTCTAGTAGAAGAGTAGCCTGCTTAGCTGGAAACCCCGTGTTACTGTTACTGTTACCTGTGCGTGTGTGTATGTAAGGTTGAGTGTGTGTGTGTGTGTGTGTGTGCGTGCGCGTGTGTTTGGGGGGGGCGTCGACTGCATGCAAACAGCTCGCCCTTGTCCTTGGTCACCCTCCGACACACATGCACACATGCACACAAACACACACGCACACACCTTTGCTGCCGCCTCCTGCGCCTCGCGTGCCGTCGCCTCAGCTGCCGCCGCCGCTGCCGCCGCAGCAGCAGACGCGTCGCGTTCGAAGGTCAGCTCCTCCACGCTCGCCTGCAGTCGATTTCAGGGTATGGATCATTCAATTATGGTCAGCCGGGGTGGGGGGGT
>VFSX01000414.1:0-154977 GCA_016618255.1 Chlamydomonas sp. UWO 241 | reverse complement strand
CAGCGCAGCACAAACACCAACCGGACAGCGCGGGAGGTAAGGGCGTTGCGTGGCGCCATTGAGGGGTCCCACCTGCGCTCCCGGTCACGAATTAGTGGGAGCGTATTGGTGGCACAGCGAGCTGCCTGGGTGTGTACCTCTGCAGACCCCCCCACCCCCACCACACACACAAACAAAAGCCATGGGGATTTGGGCTTGGGTATGTCTGCTGCTGCTGTGTGCGCAAGCAGTGATGCTCTACACACACACACGCACCCCGCACCCACAAGCTCTCCTAGCGCATCTAACTCTCCCTCTCGTCAACATGCCCATCACAGCAGCATCGTGTATGGGTTCTCCAGGTAGCCCTTGAACGCCTGCAGCCACTCAGCGCCCATCGCGCCATCAATCACGCGGTGGTCACACGACAGCGTCACGTGCATCACACGGGCGGACTCGTAGCCGCCGGCCTTAGACACGACCACCTTCGTGTCGGTGCTGCCGACAGCAAGGATGGCAGCCTGCGCGCGTGCGTCGGGGTGCGTATGTGTGTGTGCGAGGGTGTGGGGTTTCCGGGGGGGGGGGCAGCACATGCCCCCCCCCCACACACACACCACAGAAGCCCCCCAAAGCTAGCGTCAGCGCACCTGCGGCGGGTTGACGATTGCTGCAAACTGCTTCACGCCAAACATGCCGAGGTTGGAGATCGTGAACGTGCCGCCAATGAACTCTGCCGGCGTGAGCTTGCCGTCCTTGGCCTTGGCAGCGAGCGCCTTGACATCTCGGCTGATTGCGCCCAGGCCCTTGAGGTCGGCGTCCGTCACGATTGGAGTCAGCAGGCCTGTGCATGCAAACGGGTGTGCGCACGCACACGCACACACGAGTGAGCGAGAGAGCGAGTGGGCCCCGTGTGCGGGCGTGCATACGCTGCTGTGCTGACGCCGCAACACACACACACACACACACACACCTGCCGCCGTCTGCACAGCCACGCTGATGTCCACATTGCTGTACTGGCGCGTGAAGTCGGGTTGCCAGCTTGCATTGACGCCGGGCACCTGCGTATGGGTGGGTGTGGGTGGGTGGGTGTGTTTGCCCGAGTTTGTGTGTCTGGGTGTCTTGAGTGTGTGTGTCTGAGAGAGAGTGTCTGTGTGTGTGTGTGTGAAGACGGGGGGGGGGGGGGGGGGGGGGCGCGCCTTGTCCCGTCCCTCTACCTTTTTGAGCGCGAGTGCGGCGGCCTTGATCACGAAGTCGTTGACCGACACCTTGGGCCCGCCCGCTGCTGCAGCTGCGGCCGCCGCATTGACCTGCTCCCTCAGCGCCATCGTCGCATCCACGCGGCACTCGACCGTGAGGTAGTAGTGTGGGATGGTCTGCTTTGACTCAAGCAGACGCTGCGCAATCACGCGCCGCATCTGCGTGTGCGGGACATCGACAAATGCCGCTGTGGCGGTGCTGCCAGGCAGCACAGCCAGCGCTGGCATGGCGTCCATCGCAGCAGGCATGCCAGCAGCACCGGTGGCAGACGCGTGGTGCGGTGCATCGGCACGCCTGGCGGGCGCTCCTGCGTTGCCTGCCTTAATCGCTGCCACCACATCGCCCGCGACGATGCGACCGCCCGGACCACTGCCCACGATGCCCACTAGCGCCACGCCAGCCTCGCCAGCAACCTGCAAGTGGCGTGCGTGTGGAGGGAGGGGGGGTGAGGGGGGGGTGGTGGGAGGGGGAGGGGCCAAACGTCACATCGTGTTACGATGGAGCGTCTACATAGAGAGCTTTGGGGCATAACCTGCATGTGGGGACCAACGACACACACACACACACACACACCCACCGTGCTCTGTGATCCTTCAAAGTTCATGTTGCGAGTCATATGTGAGGGATGTACACGCACGGTGGTGGCTGTTGCCTCGGCCTCGAGGGCCCTACGGGGTGCAAACTTCAACCCTCGTGAGAGCCCAGTCCAGAGCCAATGGAGCTGATGCTGGCCTGTGCCTGGTGTCTGGCTGGCCAAAGTATTGTTCCTATATACCGTACGCGCGGTTGGCCTTCGCGGGGGGGGTAAAAAAAATGTTTGTTTGTTTGTTAAATCGTCCGCGGGCAGGGGGGGGAACAGAACAGCAGATTCTCGACCCCATGATCAAAAACTTCGAATTTTCAAACCTGAGCGGCACCATGCCCTTCCCCTCCCTTAGTTACATACATATCCACCCCTAACAAAACGGGCCGCGGGGGGGGGGCAGTGGGGGGGGTCCCCCCAGGGACTTTTTCAAAAAAATCATGTAACTTTCTTCTCCGACTTCCGTTCAACATGAGAGTGGGCGCGTTGTGATTCCTTTCATCAAGAGGAGTCCAAATCCACCCTCAGATCATCCACACACCCAATACATATTGCAGGGGTGTGGGGGTGTGGGGAGGTCTCACACCAGGCGGCTGGTGTGGACCACTGGTTCACACCCCTTGAGAGCCAGGATGCTCTGCAGACCTCCGATTGGGCTGAGACTGGGCGCGCTAGATTCGGCTACCTAGATTATCCTAAGGGAAGCTGCGACTCCAGGTCAAAATCGGTGATACATGCCTTTCCAATTTTCGCGTCAATCGATGCTATATAATGTTTCATGCAGGGCGCCGCGGCGGCGGGGTCAGAAAAGTTGGGCAAGGACCTCGTTTCCGTTCAGGTGTCAGCCACGATGTCGGTGTTGCGGTTGCGCGGCCACCGATAGACACCCCAGGGCCAGCGCACGTGCCCACGACGCAGCACAGAGCTCATCGTGCCTACTACTAAGCATTCACCCTCGTCGATCGCCCTGCGTGTCGACCAGAGACTGCGGAGCAACTCCTGCACGATCCACCCAAACACACACCTCCGCGATGCTCCAGCAAGCCCCCCAGCCTCTGTTTGGGGGCACGCAACGCATGTGGGGGTCAAGAACTAGACTTTTGCAGGTAGAGGGAGGCCTCGGAGCAGGTCCATTGACACCTCGGCACCATGCACATTCAAGTTTTGGCACCCCCCGAGCGCGGCTGTGCCCACCCCCATGGCCAGCACCAAGCTCTATATATCGCACGAAGTCTATCGGGGTTTAAATGAGGCCCGAGGAGTGCCCAGCGGCGCGGGCAGACGCCCTCCACCCCCAGCTGTCACTCCCAACACCTGCTCCTGCGCCCCACGGGCATGCCCGCCCCACCGCGACGCGCGGGATCGATAGCCGGGGATACTGGCTACACATAGGTCGCGAGTTTAGCCAAAACGGCCCAGTACACGGTGCGAAATCACTTCATCCGTGTGGGGTTGGGGGTCTCTAGTGGGGAGGGGGGGTAGTATGGGGACTATGATGGGGTCCGGGAAAAGTAAATCTGCCCCCTCCCTGTCCGCGGGGGTCGTTTTTCGTCGTTTTCAGTCGATTTGGCGTCCCGAATCGCAAAAATCGTTTTCGAATTCGAATTGTTTTCAGCTTCGCGGGATGCAATAAAAACAATACATATTCGCGAAGGCTAACCGCGCGTACGGTACCTTAGTCCTGCCTGGGCCAAGCCGGGGGCCGTCAAGGGCGTTTGGGCAGCCTCAGGTGTGCATGGCATGCATGCGCGCACGAGCGGGACCATGCACCCGCACCCGCATATGAGGCAGGCCATAATGCTTTGGCCCTCTGCTAGTCCAGCTTCAGTACACCAAGTAAATTTGTGTGTGCCAGGTGGGGGGCCTTCGGGGGTGCAGGGCTGTGGCCAGCACACATGTGTGTGTGTGTGAGAGAGCGTGCTTGATATGTGTGAGTGTGTGTGTATGTGTGTGTGCACGCGTGTGCATGCGTGTGTGTGCACGCTTATGTGCCCCCACCTTCTTTGCGTATGGCGATGCCTTGATGCGTGCGCCGCTGGTTGCCGGAGCAGGCGGTGCGGCAGCGGCAGCGGCAGTGGAAGCGGCAGCCTTAGGGGGTGACTCCGCCTTTGCGTGCGAATCAGCCACCGCATGCGTCGCAGCAGCGGGTGGTTGCACTGCTGCTGCTGCTGCGTCAGCCGCGGTGAAGGCCTTGAACGCGGCGATCGAGTCGGCCTCCTCCACCATGACCATCACGGGCGTGCCGACAGGGATGTCCTTAGAGCCGTCGGGCAGGAGGATCTACGGGGGAGAAGAGGGGGAGAAGGGGGGAAGGGTGTGTGAGCGTGCGTGCCTGCGTGCTGAGAGTTTGGGGCGTGGGGTGGAGGGAATGAGGTGTGTGTGTGTGTGGTGGGGGTGGGGTGACATGCAGGCGCTGGCGCTGCCTGCCTGGCTGCCTTGACAGGCGCTGCCTGGCTGCCACACAGCTGCCGCACCTGCGCGATGAATCCCTCCTCCTGCGCCTCCCACCCCATGGTCGCCTTGTCGGTCTCGACCTCACACAGCAGGTCGCCGGGCGCAACGGCGTCGCCGGCCTGCGTGCGTGCGTGTGCGTGTGTGCATGTCGCAGTGGCAGTGCCTGTTCGGCACACATCCACACACACACACGCACACACACGCGCACGCCAGGGCCGTTCAAACGAGTCCGGATCGGACGTCAACGCTCCGAAGGAGCGGCCATCAGGACGCGCGCGGCAGGCTCCGTCCGGTTTCCCGGACACCAATGCTGGGGCCCGCAGGGCCCCATCCGGCTTGCCGGACGCCATTTTTGGCCTCCGTTTTTCTCCCCCGGCTCCTCTCTTTTGGCCCCGGGCACCTCTTGCGACCAGCGTCGGATCAGTTCGCATCGCACGCTAAGAGATGTCATGCGGAAGAGGCGAGGTGGTTGGTCACACTGTTGCTTGATTCAAGTGTGACCGCCGCCAAGATCCCCCCCCTTGCCTGGATCTGCTGCAGCAGATCATGCCATTATCTAGACTGACACACAATGTATCACTGGTTATAACACCACCTCCGGACAGGCTGCGCCCCGGCCCCTGCTGCATGCATGCAGATGCATGTATGCATGCATGCGCCATGCGCAACAACTCGTCTGGTCAAGCGTGAACTCAAGCCAACTTTGTTTTTGCCCCCCAGGCTGCTGCCATAGACTGCACACCATGCCATTCCTTATGAGGACAACGACTGGGTGGGGCGACGCACGCGTGCGCAGGGCGCAGACACGTGTCCACACATAAATATACAGAAAGAGAAAAAAAACTGAGAATCAACACGTTGTGTGTACATACATATAAATTGGCAGCATGAATAAGCAGGCTTTGTGGTGGTAGAAGGGCTGATGTAAACAGGGAGAGAGGCACTGCAACAACAAAAAAATGTCCACACTTTTCACACTTCCGGACGGCCAGCCAGACCCGCGTCCGGGGTCCCGGACGCGGACGCCACCCCACGTCCGGCTCCCCGGACGTCAACCCCCCCCCCCCCCGTACGGCCCTGGCACACGCGCACGTGCACATACGTTTAATACGGCATTGTAGGCACCCGAAAAAACTGTGCAATCGACCACACACACACACACACACACACACCAGTGATGCAGCAAATGTTCGGCAGGATGGCGGTCTTGTGACGCGGAACACCCCCCGCAGGACCGCTTTGGAGCGATTGGGGTCGATCTTGTGACGCGAAAGTGTGAAATAGCCGATTTTCACACTTTTCACGCAAAAACGCGTCGCGCTCCGCGCTCTGGCGTGACGGTCCCGCGACCCTCCCGTGTGACGCACGTAACCGCGTCACAGTTTTCTGCACCACTGACACACACAGACGCACACACACACACAGAGAGAGAGAGAGAGATATCGTTACAGAGAACTCTGCACGGCAGACCTAGATAGGCTGTTTCTGGTCATCATTGAGGAGATTCCATTTGGAGGCGGGTGACCAACCGTGCGCCAACAAGAGGGTGAATAACCTCATTCAAAAAGCAGTGGGGGAAAGGGGCAAATGCGGGTCACTGACGGCTGTGTTCGTCACTCCGCTTCGACTGAGTTTAAACTAGGTCTCGGCAGATTGACCTCCACAGTTGTGGAAATCTCGCTAAGAGGATCCACTCGGGTGTGACTCGCTTGGACAAGAGGTCCATGAACTCGGGGTGCTTGGAGATGTCGCGTTTGAAGTTGGAAAAGTGGGTGTTTGCGGAGGAACGGAACTTGACGGAGTGGGCGAAAAAGTCGCCGGCGCTGAGCCGGTAGGATGTGATGGCGCCGCCGGCATAGAGCGAAGTCATGTCCGGTCGGCGGTACGCGAAAAGGGCGGCAGTGGGGGGGTATATGATGTCTGGAGGGAGTGGGGGGGAGAAGGGACGGGCGGGTGTGTGGAGATGGAGGGGCGGGGGGACGGGGGAGGTGGGAGGCGGCGGATGAGGGAGCCGATGAACGTAGCACGGTGCTTGTTGATCGTGTCGATGATGGGGAACGTACAAGGGGGGGAGGCATGCATCGTGGTGGTGGAAGGTGTGCTCTGTGGTGTGAGGAGGGATGCCCTTGATGAGGCGGAGGAAGCGGTTGTGGGTTACTTCAAGTCGGTGGATGTGGGCCTTGTTCAACGTCCATGTCTGGCAGCCATACAGTAGGGCAGAGATCACAAAGGCGTTGTAGAGGTGGATCTTGGTAGTGGGAGAGATTGAGTTGGAGTTCCAGAACCGGGGAGTGAGACGGTTGAAGGCGTACCAGGCACTTCCGATCCGTCGTGAGATCTCGAGTCGAGGATGTCGGAATCAGACGTGTTGGGAGCGTCATCAGCAGGGGCGGCGGGGGAGGACAGAATACTTCCCAGGTATTTGAACTTGGAGGTGGAGTGGACCAGGTGGGGGGTGGATGAGGAGTTGGAGGGGATGGTGATAGGGGCGGAGGGGACGGTGTGGGCAGAAGGGTGGCCGAGGGATTGTGCCACGGTTTTGTCGTAGTTGATCGCAAGGGCCAGGTCTGAACAGATGCGGTCGAGGAGGGTGAGCATAGTGCGGAGGTCTTCCTCGGAGGGGGCGAGCAGGGCGATGTCGTCGGCATAGAGAAGGAGGGGGAGATGGTGGTCAAAAAGTCCTTGCGGGACTCAGGAGTGTACAGTTTTCCGTCGATCATGTAGCCAATTTGAATGCCAGCGTTGGGGAGCTGGGCAATCAGGGACCGGACAACTGTGTCGATGTAGACATTGAAGAGGAGGGGGAGAGGGGGCAGCCTTGCTTGACGCCAGCTTTGAGAGGGAAAGGGGCGGAGTATGCACCGTTGACTCGGGCTCTGGCGGTGGCACCAGAGTAGAGGCTTTCGATGCGTGCGAGGAGGGCAGGGTGCGCGCCGCGGTGGAGGAGGGTTTTCCAAAGGGCGGCGTGGTTGACACTGTCGAACGCCTTGGACAGGTCGACGTAAGCCACATGGAGGGGGGCGTGGGCGCGGTGTGACTCCTCTTGGAGGCGTCGTAGGGTGAAGATGGCATCGGAGGTGCCACGGCCCGGACGGAAGCCGAACTGGGAAGTGTGGAGGGTGGGCTCCAGCTGGAGCTTGAGGCGGTTGAGGAGGATGTGAGTGTAGACCTTGCCAGCGACGGGCAGGAGGGAGATGCCACGGTAGGACTTGCTGCGCGTGGGTGGGCCCGAGGATGCGCCCTTGTAGAGGGGGCAGATGTATGCTTGGTTCCACGCGGCGGGGATGGAGGTGGTGTTCCAACAGGTAAGGATGATCTGGTGGAGGGCGGTTGCGGTTGCGGTGCCGCCGTGTTTGAGGAGGGGGGAGGTGATGTCGTCAGAGCCGGGGGCAGAGTTTCTGAGGGATTTGATCGCGGAGACCACCTCGCTCAGAGAGGGAGGGGAGGCAAGGGGGGGAGGAGGAGGGGGGGAAGGGGGAGGGGGCGAAAGTGGAGGAGGAGGGAGGGGAGGGAAGGGGAGGGGAGGGATGGAGAGGGAGGGAGGGGAGAGGGTGAGGGGGAGGGGAGGGGAGGGAGGGGGACGGGGAGGGGGAGGGGAGGAGGGAGGAGGGACGGAGGCGGAGCAGGGGTAGTGTAGGAGGAGGAGGGGGAGGGAGACGGGGGCGGTGCGGGGGTGGTGGGTGTGAAGATGAGGTGGGAGGCGAGGGTGGCTTCGTCGACTTCCGAGCGGAGTGGAGTGTGGAGGACACGGAAATATTCTCCAAACGCGTCTGCCACCGCCTGAGCTCCAAAGCATAGGTGGTCGCCGACACGGAGGGCAGGGAGGGCGGCGGAAGGGGGGCGGTCGACGAGTTTGGACAGCATGCGGTGGGCGGAGTGGGGGTTGTTGTCGTCAAAATCGTGTTGCACGCGTTGAGCGACACCGTCCCAGTGCTTGTTGGTGGCGCGTGCGATGGCGGACTTGAGCTGGGCAGTCATGCGCGCCTCCTTGGGGGCGTCACGGTTGCCAGTCAGTGCACTGTCGGAACGCATGGACTGAAGGTCGTGGGCGAGTTTGAGAGTCTCGGGGGGGAGGTAGAAGTGGATGAGGACCTCGCGTGGGCGGGGGCCAAGGGTGGATCTGGCCGCTGAGTGGATGGCCGCGGTGAGGTGGCTCGTCATCTGGTCCAGGGTGGGGAGGGTCGGGGAAGGGGGGAGGGTGGCGAGGGCCTCCTCGACTGCTGCCGCGAAGTGGAGCCGCGTGTCAGGGTCTCGGAGCAGGTCGGTGAAATAGCGGGAGGGCGGAGGAGGACGGCGGGAGTGGGTGATGTTCCAGGCTCTGGAGAAGCGGAAGAGGATGCGCGCGGTGACAAGGGCGTGGTCAGAGCGGGCGATGGTGTCAAGTCCCCGGGTCTTGGGGCATCGTGCTCGCACGTCTTGCACGGAGCCCAGGTGAGGGCGGCGGACGAGGATGTAGTCTGGGATGTTGCAATCCTTTTGGGTGTTGCTGTACCAGGAAAATACGCTCGAAGGGGGATGGGGGAAGAAGGTGTAGGTGACGGCAAGATTGTGGGCGGCACACAGGTCGAGAAGCCGGTGGCCGTTGTCGCTGATGCCAGGTTTGTGGTGGAACCCGGCAAGGGGGAGTAGGGAGGGAAGAAGGAGGAGGGGCGGTGGAGGGGGGGGCAGGCGTACGGACCCACCGACGGGTGGGCGTCGGGGGATGCCGCTGTGATCTTGGCGTTGAAGTCGCCTAGGACCAAAAGGAAGTGGTTTGAGGGGGTTTGGGAGAGCACGTCGCGGTGGAGTTGTTCGTAGAACGCGTCCTTGGCGACTGCGTCATCCGCGGCGTCTGTGGGGGCGTAAGCGATGACTGCGGTGACGGGAGGGGCGCCGGCGGGGCGGAAGCGTAGGACGAGGATGCAGTCGCTGAGTGCGGCGTAGCCGCCCTCTTTGAGGAGGAGCTTCGCGGTGTCAGGGCTGAGGAGGGCGCCGACGCCGTGGGTGTGTTTGGTCCCACCGGACCAGATGAAGTGGTAGCCATTCTCTTCGAGCGGCTGGCTACCGGAGCCGGGGTGCCGCACCTCGTGGAGGCCGCTTATGTCGATGCGGAGGTGTGCGAGGTGTTTGGCGAGAGCAAGTGGGTGTGCCATGGGGTTGAAGCGTGAGCCATCTGCTGCACTCCAGAGGGTGCAGCAGTTGTAGGTGGCCGCGATGAGCTCGTGGCGTGGGTGAAGGAGGTGGGGGCGCTTGGTAGCCGGGGGGACGGATGGTACAGGGACGGTGGCTAGTCGTCCTGCCCGTCGGTGGGGTGGGGCCCGCCTACTCCTGCCCCCCCCCCCACACACACACACACACACATGCGCGCGCGCGCACAGGCACACACAAGCACACACACACCTTCTTCTTCCACTCCAGGATGTTGCCCGTGCTCATTGTCGGCGACAGTGAGGGCATCGTCATGAGCTCGTGCGCGGGCCACTTGGACGCGGTCTTGGCGGCGGTGGCGGGCGCGGCAGCGGGCGCGGCAGCGGCGGCGGCGGCGGGCGCTGCGCCTGCATATTTATTGAACGCCGCGACCTCCGACTGCTCCTCCACAAGAATAGCGACAGGCGCGCCGACTGCGACGTCCTTCGACCCGTCACCAACCAGGATCTTTGCAATGTACCCGTCCTCCTGCGCCTCCCAGTCGAGCGTTGCCTTGTCGGTCTCCACCTCTGCGAGCACTGTGCCGGGCGCCACCAGGTCGCCCTCTTTCAGCTTCCACGCGGTGATGTTGCCCTGAAGGACAGGCGAGTGCACGCGAGGGCGAGGGTGGGTGCTACTCATGGGTGATGGGTGGGCGCATGCAGCGAGCGTGAAGCATGCACACCGTCCATGCCACCGTCCATGCACCGCCCGTGCCACGCCCCTCGCGCCCGCCGCCTGCGCTGTCCCGCCGTGCATGTGCCCATGGGTCGACATGCAAGCCGAATATCCACTTGCCGCGGCCATTGTTGGTGATAGCGACGGCATCGCCATGATTGTGTGCGGTGGGTCTGCGGGCAGGGGGCACAGGCGCACGCGCCACGGCACAGGTGGACCAACCGATGGATCGCCAGGTATGTGATGGTGGGCGATGACTAACGGTGCACGCCACGGCGCCAGGGCCGCATGCATCTAGCCATGCGCCACCCCATTACACTCACATGCGGCGTACATGCGCGCCTGCGCCGCCCACAGGCTGCCGATCCGAAACAGCCCTCCAGAGCTGCAGCGCGTCGTGGGCGCGTCGTGCGCAGAGGGACGGGTTGCGCAGGGGTTTCATGGCATGCATGTGACGTCGCTTGCGCGTACTCGCAGGGTGTAGTGGTGGCAGTGCAGTGCCACAAATCCCGCATCGCATCACCTGGCGCCGCCATCGGGTAGGAAGGCGGAGGGCGTGCTCGCTGAGCCCTGACACGAGCGTCCCAGCAGCCTGGCGGTGCCCGCGAGGCGTCCAACCAACCGGGCAGCCTCGCTCCCGCGTGCAGCCATCGACGGGGGGCTGGCAAACGCACAAGGCAACACACCGTATCCGTGTGTGTGTGTGAGTGTGTTGTGTGACGTTGTGTGAAGTCTGTTTGGGGCCTGCTGGGTCTGTCGATGCCCCTAGCTCACAGCACAGCACAGCAACTTGTAATAAGGAGCGGCGAAACCAACCGTGGGCTCACATATAGATCCCACTCCCAGCTAGCCGGCATGGGAGCCGCTGATGATGGAGGCAGTGCGATGCCTGTGCCCGGAGGCCCACCCGAGCCTCTTGTGCTTATGGCTGGCCTCGCGCCTGGGCCAGGCACCCTGTCTAGCGGCCTCATTGGTGAGTGCGATAACCTGGCTGTGGGCGTGTCGCTGCTGCCTGGGCCGCTGAGGCGCATGCTCGATGGGGTGCAGGCCCTGGGGCCGGTGGCGCGCATCCCGGGGCGCGTGCGAACAGCTGAGCTGTGGGGGGCGGAGGCGCCGCTCTGGGCAAAACCCCTCCTCCAGCTGGAGCTGCCGGACACGCAGCGGACGGTTGAGTGGCGGGAGCCCCCTGGTGACCCTACCAGATTCCTGAGAGGCATTGCTGGGGAGTTGCAGGGTCAGGGTAGGGGCTATGCTCGCCACCATGCTCTGTGCATGCAATGCGGGTGCAATGCGGGTGCAATGCTAGTGGGTGCACTGCCCCAGCATCGCACCCCGCCAGGCTGTGTGTAAACGTTGCATAGGCGCTGCGTGTGCAGTTCATGCGGGGGATCATTGCACACGCGCAGCTCTTGAACTGCCCCAGCATTGCCCCGTCTCATGCACAGCTTGTGCTGCGTATCCGTGCAGGCTGTGCTGGAGCACTGCGTATGCTACGCGTGTGCAGTGCTCGCAGGGGAGCACTGCACACGCGCAGCCCTTGAACTGCCCTAGCATTGTCTCCTCACATGCTGTCAGGAACGGGCTCACCGCATCAGTGTGTTCCTGACACATGCATTGCACACGCACGGCTCGGATTGCGTGCCCGGCAAGCTGTGCTGGAGCACTGCGTACGCTATATGTGTGCAGTACTCGCAGGGGAGCACTGCACACGCGCAGCCCTTAAACTGCCCTAGCATTGCCTGCTCATATGCATCACACACGCACGGCTCGAATTGTGTGACCGGCGAGCTGTGCTGGAGCACTGCGTACGCTACGCGTGTGCAGTGCTCGCAGGAGAGCACTGCACAAGCGCAGCCCTTGAACTGCCCCAGCATTGCCTCCTCATATGCATCACACACACACGGCTCGGATTGCGTGCTCGTGCGAGCTGTGCTGGAGCACTGCGTACGCAATGCGCATGCATGTGAAGTGCACGCGGGGGAGCACTGCACACGTGCAGCCCTTGAACTGCCCCAGCATTGCCTCCTCATATGCACAGTTTGGGATGCGCGCCCACGCGGGCTGTGCTGGAGCACTGCGGATGCTCCGCGTGTGCAGTGCACGCGGGAGAGTACTGCAGATGCGCAACCCTTGCCCTGGCTCTCACTCTGGGAGACCTCCACGTGGGCGCCTCCCCTCCAACGCCCACTGCAGTCTCTGCCACCCCCCACACACTGCAGAGTCTAGCATACCTGCTGAGACCTCTGTGTTTTCGTATTTGTATGGTGTGGGCCTGCAGCCGCCACGCCCGTTGACTCGAGCCTATCACTACGCGAGCCCCGCGCATGTACTAAACATGCTGCCAATGTTCCGCGTCGAGGGCGGCGAGGTTCGCGGACCGCGACAATCGGGGGCGGTAGCATGCGTTATGCCGCGTTCGCCCAACGCGACGCTCTTACATGCTCCGCGGTCATCCGCGATGTGACCGGACAACGAGCATGGCTACACGCTGGTCAGGAGACGGACACCAGAGAAGGCATGCAGCTGATCACGAGAAGGCATGCAACTTCACATGCCAAGTTACGCCGGCCAGATCCTACATCGCGTGGAGAACGGTGCGTGGGTGGCACACCGAACCACGCACGTGGTGATGGGCCTGGGCTGAGCAGCGGGCATGGGGCGAGGGGGGACTGCCTGCATGGCGCGCCCAGTAACGTGCATGCGCGCTCCCACCCCTGCCCACGCAGCTCCCCATCCCCCGGCCACGCACGCACAAGCAGCTGTCAATGCTTCCAGAGTGTGCTCGTGGGTTCATGCGCGCACGCGTGACGTGCCGCGCACATGCCGTACATAGTCTCTGTCTCCCACTGGAGCTTTGGAACCGTACGTGTGACCGCCAGAAGTGGATTGTAACCAAACTCATCATCTCTGCATGGTGCCTCCAACAGCCGAGCGTGTGCAACGTGCATGCGCTCCAACCCATGCCCACGCAGCTCCGCGACCCACGGGATGGCCTCGCGCGCCTAGGCGGCCGCCAACGCTGCCAAGGTGCGCCGATGGCTGTGCGTGCCAATAGCGTGTGCGCCCCCCGACATACGTGCACCCACACACGCACCGTGCGCGCGCTACGCTTTAACCCCATCTCTGCATGCCCCCCCCCCCCCCCCCTCCCCTTGCCCCTCCCCCACACGAAAACACACGCAGTACCACTCACCCCTCTCTACCCCCCCCCCCCTCTCTCACACACCATCAGAGCACCAGCGCCGTCCTGCTGGCGCTCGCGTCCAACCTCTTCCAAGCCGAGGTGTTGGGCGACTCACAGCCAGACCACCAGCTGAACCTGTGCGGCGCACTCGTACTGGTCTTCTAGAGAGCCACATCCTCCCTGTGAACCTTAACACTGCTCGACCACCTTTTCACCCTATGATGAACCATTTTGGGAACTACTTTGCTGTCACTACCTCTTGTAAAAGAGAAACCATAACACCACTTGTCACCTCACAGCTGCCTCACTTTTGAACCATTTTTCAGTGTTGAAACAACCCCATGACTCTGTTTTTCGGAGGGCCATGATCTGGCCATGATCCCAATCCAGGTGTTTTCTCCTTCTGTTCCCTTTACACTTCATCTACTGTGACAATATTGCTTATGGTACAGTACGCGTTTTCAGGGTGTCAAAGTCAGGTGGGCAGAAGTGAGACCCATGAGCTCGTGCACACACGATTTAAACTGTAACTCATGCCTGCAGGCATGCCATCAAACACACGCACTGTCCCCGCACAGCCCCCTTGATGCGCACGCAAACCATGGTACCCAGCGTTGCACAATCGCTGCACACGCTTAGCTCGTGTACAGCCGGCACACATGCATTGCCCCAACACAGCCCCCTCAATGCGCACGGAAGCCATGGTACCAACCATTGCGTAAGCACTGCACACGTGCAGCTCGTGTGCAGCCGGCGCACACGCACTGCCCCCGCACAGCCCCCTCAGTGCGCATGCAAACCATGGTACCAACCATTGCGTACACACTGCACACAAGCAGCTCGTGTACAGCCGGCACACACGCACTGCCCCCGCACAGCCCCCTAAATGCGCACGCAAGCCATGGTACCAACCATTACGCAAGCACTGCACACGCACAGCTAGTGTACAGCTGGCACACATGCATTGCCCCCTCAATGCGCACGCAAGCCATAGTACCAACCATTGCGCAAGCACTGCACACGCACAGCTCGTGTACAGCTGGCACACATGCATTGCCCTCACACAGCCCCCTCATAGGGGATGTCAAAGGCCGGTACCAGGGCCTGACCCATGCAGACCCACGCACTCCACCAGCAATGCCTCTCGAGAATCTGGTAGGGTGAGGTGGCTGTGCATGCGCTTTTCAGTGGGGGCTACCCGCTGGCGTGCAGAGGGCCTCGCCCGCGTGCGCAGCGCGCTCCCTGGCATGCGCACGGTTGGCACGCGCTGTGGGCTGGCTCACGGCTGTTGACATGGTGCGCAACACACGCACGGTCGACAACGCGTGCCTGGTGGCGTACGCGGCCGCGGCTCCGGCGCGCGCGCCGCTCCTGCTGGGGCAGCTTCGCGCGGCGCTGGCGTGCGGCGCCTACCGACGGGGGCGGTGCCTGGAGGGGGGTCCTGTGCCGTGCCCTCTTCCCGGACGCGCCGCCGCCAGTGACTTGGGGTGAGCCGGACCTGCTGTGTGTGCGGCGCACGCTCGACCCCCTCTACACCGCAGTGGCGGTCGTGTTTGCAGCGCTGCCTGCTGCCTGTCGAGGCAGCGGCTGGTGGTGCTGCCCTCACTGCGCTCAGGCCGCTCCGCCAGTTCTGTCCCCTCCCCAGAGCAGGCGAGTGCGCGGCCGTTGTGGAGATTCTACGGCTGGTCGGCTGGCAGCTGCCGAGTGTCATCACGCCGGCTCGCTGGCAGCGTGGGCGGCCGGGCTTGCGCTCCACAGCTGCCCGAACTGCTCCCCTGCCTGCGGCTGGGTGGGGCGGCACCGCGGATGAGCCTCGTTGGGTGGGGTTTGCGCATGGCCCAGGCGTGGTGGGGAAGCTGACGTGCAAGCTGGCGGTGGCGCTTCAGCTGCGGGCGGTGGTGGACGAGCGGCGAGTGCGGCGGGTGGCCACGGTGGAGGCTGCTCTGGCGCTGGACCACGGGCCGCACGGGGGTCCCCGCGCGACAGACGCGCAGGTCTGCGCGGGGCTGCGTGGCCTGGAGGCATCGGTGCCGGCGCTGTGGCAGTTGCCGCTCCTCAACGCCCGCAAGGAGCCCATCTGCACTCTCGGAAACGACAAACGTCCCAACTGCGTCGGGACGCGTTCAGGACGCGTCTAGAGTCGCGGACGCGACCCGATTTAATAACCACGCGTTTTGGACGCGGACCTGTCGGACAGCGTCTAGCAAGGTCTGGACGCGTCCAAACGCGTCCCGTCATCTGCAGCGGTGATTCCAAATCCATATGGCCATGCTCTGGACTTCTGGCGCCGGATCCGTGTTTGGAAGCTGTTCGAATTCGGGAGTCTGGGAGGCACTTTTACAGTCAAACAGACTAAAGCTGCACAAATCTGCCTTCATGTTGATCACCGGCCCACCACATGCGCACATGTACAGTGCGGACCACTACCGCGGCCGCTGCGCCGCCGCCGCCGCGCCGCCCTCCCTTGTAGCGCCCTGCGGGCGCCGTTGCCGCCGGGGCCCCGTTCTTGAGCTCGTCGACGATAGCAGGTGCCGTGGCCGCGGCGCCGGGAACGACAGGCACCGTCATCGTGATGTTGACCTCCTTGTACTTGGAGATGTACACGCGGTAGAAGTAGCCCCAGGAGCCCTCGGCGGCGCGGATGAGAGACGGTTTCTTCTTGATGCCCCAGAAGGCGGTCGGCACCTTGAACAGGTCGGGCTTGAACACGGCCTGGTCACCGGGCGCGTCTGCCGTGGAGGAGGGCAGGTAGTAGTCGTCCCACGCGTCTGCCGTCTCGATGGCCAGCTCGAGGCGCGCGGCCGACGTCATGCGCACGTCGCTGAGAGAGAGGTTGACGTTGAATGCTGCCTTGAACTTGCTCAGCAGCCTGCAGGGTTCGGGGCGGGAGGAGGGGTGGCGGTTATAAACCATAATTACGGGGGAATTGTGTGCGATACATGCCAGCTGCTGAGGTGCCAGCTGCTGAGGTGGTGTACATGCGCAGGTGCACCCCCCGCATGCGCATGCGTGTGCACGCACTCTGGTCAGATTTGACGCACCTATTCACTCTCTTCTTGAGCCGCTTAATCGGCATTGGGACCAGCCCAGCAGCCTTGCACGCGTTCACGCAGTCGTGCGCAATGCGGCCGACCTGAACGCACCACGCGGTCCTCGCCGCCTCGCCCTTGATCACCTACTTGAGCGGAATTACCTGGTCTAGTTCCAGGCCGCGGGGGTCCTTGGGGGGGAGGCCGAGTTTCCAAATGTCAGTGTGGGTGAGAGGCAGCCCTGCCTCCGGGCCGAACTCGGAGCGAGGGAGCATATGCAGGTGCTCCTTGATGTACAGGTCCGCGTCCAGCTCCTGCAGTACGGTAGTGCCAGCACCCTCGTCCACGCCCTCGTCCACGACAACGCTGCTGTTGCCGCCGCCGCCGCCGTTGTCGCCGCCGCCGCGTCTGCGCTTGGTTGACCGGACTACAGTCATCGGCGTGGTCATCGGCGCAGCCACCTTGGTCACGATGCCCCCGATGACATTTGCTTGTACCGTCACCTGTGCGGGGCGTGTAGGAGGGAGGAGGGAGCCAGTGATCACTCGTGATCACGATGGGGCCAGCACGCACAAGTAACACGGGGTTTCCAGCTAAGCAGGCTACTCTTCTACTAGAGATCACCCGCCGATACTCCAGCCCACTTGAGTGTACTAGAGAACCGCCGGCTCCCGGCCAATAGACTACCGCTCCCGCCGGCTAGACTACCCCAAACAGCGGTCTCTGAGAGACATGTCTGGCAAGGAGCATATAGGAGAGGACCTTCCTCAGGGTCACAGTAGGGCCTTGTGGCCAGTCAAGCCGGCAGAGCCGACTGGCGCTGACTGGAACGGTCCCCGCCTGGCAGTGCATGGCTGTCCAGCTCTCGTTTGCATGGGGCTCAGCCGGCGCCCCATGCCTCATGCATGGCCAGGTCCCACCCTCCAGGGGTGCATGGATGACAGAGTTGTCATAGAGGCTGCCTGAAGACCTTCCAACGCCAGTCACCGGCAGACGAGCGCCCCCAAGGATGAGCGTGGTGACGAACGCTGCGATTGGTGAAGCGGATTTACTCTGTGTTGCCTCGGCGGTCGCTACCGCTGAAGCCGTGATGGTAGCCCGCCTCCATGGGCAGCCATCTTGACCAATGTCCAGCATGCATTGACGGGCGCCAGCTCCTCCGCTCGTCGATCGACTCGTCGAGATTGGTGCCGCATGGCGTCCTGCATGGGGGGAGGATAAGGGCCGTCTCCCAGCACGGCCGCGGCAGCGCCGCGGCTACTCGCCAAGCCATGGCAGCGCCGGGCAAGCCGCTCCTGAAGTGTTCCACCGAGGGGCAGTCTAGCAGGAGCCGGGCCAGTCGTATTTTACCCCGCTCGTCAGCGGCACGGAGATCCTCGTCACCAGCAGCGCCGCATTGCTGGGTCCAGGGCTCGGCGACGAGAACGCGCCTCCGTTAATCGAGCCCCACATCTTACAAAGCTAAAAAAGTAAACTCTTACAATAAATTAACTGCAATAATGGGGATCGAACCGTCTATAGCTGCGCTGTGATGTAATGGAGGTGGTGAACAACTCTAAAACGACGAACATATCGGGAAATCGCGTGTATAAGACTATAAGAAGGTCTAGGAAGGAATCGGACCGGCTTTGGACGCCTTCCCGTGTAACAATCTCTCTCTCTCTGCCTTCCCCCTCCCTCTCTCTGTCTCTCCACAATCCCTTCCCCTCATGTCATCGCTCTGATGACACATGACACGCTCTAGGCGCAAGCACAGCAAGGCCGCCGGCGCACTCGTCGCCCGCGCGGCCACCGCCACAGAATCACCGGTGGGCAGCGGCTCCTCCGACTCAGACTCTCGGCCCCGCCACCGCGCGTGCTTCGATGAGGCACAGACCACGCTTCTCGCGCTCCCTGGGGCGTCGGGGGCGTCCACAGACGCGGAGGCATCTTCGCAGCACCTGCATGGCACCGCCAGCAACCACATTTCGGCCTCAGCCGACACCACAGACGCCTTCCGCGCTCTCAGCACGGAGGTGGACAACCTCATAAGCCAGGTGGGCAGGCTGGAGAAGGAGCTAATGAGCGCGCGCGCTCAGCCACAGATTGCGCCCCCCATGGCCATGGTGGGCGAGCCCCAGATTGCCGACGACGTCGCGGCGCTACGCGCCATGGTGGAGTCGCAGAAGCAACAGATTGAGGCCCTCACGGGCATGCTGCAGACCTCAGTGACATCGGTGAGCCACCTGGTGAGCCGCGTCCCTGGGGCGCCCATGCAGACACAGATGCCGCTTGCGCGCGCACCTGCCAAGGCTGCTCAGCCTGCCCGGCCCGCTGCTGCTGCTGCCGCCCCTGTGGCGTCGGCGGCGGGGGCGCCGGCGGGGGCGCGGCCTGCCGCAGCGGGCGCCGCGCGTGCCGCTTCTGCCAGCAGCCGCGCCATGCGTGGCCTGCCGGCGGTGGCGGCCGCCGCGCAGCTTCGTGGCGACGTTCTCCATGGAGGACGCCACCGCTTTCGTAGCATGCCACGACCATGAGGACAGGCACGTGATACAATACCTGTCCTGCATTGACGACGAGGAGACGGTCGAGGTGGCGGCGGTGGCGGCGAGGCAGGTCGCTGCCGCCGCCGCCACCGGCGTCAGCCTGCCTGTGTGCCTGGCAGAGTCGATCGTGAGCCATGTGCAGAGGGGCTGGCGTGTGGGCCCGGCTGGAGGCAGCGTGGTGTCTGCGTCGCTCCTCAACGCCAAGCCTGCCTCTGGTGGCATCGGTGTGGTGCCGCGCCGGGGCGATGTGCTGCGCGTGCTCTTCACCGTGACATCCGATGCCGTGGCCGACACCGTCGTGCGCTACCGCTGCAGCCTGCGCTGCTGCGCGAACATCAGCACCAAAACCAACATCTTCAACGTCCTCACTGACACAGAGGAGGCGCAGCGCCGGGCGCTGTGGCCCGCTTTCGTCGCCGCGAAGGCTGCGGGGAAGCGGGCGCAGTTCGACCGCGCGCGCCTCATGATTGACGGCGAGCGGGTGCCCCCACCTGCTTGCAAGTCTGACAACTGAAACTGAGCTGTAGCGCTGGTCGCCCACAGCCCCGAGTCTCGCGCTGCCGAGCTGAGAGAGGCGCAGCGCATGCGGCTGCGACCGCCAGCCACGACCCCGCTTCTACGAAGCTGCCCACTACGGGACGACTACTGACCAGGGCGCCCCCCCCCGCGGGTGGGCGACGGCAGCGCGCTGATTGCTTGGCGACCCACAGCTGGCGCACATTGCGCTCAAGGAAGGACCCTCGCTGGCGCTCGCTGCACTGAGGGGTCCACGTGCTGCCCCGCCCGCTTCCCGGAGGGCCCCGCCCGCCACAGAGTGGCTGGGGTTTTGATACTGATTTGCCGAGTTTGCGGGTGGCCTATCCCACGGGGTGGGCTACGCCGGACGGTTGATGCTCTGCTAGAGTGTGCGCGCCCATAAAATACAATAACACAAAAACAATTGACAGTTGACAAGCGCATGCCATTGAGCGTGCCCCCGGAAGTGAGACCCCTGAGCCTGCGGCGCACCCCTTCGCCTTTCATTTTTCCATCCCTTCCCCGTCTCCCCGCTCATACAGTGAGCCCGGCGTCCCCTCGGGGATGTTTGGGAAGTACCACCGGCACGTGTAACCAATCTCTCTCGCCTTCCCTTTTCCCATCCCTTTCCCGTCTCCCCACATATACAGTGAGCCCGGCGTCCCCTCGGGGGTCTTTGGGAAGTACAACCGGCTCGTGTAACTAATTCTCTCGCCTTCTGAACGCGTCTGTGGACGCGTCCGAAGGTCGTCCATGCGCTCACTCTAACGGACGCATTAAGGACGCGTCTTGGACGCGTGCGGACGCCTCTCAGACGCGTCGACGCTTTGCGGACGCCCTTAGGACGCCATTTGGACGCGTCCGGGTCGCTAGGACGCCTTTCAGACTTTTACCGTTTCCGAGAGTGCTGGCGCCTGTGGGTGAGTGGTTTCCACAAGCAGGCTGCACTGGGCGTGCCCGAGTGCCCATGCGGGTGGCGGTGCCATGAGGTGGACGGGCCGCCGGCGCCGGCGTGGCGTGCGCACTGCTTCTGGGGGTGCCCGGTGGCGGAAGCAGTGGTGGTGGCGGTTGCTGCTGCCCTCCCTGCCCCTACTCCGGTCGTCACATGCTGCAAGGTGTGGCGGTTGCAGCCTCCCGCTGGGGTGCGAGCCGGTGTGTGGGCGGTGGTATCCGCGCTCGTGGTGGACGCAATGGAGCGCGGCCGCCGCCACCTGTGGCGTATCACGCGCCCGCGTGATGACACTTGGTCGTGCGGCGGCGGCCGCGCGCGCTGGGGAGCTGGCGACGACTGAGCTGTGGGATGCGCTGGCCTCCTTCGCTGAGGGTGGCGTGGGGCCGCGCGGGTGGGCGGCTGTGGTGGGCCTGACCCACCCCTTTATTGCAGTGGTGGACGGCGGGCTCACTGACCGTGACATCCTAGACCCCTGAGGGTGTGTGTGAGGGAGGTGGCGCCACACACGCGCGGTGGCGGGTGTGGTGTGGCCGGTGCCGCGCTTCGGCCTTTTTGGGTTAGTTGGGGGTGGGCCTTCTTGGTCCCTTCATGGTCCTGGCTTTACAGCCGGTTATACCTGAGGCCTGCCTCTCCCTGTTTCAGGGCTGAGTGTGCTGCCTGGCTGACGTGCTGCTTGCTTGGTGCGCGTCGCCGCGTGTGGGTGGCGCTGCCGTGGGTTTCCCCCCCCTTTTTGACTTTTGGCAGGGCTCCTGCTTTGATTGATCCTGCTGGAACTCTGGAACTGATTGTGACCGCCGGCCTGTGATTGTAAAACCCTCTTGTTGTTGTTCTGCCGCTGACGAGCGGGGTAAAATACGACTGGCCCGGCTCTTGCTAGACTGCCCCTCGGTGGAACACTACAAGAGCGGCTTGCCCGGAGCTGCCAGGGCTGGGCGAGTAGCCGCGGCGCTGCCGCGGCCCGTGCTGGGAAACGGCCCTTATCCTCCCCCCATGCAGGATGCCATGCGGCACCGATCTCGACGAGTTGATCGACGAGCGGAGGAGCTGGCGCCCGTCAATGCATGCTGGACATTGGTCAAGATGGCTGCCCGTGGAGGCGGGCTACCATCACGGCTTCAGCGGTGGCGACCGCCGAGGCAACACAGAGTAAATCTGCTACACCAATTGCAGCGTTCGTCACCGCGCTCATCCTCGGAGGCGCTCGTCTGCCGGTGACTGGCGTTGGAAGGTCTTCAGGCAGCCTCCATGACAACTCTGTCGTCCATGCCCCCCTCAGCGTGGCCTCGCGCCTGTTGTTCACCCGCGCCTGTTATTGCTCATCCGCGTGCCTGGCCTGGCACGCACCGCATGCGCACCCCTCAGCGTGGCCAGCGACCATCACGCCACGGGGGGCTGCACGAGGCACGCCGATGCCACCGCCGGACACGGCAGCGCCAACGCTGGGGCGGGGGCGGAACCCACACCAGCGGATGCGGCGGATGGGTGGACGGCGCTCGCGCCCGCGCCTGCTGCTGCGCCTACTGCTGCGCCTGCTGCTGCGCCTGCTGCGCCTGGCGCCGCGACCGCCCCCGCCGCTGCTCCTGGGTGCCCCCCTGGGATCACGTGTGGGCGCGGCGGCGGCCGGAAGACCGCTGCCCGGCACGTTGGGCAGTTGGGCTGGCGCTCGAGCCATGAGCGCAGGCAGTGCAGGTGGAACACGTGGCCGCAGAGCAGCTTCTTGTTGGTGCCAGCGCCCTGGGGAAGAGGGGGCGGGGACGAGGGGGCGGGGGGGGGGAGGGGGGGGGGCAGCCAGCATTATCAAACCATTCTGAGCGGAGCCACTGGTGTGTGTTTGTGTTTGTGGTGGTGTGTGTGGGGGGGCTTGTCCAGTGGGGTGATAGTGACGCCCACGTGGCGCTCTCATGGCCACCCATCAAAGCGCGCACAGGGGCATGCCTCTGATGGCACGGCGCGCATGCTCGCATGACATGACGCGCATGGCCACTCTGGTGACGCCTTCAGTCCCTCTGACGCCCCCTCTGCCCCCCCCCCTCCCCACACACACACACATACGACCCCCCTCCCCTCCCTCCCCACACGCCTGCCTGCGTGCGTCCCCCCCCCACACCTGCATCTCCTCTCTGCAGATGATGCACACGCCATCTGCGCGCTCCAGGTCCTCTGCACTCGTATCCGGCAGGCGTGTGAGGCGCGCAGTCGCGGTGCGGAACCTGAGGAAGTCAGTCACCCTGTTTCTGAAGATCCTGAACGTTGAGTAGAGGTCTCTGACGAGGTGCAGTGGGAGGCCGTAGTTTGAAAACACGAGGGTGAAGAAGACGAGGTACACAAACAGGTGCAGCATGTCAACGATGAGCTCGAGGTAAAAGACACAGGTGGACTTTGACGACCAGCGACCCTCACTGCGCACGTCCACCATCGACATCACGTACTTGAGGAAGGAGCAGAGGACGTTGGAGCCCTGGGAAGGGGAGGAGGAGGGGGGGGGGGGGGCTGCCCAGTTAGTCTCCACAGCTGTGTTTTGGTTGTGCCCCAGCACATCACTGTGACGTACGTACAATACGGACGGACGGAATTGGTGGACGACTGGGGTTTGCGCCCTGGAGAGCGGAGGGCGCGGGGTTGCATGGCGCACAGCATGGCGCGGGTGGCACGAGTGGCGTGTGCGACAGCTCTCGTGAGAATGAGAGTGGCGACACACACCAAGGAGGGAGGGAGTGCGCACACGGCGGTCAGTCGGTCGGTCGATCAGTCCGTCCGCCTGCCTGACGGTCTGCCTGTCCGTCCCTCTGCCTGTCCACCCCCCACCCCCCCATTCCCCCCACACACACCTGGATGACATACTCAAACGCAAACAGCAGCATCACGCTCTGTCCGCCGCTCTCAATCGTGCCGCGGATCGTGAACTGAAGGAGCGCTGCATCGACGGCAAGGAGGGTCGACCTGTGCGTGGAGGGGGTGCATGTGCGCGTGTGTGTGTCAGTGTGACCCCCTAGCTTGCCCCCCCTCGTAAATGTGCATGCTTTGTGTGCAAGCCGGGGGGTCTGAAGTCGGGTCATGCTGCACTGACCCCCTAGCCTGCCCTAATGAATGCGCGTGCGAGCATAATGTGCGCGAGCGCGTGACGCATATGTTGGCGCGCGTTCATGGGGATATGTAACGTCACACACCGCGCGACATATCCCCATGCGCCAGGGATATGGCCGACCCACCGAAGTCGGCCACACAAGTCAGACATTTCCAAACGCCCCTCGCGCCACGCCCCGTCGCCACCCGCGGCACCCAAGATTCGTGTAAGGATGATAGTGGGCTTGGAGGACTATCGCTGGGCCTGAGGAAAGGGAGGGAAGGCGTGCGCGCTGGGGCAGGGGCACCCCCACTGCATGAGCGCATGCAACTTTGCGGCAGCCATGCACGGCCCATGGCGCATGCCCCGAACTTATTCCAGCGCCGCGATCTTGCTACGCAGGAGGAGAGGGGAAAATTATCAATGGGGTAAATTATCAAGTTTGAGCATGCAAGAGCTTCCCACAGTCGCCATGCTGCGTGCATCCGCCCCCCCTTCCAGACTTTAAGTTAGTCATAATATGGGGCAGCCAAACCTCGGGTCCCAGCCCAAGCGGCCCCTCCTTCTGGCTGGGGCAGGGCTTGGAAATTCATACCTCGCATACACACCTCTGAGGCCCACCACTTCGAGGTAGGGGTGAGAGCCCGCAGGTGCCTCCGGTCGACCCCACACACCCTGAAAACCCTGGACGCAAGCCCTAGTTTCAGGGCCATGCCTCAAATTGCCCCCCCCTGCGTGCTGCTGCGTTGCTAATGGGCCGCGAAGCCACCCCCCTCGAAGTCCCTCCACGTGGCATTCGGCCCATCGGGCGCGGATTCGCGCTGTGGTCGCAAACCCGACTCACTATCGCGTTCCCGATGCTCAACAATTAACTTCTCCGCCGTGGGGCGGAGGGCAGAGGCTGCTGCGTGATGGCTGATGTGGTGTTGGTGCATGGAGAGGCAGCCCTCCCTGCCCCCCAATCCACCCCCTAGCCCTCCCCCAGCCCCCCTAAACGCATGCACGTCTCCATGGGTATAAGACCCACCTGTGGCCGTAAAGGGGGGTTGGGAGAGGGAGCACAGAGGCTTGCAGGAGCGACATTGATAATTTGCCCCCATGCTTTGCACGCGGCCCAGTTTTGGAGGTTCATTATTATCTCCAGCTGCAGCTGCATCTCTTCTCCTGTGACGCCGTTCTGGAATCAAGGTGGGGGAGGAATTAGCTTCCTGGTGATCCCCTCTTTTTTTCAGTGGGCTCAGCAGCACTGACCCTCCAATGACAACTCAAAATGACACGCTCTAAGCGCAAGCACAGCAAGGCCGCCGGCGTGCTAGTCGCCCGCGCGGCCACCGCCACAGAATCACCGGTGAGCAGCGGCTCCTCCGACTCAGACCTTCGGCCCTGCAACCGCGCGTGCGTCGATGAGACACAGATCACGCTGCTGGCGCTCCCTGGGGCGCCGGGGGCGGCCACATATGCGGAGGCTGTGCAACACCTGCATGGAGGCGCCAGCAACCACATTTCGGCCTCGGCCGACACCACAGACGCCATCCGCGCCCTCAGCGCCGCGGTGGACGACCTCAGAGGCCTGGTAGGCGGGATGATGGACAGGGAGGCGAGCGCGCGTGCTCAGCCACAGAATGCGCCGACGCATGTGGGCGCTACACAGATTGCCGACGCCGGCCGCAGCAGCTGCCCCCTCGCGGGGGTGCTCGCTGTGGTGCAGGTGCAGGCGCAACAGATTGCGTCCCTCGTGGACCTGGTTCGCCTCCTCCTGATGAGCCGCGTCCCCGGGCGCCCATGCACACGCCTCATGCAGTGCCGCATGCGGCCCACAGTGCGCCCGCGCGGCGCCTGCTGCCAAGGCTGCTCAGCCTGCCTGGCTCGCTGCTGCTGCCGCCCCTGTGGCGTCGGCGGCGGGCGCGCCGGCGGCGGAGCGGCCTGCTGCGGCGGGCGCCGCGCGAGCCGCATCTGCGCGCGGCCCCTGCCGTCGGGGGGGGATGCCCGCGCGTGTGGGCGACGCGTCGCTGCGCCTCAGTTTCGTGGCGTCGATCGCTGTGGAGGACGCCATCGTGTTCGTCACGGGCGGCGACGGATGCGGCCATGCGAATGACGTGTTCAGCGGCTGCCTCGACGACGACGCGGAGGAAGCACGGCGGCGCGCCGCGAACGCCGCGGCCGGCGTGAGCATGCCTGTCCGTTTGGCCACGAACATCGTGCGCTGTGTGCACGACAACACTGGCAACTGGGATGGGCCGGCTGGTGGCGGCGTCGTGTCCGCGTCGTTCATCAACGCCAAGCCTGCCGTCGGGGGCATCGGTGTGGAGCCGCGCGGGGGCGGCGTGCTGCGTGTGCTCCACCGTGGCGTCTGGTGCCGTGGCTGACACTGTCGTGCGCTGGCGCTGGAAGCTGCGCCAGGCGCATGTTGCGGTCTTCGACGTGCTCAGTGACCGCGAGTAGGCGCGGCACCGGGCGCTGTGGCCCGCTTTCCTCGCCGCCAAGGCTGCGGGCAAGCGGGCGCAGTTCCACCGCGCGCGCCTCATGGTTGACGGCGAGCGGGTGGCTGCACCTGTTTGCTAGTTGGCACCCCCTCTGGGGGTGTGTTGAAGTGGAGGTGGCGCCACACGCGCGCAGTGGCGGGTGCGGTGTGGTTGCTGAGTAGAGTGCTGCGGCGGGTGTGCTACCAGCCCCGCTTCCAGTGGTTTGGGGGAGGGCTTTTTGGTCCCTTCATGGTTTTACACCTTGGGCCCGCCCTCCGGCCACTGGAGGAGTTGGGTGTGGAGCCTGCACTGTGGTGCTGCTTGCTTGGCGCCCGCCACGACGTGGTTGGCGCTACCGTGGGCTGCTTTAGTAGCTTTACCTTTTTGGTGGGCCTCGTGCCTGCTCTCTTAAGTCCCGCTGGAGCTTTGGAACCGAACGTGTGACCGCCGGCAGTGGATTGTAAAACTCTCATCATCATCAGTATTGAGGGGGATATGGGCCTCGAAACCTATACTCTTGATACTTTACCCCCCTTCCTCCTATACCAAAAAGGTTGCCTTCGACTGGCGAAGCGCGCGGTCAATTCTGCGAAACTAGCTTTGCCACCTGCGCTGCACTACCATCTCTCTCTCACGCTGTCTCACTCCCTTTCTTTCTATCTATCTTCACAACCAACACAAGGCATGCTTAATTCACGCCGCGTCATACTCGGGAGAAATTACTGTTATATTTAAGCGTTCGACTATGCAAGCATAAAAAAACGTGTGACTTGGCAGGGCCCACGCGGCGATGGCGCTCACCAATGCCGCACTGCAGTTGCATGCTCCGATTTTACGCTGGGTGGTAGTCAGCTGAAAATTGCCACAAGCAACGCCTGTCGAAGTCCAAACTCCCCCCCCCAGTGTAGGATCTCTCCAGAGTGACGTTCATGCACATGAACGGTAAGCGACTTAGGCATGCATGAGTGCTCTCTTGGGTATACGGCAAACCGGTGGTTTTGCTGCGTGCCAACTTTCAAAGGGGCGTGGCTGAGCCAAGGCTACGGAGCCCGCCGTGTGAGTGGAAGCGCCCCCCCCCCAGCTTCCTCATAGCTTCCAAGCCAGAGGTGGTTCCCACATTGCATGCATGCAGACGCATGCAACCGAACCATCCTATGCGCTACCGAATCGGTTAATTCGGCGATGCCCTACCACATCGTCTGATCCGCGCAAGTGAATGCAGTCAAAACGCCTCAGGCAGTTGGGATGACGCCTTAGGCGTCGCCTGATCCGCGCATGTAAATGAGCCGCCTGGGGCGCTGGGAATGTGGTAGAGATGTTGCAAGTTGTTGCAGACCCCCAAGGCAAAAATCCCCTGGCTGCATGCCTGCGCCCCTTCCCCAGTGAGCGTCGGCAGCATGGCTCGCATGGTGCCGGTGGCGTCGCCAGCTTCAAGGCCGCTTCCGGAGCATCTCGACCGAATCAACCCATTCCCTCCGCCCCTGCGCCCACTCGCCGCCCCTCCTGGCTGCGCACGCCTCCGTGTTGGCCGTGGCTACGCGACACTCCAAAAATGACGGCGTATAGTGACTCGTGGGCGGCAGTGTGACCGCGGAAACACTACAGAGCCCCTGGGCGGCCCGTCCCAGGAGGCAGGTGGTAATAATGTGTGAACACCATGGTGTGTGAACATTCCAAACTTTTCATCAATGGCTTCACAGCCAGGAGACGCCAGTTTGTGTGTTTTCGCGTGCAGCTCGGCATGGCGTCTGGTTGCGCGCACACGCAACGGCACGTGACACCCTTCAAACACCGACTAAATGGCACAACCTTGAAGCTCTGGGATGCGGAATGAGGTCCGGGCATGCCCCCGGGGCGTCCCCAATTTTTTGATTTCAATCAAAATCATCCATGTGATGTCCGACTTTGTGACACCTATGTGGCCAACTTGGGTGGGGGCGGCCATATACACGTGGCCACCCACAGACATTTCTGAAAACGCCCAAACGGCCCTCCCGCCCCGCCCCGCCGCCACCCGCAGCACCCAAGACATGTGTTCGGATGCTACTAGGCTTGGAGGACTGTCGCTGGGCCTGGGAAGAGGCGTGGGCATGTGCGCTGGGGGAGGGGCGCCCCAACTGCATGGGCGCATGCAAATTAACGGCCGCCATGCACGGCCCATGGCGCATGCAAGGACCTAATTCCAGTGCCGCAAGCTTGCTACGTATACCATTAAGGTTGCCTTTGACTGGCGAAGCGCGCGGTCGCATCTGCGTCACGCCCATGGTGTGTGAACATTCCGAACTTTGGATCCACGGTCCGCCGCCGACAGACCTCATCCGCGCGAATTAACGCAGTCGAGAGTTTGCACGCATGCCCATTTAGCTTGTGTTAGGAGGGCATCGCGCGTGGTTGCGTGTGCGTGCGTCCAGACGCCGAAAAGCGCTGGCCTCACTAGAAATTACACCAAGTGAGGCGGCACATTTCGGCATTAGGCCGCGCACACACACAACGGCATGCGGCGCCCTTCAAACACAAACATAATGGGCATGCGTGCAAACTGTGGGCTGTTGAATTGAGGTGCGGGCATGCCTCCTAGGGGGGGAAAGACGGCTTCAAATTTTCGTTTGTGGATGATGTCAGGTTAGTGCGGGCAGGTGTGCCCGACTTGGGTGGGGGTGGCCATATACCGGCCATGTTGTTAGCCTTTGCGGGGGGGGGGGGGTCGAAATTACATTTGTTTCCAATTGCGAGCCTAAAATGAATCGTTTATTCAGCCGCGGGGCCTTTGAACATTAATTCCGCTGGACCGTGCATGGTCAGATCACCCGTTATGGTCCTGATGCTCGAACGCTCCTGAAAAAATCCAGCGTGTTACAACAGCTCTAACAGCCCCAATGGCACCTCTCTAGGTCAACAGTGTCAATAGGCACAGGTGTGTGGGCACACACTGTGGGGGTGGAGGGCTGTACAAAACACGCGGCGCGCGCGCTGCGAGGTGCACACTAGTGCCTGTGCAAGGCTACTCGATCCAGCTAGCTGTACACAGTGTCAGAGCCAGAGCACTACTCCGTGACAGAGCCAGAGCTGTGCTGAGAGTCCTGGCGGGCATGCTGCTGCAAGGGGAGCGCATGCATGGGGGGCGCATGGCACACGCTCCATGGAAGCGAGGGCTTGCCTAGGCTGCACTGGTAGCAGGGCTCGTCATCGTGGCAAGCACGACGTGTTGTGGCAGGAATGGCCAATCCAGCCTTAAGTAGCTGATTGGAGCCCGCACAGCAATTTTGTGTGGGGCAGGATGTGCGGGGTCTTGAGGGCAAATAATGAAAGTGCCTCCAAGGACGCGCCTCCTAGCCCGAGAGCTAGAGAGAGACATTCTATTATAGCGTGTTCTCTCCGTTTGGGCTTGGAGGCCGCGCTGGGCGCAGGGTGGCTCTTTCCGTGGGCCGCACACTCAGTGCGCCCTCGACACGCCTTCCAAGCGCATGCGGCCAAAATCGTATCGTTATTATGTCCTTCTGGTGCTCTCTAGCTAGGAGGCGCGTCCTTGGCGGCAGTGTCGTGCTGGTCTAGTCACGGGGGGCAGGAGAGCGAACTCGCTCACGGGGCCTTCCAAGGCTCCCTCCCTGCAGCAGGCCTATTGCTAGACCCCATGTGGTGCCATGCATGGCCTGCTTGGCCTCGGAGAACATGTGTGCGCGAACCGTGACTAGTGCATGGGGCCCCGATTTCGCCGCCCAGAGCTCGCCCGTGCCCCCACATGCACCCAAAGGACTGGACACGACATAAGTATCATCGCTGCAGCGTTGGATGCGCGGGAGAGGGCCTGGCGTGCACTTTTCTCAGATCCCGCACATCCACCCCCACACAAAATTGCTGTGAGCCCGAGCCGAGCCGTTTGAGCCGACGAGTTCTCCGAGAACCCCACTGCTGGATAATCGAAACCCTTACTGCGGGGTGTTCCGAAGGGTTATTTCGGCTATTGCGCACATCTTTGCGGGGGGGGGGGGGTCAAAACGATAATTATACGCAAAGGCTAACTGAGGCTAACCGCCGGACGGTATGTATACCGTTACGGTATAAATATGTATACGGCGGGATGTATACATAGGGGGGGGGGGGGGGCGCCTTGGGACTGCTACCCTAGCTGCCGGGGGGAGGGCCGTGTCACCCCGATTTTTGTTGTCTACAGACGCGTATTGCCACAACGGAAAATGCAGCTATGATAAAAAGTGCTGGCACGACCGGCAGGTAGGCGTAACCGATAGGGGTAGGTTACTTTATCTACGACGCACGAGATTTGGCCGATGGGCCAAGAAATGAGAGATGAAGAACTGCGAGAGGGGCAGTGTGAGAAAGGCGAGGGGGGGGGGTAGGACGGATGTTGGTCCGCAAGCTTTGTCGACTTTTCTAAAGCTTACAATTGCATAAACCGTGTGGCACTGTGGAGAGTCCTTAGGTTATATAATGTACATCCGCACATTATTGATCTGTTGGAGGATCTACAGACCAACACAGCAGCTGCCGTGCGGCTGGCTGGGAAAATCGGGCACGAATTCCATGTGTCATCTGGTGTGCGACAGGGGTGCGTCATTGCTCCTGTGTTGTTCAATGTTTTTACTGACCACATCAAGGGGGGGGGGGGGCAGAAAACACGAGAAATGGAACACATGCTGGAATATTGTCTCCTTGCTGTGAATGTTCAAAAAACGTCTTAATCCTTGTCAGGCAGCCTCCATGACAACTCTGTCGTCCATGCACCCCTGGAGGGTGGGACCTGGCCATGCATGAGGAATGGGGCTGAGCCCCATGCAAACGAGAGCTGGACAGCCATGCACTGCCAGGCGGGGACCGTTCCAGTCAGCGCCAGTCGGCTCTGCCGGCTTGACTGGCCACAAGGCCACTACTGTGACCCTGAGGAAGGTCCTCTCCTATATGCTCCTTGCCAGACATGTCTCTCAGAGACCGCTGTTTGGGGTAGTCTAGCCGGCGGGAGCGGTAGTCTATCGGCCGGGAGCCGGCGGTACTCTAGTACTTGAGTGTGCTGGAGTATCGGCGGGTGTCTCTAGTAGAAGAGTAGCCTGCTTAGCTGGAAACCCCGTGTTACTGTTACTGTGTGCGGAGCGGCGCAACCGGGGGCGCAGGGAGCCGCGCTGTTGCTGCGCGCGCGTGCGCGCTGGCACTGCATGGCGCATGGCGTGCCCATGCAGCCCAGTCCCCAAGGTGTCGGATGGCCGCTTTGAGGCGCCAAATCAATTACACATGATGCATGAGTCATGCTGGGAGGGTGTGCACGCAGGGAGAGGCGCTGGGCACAGTTTTGTGGGGCATAGTGGGTGTGGGCAGGGGGCGACAGACGGCGCCAGGTCGACGCCCTGGCGCGCCCGACCCACGTCTACAGCAGCGCAATGCCATACAAGACTCATATGACGTAACTAAAGCCGCGGAGGAGGCCGCTGGGCGCGTCGTCGCGACGGCGGGAGTCACGTTGACAGGCGGGTCCCCGCCCCGCGCCCTGGGCCTCTCCCGGTACCCCACCGACACGGACAGGCTCGGGTGTATAATTAGGAACGCGATGGGAGTGGGTGGGGGCCGGGGGAGGCACTGTGGGCGGACACAAAACACCCCATCATGGCGGGTGAGAATCAGTGTGAATGGTGCTGATCCTCCCCCCCTTGGAATGTATACCGTATACAGTAATTTTCATGCGGCAAGTAAAAGGCGTATATGCCCCAACTCCCTCGATACTGCATGGATTTTGACGATTCAACTTGCATTGGACAGCTCATGCCAAGGGCTATCCAGGACAATGCTTGGATGCAGCATGGGGTGGAGGGAAGAATATGGTGTGTGCATGGGGCGCAGGGACGCTCCGACTGCCAGTGAGGGGAACCTGCATTGGTGTTTCATGTCAACCAAACATGGCAAATTCAGCTTTTATAGACCGGATTTGTGATGCCCATCATGTTAGGCATCCGAATCCACCGTTCCCATCTCACTCGGATCAAGGAATCAAGGGTATACACGGTTACCCCTGTATCAGGGTTGCACAACACGGAACACTATAGAGAACACGGTAACACGATGCCATACGATACGGAACATAGTCATTTTGGGTTGAACACGGTGGGAGGACACGGTGGGAGAACATGGTTTCGCAGTTAAGCACCACGAACGTGCGTGACACATGCAACAACACCGTGGCGTCAACAAGCATGTGCCACAGCAACATAAATAGTCTACTACTAGTAGCCCAACCCTATATACATGAGCACTGGCCCTAGGCCTAGGTTGCCGCGGTCGGAGACGGTGTCGGCCAGTTGACCATCGGCCAGTTGTCATCGGCCAGTTGTCCCTCCACTGCCAACGTCTGCTGCTCCTCCTCCACCTCCTCAATCTGCTGCACCACACCAACATCACTAATCTACTCATGAAGGGGGTTCCATAGGTTCAAGCCATATCAAACTTCCAAATCTGCAGGGAGATACAGCCAGGTCAATGCTTCACGACGCTATAGTTTGACTAACTGTAGCGCCAAGACGATTTTGTCTAAGCAAGTGATATATCGACGAATATGGAAAGCCATTGACGAGTAGAAAATTTTTGGATCTTTAAGAGCTCGTTTCTGCGTAGGATTGTAGTTTTACGGCAGCCACACTTCCGTCGTTCACGGTGTTCCGTAGCGTGTTTCCGTGTTCCGGAAACACAATACGGAACACGGTAAAAAAACGGAAACCATGGCGTATCGTGCAACCCTGCCCTGTATACGGTATTATACGGTATACGGGCCAACGTACACGGTATACTTCCGCGCCCTGGGTGCGTGTGTGTGTGTGTGAGTGTGTGTGCTCGTTTATGTGCTGTGCTGCACCGCGCCCTGCACAACGCAGCCTCGTTTGTGGACTGACTTGGCTGTCGCGAGCGCGTCGAGTCGCAGGTGCAGCACACACGGTGTGCGTGGGACCTCACCTGCCCATGCAAGGCGATGTGTCACATTGCAGTCGCCTTCCATGCTTCCATTGTACAACATACTGGAATGTCATCTGTGTCAGCCAGCGACTCACATGAGCGCGATGAGGCGCAGGTGCTGCAGCGCAGACACGTTGGGTGTGACCTCCACGTAGTCCACTCGGTCTTGCACGAGCCAGTGCATGATCTTGACAAACATGAGGACGGCAAACATGGAGATGAAGAACTGCGAGAGGGGCAGTGTGAGAAAGGCGAGGGGGGGGGTAGGACGGGTGTTGATCCGCAAGCTTTGTCGACTTTTCTAAAGCTTACAATTGCATAAACCGTGTGGCACTGTGGATGATGAGTTGTTTACATCCACTGCCGGCGGTCACACATCGGTTCCAAAGCTCCAGCGGGACACATAAAACAGGCACAAGGCCCATCACAAAGGTTCAAGCTACAAGTAGCCCACGGAAGCGCTATCCACACATGGTGGTGGGCGCCAAGCAAGCAGCACCACTGTGCAGGCTCCACACCCAGCCCCTCCAATGGCCAGAGGGCGGACCCGAGGTATAAAACCATGAAGGGACCAAAAAGGCCCTCCCCAGACCACCGGAAGCGGGACTAGGGCGAAACCCACCGCAGCACCCTACTCAGCGGCCACACCGCACCCGCCACCGCACGCGTGTGGCGCCACCTCCCTTTCAAAACACCCCCAGAGGAGGTGCCAACTAGCAAACAGGTGCAGGCACCCGCTTGCCGTCGACCACGAGGCGCGCGCGGTGGAACTGCGCCCGCTTCCCCGCAACCTTGGCGGCGAGGAAAGCGGGCCACAGCGCCTGGTGCTGCGCCTCCTCGCGGTCACTCAGCACGTCGAAGACCGCAGCCGACTGTGGAGAGTCCTTAGGTTATATAATGTACATCCGCACATTATTGATCTGTTGGAGGATCTACAGACCAACACAGCAGCTGCCGTGCGGCTGGCTGGGAAAATCGGGCACGAATTCCATGTGTCATCTGGTGTGCGACAGGGGTGCGTCATTGCTCCTGTGTTGTTCAATGTTTTTACTGACCACATCAAGGGGGGGGGGGGGGCAGAAAACACGAGAAATGGAACACATGCTGGAATATTGTCTCCTTGCTGTGAATGTTCAAAAAACGTCTGAATCCTTGTCAGGCAGCCTCCATGACAACTCTGTCGTCCATGCACCCCTGGAGGGTGGGACCTGGCCATGCATGAGGCATGGGGCGCCGGCTGAGCCCCATGCAAACGAGAGCTGGACAGCCATGCACTGCCAGGCGGGGACCGTTCCAGTCAGCGCCAGTCGGCTCTGCCGGCTTGACTGGCCACAAGGCCACTACTGTGACCCTGAGGAAGGTCCTCTCCTATATGCTCCTTGCCAGACATGTCTCTCAGAGACCGCTGTTTGGGGTAGTCTAGCCAGCGGGAGCGGTAGTCTATCGGCCGGGAGCCGGCGGTACTCTAGTACTTGAGTGTGCTGGAGTATCGGCGGGTGTCTCTAGTAGAAGAGTAGCCTGCTTAGCTGGAAACCCCGTGTTACTGTTACTGTGGGGCTGAGATATGAGGGCTCAAAGTTGGGGGGGGGAGGGGGTCCAGAGCTTTCTACAGAGGGTTCAGAGCTTTCTTTCCAGTGGGCCATTTTGGACGGGAAGACCACCATTGGAACCGCCTTGATGAGATGAGCACGAATCCACTCTAAGAAGTGACCCTGGGTTATAGCGTGGGGGTTAAAACCCCCTCAACGCCTCAACTCCCCCGCGTGCTCCCTTCGTTGCACCAAGTGCCCACCTAGGGATTTAAGCAGCCTTCATGGATTGAGATCGGACCGATGCCATCTGGATCTCCTTGGAGATGACAGCAAAACACCCCAGAAGAGTCAACCCTGAATCTGCCTGGAAAGTGTGAACTGGAGGGTCCACACTCCTTGGTGGCGGCCATCGAAGCCATGGTATGGCTGCATTTTGGGAGTTATTTTAGCTACCTTCTGCCGACTTAGACATTGCGATGGACAGCCCTCACTGGTAGGAAGCCATGCGCATTGGTCCAGTGGTTCTTGGGAAGGATTTTGGTATTAATTATTTTTCCGCCTTTTTCCCCGCTTTTTCACGGCCCGCAGTCAATTATTTGCACCCGCCGTGCATTTAGCGGGCAGCGTCCCGGGCTGCTCAAACGCGGTGGTAGAGTATTGGCTGTAGAGTATTGGCACAGGACTTCCTTAGAAACTTGGTCAACATCAGTCACGCCCGCATCTCTATATGCTGGATCGCGCCGGTTGAGCATGGTACTCTCGCTAGAAGCTCCACTAGATTATATCACGCGCCGCTTCTCCCGCCACTCCTTGATCACGGCTGCGTAAGGGAACGTGTCGAGGGTGAACAATCTAGAGATGAACATGCGCATGGCTCAGACCAAGTGGTCGTGGCTGTTGCCAGAGCCGAGGCGGCTGCGCTGGTCGTTCTTGATGTAGTTGAGCCCGCTGAACGTGCGCTCGTCCTCCACCGAATTCGGCGCGATTACGATCGACATCTCCGCTAGCCGCGCCCAGGTGGGGAAAAACTCGCATGCATGGCGCGCGCACGCATGGAGCATGCATGGCGCGCATGGGCGCGCACACCTTGAACACGGCCTTCTCCTGTTCGTACGCGGTCATGGGCCGCCCGTGCTGCATGAGGTTGAGCAGAACCCGCATCTGCAGGAGCGTGCGCTTGCCCTCATTGCTCCACGCATCGTGCGCAAAGTGCTGCTGCACAGCCTCGGGGGGCTGCGCAGCTGCAGCAGCCACCTCAATGGAGCGCACGTCCCTGCTCTGATGCTTAGTGCCCGTCTTAGAGTGCTCTGTCACAGTGCTGCTCTTGGCGTTCATGTACTTGCTGCACAGGTTGCAAAAGGCGTGGAAGGGGTCGCCTTTGACCTCCTCGAGCCAGACCTTGCCATCCTTGGTCTTGGTCCAGTCCCGCTCCAGCCAAATATGCCGGAACGTGTCCCCCATGCCCGCCGTTTTTTTGGACGTGCCCGCCCGTGGTGGGGGTGGCTGGTCGCCGCTGGTGCCAGCGCCAACGCCTGACGCTGCGCGCTCTGCAGCCGCGCGCTCTGCCACGCGCTCTGCCGCCACGCGCTCCTCCTCTGCCATCCAAGCGTCCGTCAGGGGCGTGTCCGCTCGTGGTGGCTGATCGCTGGGGCCATCGCCATCGCCAGATGTTGCGCACAGCCTCTCGCCCTCCTCCCCCTCGCACTCCGCCTCAGACTCAACGTCCAGGCCCGGCTCAACGTCATCAACGTCAGGGTGCTGCACCACCTTGGTCGGGGCGCCCGTCCTGCGCCTGACAATGCACTTCACAGCCCCCCCGGGCGTCCCGCCAAAGAAGGACGTAATGGGCTGGACCCGGATGGTCTTGTCCTTCTTCTGCTTGCCCTTGACCATCTGGGCTGGACTGCGCATGTGCCATGGGGGCGCAAGGCCGCTGAAGTGTGAAAAACAATTAATTTTGCGGAAAAGCGGAAAAGCGGAAAAGCCGTGGGGCCTAGAAACAATTAATAAAAAAAACTGCGAATATTCCGCACAGAGCGGAATGCGGCCGAAGCAAGAAACACTGCATTGGTCCCGAAACACTGCCGGCGCGCAGATGCACTGCCGTTTTCCCTTTTGCGGCGGCTTCGGTCTGGTCGGCCTCGACGTGGGCAAGGGCTAGGGCATACACGCGGTCTCGCTCCTCTTGCTCGGGAGGTGAGTTTCCTGCCGGGGCGTTCACCCCTGTGATGCCGAGTGGGCGTGAGTTGGGTGGGTTGAGGGTGACGTGTAGCACACGCCCCATGTCGTCCTTATCGGCGCGCCGACTGGGCCGGCCCAAGTCCACCAGGTGTTTCTTGATGGCGATCACGACGCCTCGGCCCCCCCGATTGCCGGCGTTGTGGGTGGCTGCCCAGTGGGAGTACCCCCCGAGCGCAAAGTGGACCCAGCCTTTCTGCTTTTGATTGCTGTGCAGGAGCCTCTCCGTAAGGATGAGCACATCGGGTTGGTGCTCCTCGATGAGGCGTTGCACATCTTCACAAGCGGTTTTGAGGTCCCTCATGTTGTGTGTGAGGATTGTGAGTGTGTTGGCATTGGGGGGGTGGGGCGGAGCCTGGTCTGTGCGGGGCGTGCCCTCTCCTATTTCTTCTGCCGGCTCGGGGCCTGCCACTAAGGGTAGGGTGGGGGCAGGCGTGGGCTCGTCCAGGGGTTGGCCTGTTGGGTTTGGGGGGGCTGTCGGGGCTTGTGTGGTCCCGGTGAGGAGATTGCACAGGTAGGTCTTGATGGACGCCTGCTTCCCCGGAGCAGGTTTGGTCTTTTTTGTTTTCTTGGCCGGCACCTTGGTAGGTTGTGTTCTGCGGTCAGTGAGCCAGTCCCGCCACGACGGAGTGGCAGGCTCGGGCCCGTCTGGGCGGGGGAGGCACAATTGTGAGTTGTTCAATGGGTGCGTCGGGCATTTGTGTATCCGTGTTGGTTTTGGTCAGCTGTGCTTGGGGTAGGGCTTCGGCCGTAGGAGCGGGGCTGTCGGTGGTCATTGGCGACCAGAGGATGGTGTGGGGCCGTTGTGGTGAGGGGTCATGCTCAGGGCTGTCCATGTTCATGGGCGAGCCGGGGTCGGTGGGTGGCTGTTGGGGTGGGGCTGCTACCTCTCTCTCCGGGCTTCCCGTGTCCATGGGTGTGCCGGGGTTGGTTCGCGGGGACAAGGGGGGTGTCTCGTTGGTGGGCAGGGGGGGGGTCAGTGTCTATGGGCGAGCCCGGATCTGTGTGGTGCGGTGGCCCGTCAGGGTTGCGCCCAGGCGGTGGGGTGTCTCCGATTTCGATAGGGGGTAGGGGCCGGGTGACCGGTGATTGGGCGAGCCCGGCTGTAGCCCTGTCGAGACACCTCTGGACCTTGGCCGTGTCCTCGTGGCCTCCTTCCCCGGGGTTGACAGGGCCATCGACCGCGTAGTTGACAGTAGCCTTCATGCCCTTCCAGTCGTCCTTGGTCATCGTGCGGGGGGGGGGGTGCATTGGGTCTAGCCACCACCATTCTCCTGCGTGTTGTTTGATGCAGATCGAGTGACCAAACGGCTCGTTCCAGTGGAGCTGGAAGGCAGTTGTGTTGGCCGGCAGGGCATTGAGGATGCTCGCTTGGTCCATGTTGCAGTCCTGTGTGACTCCGGCCGCGAGATGGAAGGTGCGCCCTCCGGGAGGGTTCATGCGCAGCCAGTGATTCATGATGTTGGTGCAGAAGTTGCCCTGTTTGAGTAGGTATTGGCCTTCTAGAGATCGTTTTTGGTTGGTCTCCTTCCTCCAAGTCTCGTCCATCTTGGTGACGTAGCTGAGCATTTCATCAGCGTTAATGTGTTGGTTCCCAAGCATCATGTTTGTGGCGTGTACCAAGCACATGCGGCGGTCTTGCTTCTCAAAGTAGGGAGGGTTCCCCTCCCGGTCTCCTGCCTGCCTCGCGTTGGGCGCAGTTTCGGCGTCGGTCCCGCCCCGGGGTTGCTGCCTCGGGTGGTCGTGCGAGTTTGTAGGAGACGGGGGAGGAGGGGGAGGAGGGGGAGTTGTCGCAGCGGTGGTGTCTGTCAGAGCTGACGTGTGGCATCTCTGAAGTTTCCGTGCAGCGGTGCTGCTCGGCCCTCTGTGGGTCAGGGTTCAAGGGGCGTGGCGCGTCGTGGGTCGGCGACCCGGTTATCTCCCTACTGTGAGTTTCGTTCTCACAATCTGTCTCAGTTGTGTCGATCGCGGTGGCTTTGGCTGCCGGGATGCCGGCGGTCTGCCGGCCTGCCGCATTGTGTTCCGCGGCGGCGATTCCCTTGATGTTATCTACGGCGTTGGTGCCTGGCTGCGACACATCCGCGTGTGTTTCGGTATCCGCGTCTCTGCTTGCAGTGGGCGGTGGGGTGGCTGGGGTTGGGGGCCGCCGGGTAGTTGGCGCCTTGGGCCTGGCTGGTTTGGTTGTGCGCGCGTCGAGCACTTCCCACATGTGGACGAGCGTGTTCAGGCGGGTTGGCGTTAAGCGTGGGCGCTGTTTTGCAAGGGCACGGAGGTAGATGTGCGAAGGTGGGCTCGACGTGTTGTCGGAGCCTGCATGAGGGCGCATGGTAGGCCCATCGCCGATAGCGCGTGCGGGTCCCGAGGCGCGTCGGCTCAGGAGGCGCACGCAGGTGGAGATCGTGTACTTTATCTTAGTCACATTGTAGTGGAAGCTGAAATCATCCCTGTAGCGAGTTGTGCGGCTGGGTTTAGGGGGGGGGTCCACGGCTCTGGGGTTGACGAGGGCCGTCCACAACGAAACCGCTCTCTGCAAGTGGCTGATTAGGGCTTGCCTCACACGGATCTGAACTCTGGTGTGCGTGCAGCGTGAGGTGCACATGAAAATCAGGACCAAAAGGCCCCTAGCTGCTGATAGGACGTCGGACGCCGCAGCGACTAGGTTGCTGCGTGCCGGTGGGGACGGCGATCCGTACGGGTGCGCGCGCCAGTAGTCCTGCGCAGCGTCGTCGATTCGCGGCGTGGGTCGGGAGTGGACCGAGCTGGTTGCTAGGCTTGGGGCCCCGGTCGGCGCCAGCGCTGCCGCGCACGCTGCTGCGGCATCGGCGTGTGGGGAGGCGAGGGGGCGGTTTCTGTGGCCTGACACGAGCAAGCGCCTAGGTCTTGGGGCATGCTGGTCCCCTTCTGGGGGAGGACGCTAATTGTGCTCCACCTCGCGCATGCGGCGTAGGGGATGCACTGGTGCCGGGCGCGCAGATCCGATCCAGATCCAGTGGCGTTGCAGTGGGTGGGTGCCCCCGCTTTGTGGTTCATGCAGCGCGCGTGTGCTGTTCCGTGCGGTGGGTGCAACCCTTGCAGGCTCGACCCGTGGATGTAGGTCCACTCGGCATGGGTTTGGTGGGTCGCGGGGGTGGCGCAGCGCATAAGGGTCTCGTCTACGGGCTCGAGCACAAGCCAGGGGGGCTCGCTCTGCCCCCCCACGCTCGTGTGCGGGCGATGCAAGCTCCCTGCGGTGTGCGTGTGCGTGGATTGGTTGGCTTGAGGTGGCGCGTGCGATCGGTGCTGGGCGTTCGCACTGTCACGCATGGGAGTGCTGCATGGCGCGCGCATGGCGGATGCATAAGGCGCGCATGGCGGCTGCGCGTCAAACTTGGCGTCGTGTTCATGGCTTCTGGTTCCTATATGTTGTTTACAGAGGTCTGTCTGAGCACGCGGTCCGGGATCTCGCGTGCACGGCGCGTTGTAAGGAGGTGAATCCCTCTGGTTCTCGCCATTTTGTCCTTCCCATCGTGCGGGAGGTGATTGCCGCTCTAGGAGCGTTGGTTGCCGCTCTAGGAGCGTTGGTTGCCCCTCTAGGAGCGTGGTTGTCGCTCTAGGATCGGTCAAGCCGGTTGTTTTGGCAGCTCATTTGAAAAATTAGCTCCCCTGTTGTCTGCAGCGCGCTTCAGTTGGTTGCCCACTCCGCGTCAGACGCGAAGTGGTTGTGCATGGGGTCGGCGAGGTGCAGGGCTCCGTCCGGGGGTGGCTTGGTGACGAGCACCAGGTCGCCATGCTTGCTCGCATGGAGGCCACCACTTCCGAACATCGGCCTACACTCTCCCTCCCCGCATGCTAGTCCAGCCGCCAGCGCCAACATCAGGGCCTCCGTCGCGAGCAGCGCGGCGTATCGCTGCGCGCGTGGGCGCTCTGTGGCGGTGCCTTAGGCCAAAGTCAAATTTTGCCCAGACGTGTTGGGCAGGCGCGCAGCGGAAGGTTTGCTGCGCGCGGGGGACGTGCGTAGCGACAGCATCATTTCACTAGCACGTGGTAGAACGGAGCCAGTAAATTGCGCAAAAACATGCCTGATCAACATCCTTGGATGCCCGTTGCCCAATCAGTGGGTTTGTTATCTCCTGAGCATAGGCGACCGTTAACGTTCAGTGGCCTTGCTCAGTGACCCCATCTGATTGTGGGTGAGCTGCTGAGCTCATCCTTCTCTACACACCGATTTGTTGTCATGAGACCCTCGCAGAATGCACTAAGATGATGAGTTCGTTACAATCCACTTCTGGCGGTCACACGTGCGGTTCCAAAGCTCCAGTGGGACTTAGATGAAGCAGTCCTGAAGACCTGCCAACAGAAAAAGGGAGGGTGCCCCACGGCAACGCCATCCACACACGGCGGCGGGCGCCAAGCAAGCAGCACCACAGTGCAGGCTCCACACTCAACCCCTCCAGTGGATGAAGGGCGGGCCCAAGGTATAAAACCATAAAGGGACCAAAAAAAAGCCCACCCTCAAAACACTGGAAGCGGAGCAGGTGCGCACACCCACCACAGCACTCTACCCAGCAGCCACAACTCATCCCGCCAGCGCACGCGTGCGGCGCTACCTCCCCTCACATAACTCGTCCCCTCAGGGATCTAGGACGCCTTGTTCAGAATGAGCTTGCCGTCCACCACTCCAACATAGGGGTGGGTCGGGCCCACCACACCCGCCCAACCTCGCGGCATCACGCCGCCCTCAGCAAAGGACGCCAGCGCGTTCCAAAGGTCCATCGTCGCCAGCGCCCCCGCCCGCTCAACCGACACCGTGCGATCAGGGGGCAGCACACCATCACGCGGACGCGTGATGCGCCACAGGTGGCGGCATCCGCGCTCCATAGCGTCCACCACGAGCGCTGCCACCACAGCCCACACACCAGCACGCACCCCAGCGGGAGGCTGCAGCAGCCACACCTGGCAGCACGTGATGACCGGCGTAGGAGCAGGGAGGGCAGCAGCAACCGCCACCACCACCGCCTCCGCCACCGCGCATCCCCAGAAGCAGTGCGCACGCCACGCCGTCGCCGGCGGCCCGTCCTCCTCACGGCACCGCCACCCGCACGGGCACTCGGGCACTCCAAGCGCAGCCTGCTTGTGAAAGCCACTCACCCACAGCCGCCAGATGGGCTCCTTGCAGGCGCTGAGGAGCGGCAGCCGCCACAGCCCTGGCACCGCCGCCTCCAGGGTGCGCAGCCCCGCGCAGACCTGAGCGTCGGTTGCACGGGGGCCTCCGCGCATCCCGCAGTCAAGCGCCAGAGCCGCCTCCACCGTGGCTGCCCGCCGCACTCGCCGCTCGTCCACAACCGCCCGCAGTTGAAGCGCCACCGCTAGCTTGCACGTCAGCTGCCCGACCACGCCCGGGCCGTGCGCAAACCCAACCCACCGGGGCTCGTCCGCGGCCCCGCCCCCCGCAGGCAGGGGAGCATGTTTGGCAGTTGCGGATCGGAGGCCAGGCCGCCCACGCTGCCATCCAGCCGGCGTGATGACACTCGGCAGCTGCCACCCGACCAGCCGCAGGATCTCCACCACAGCAGCGCGCTCGCCCACGTGAGGGAGGGGCTGAAAGCGACGGAGCGGCCGGAGCAGAGTGAGGGCAGCTGCACCAGCTGCCGCCTCGACCCAGGCTGAGGGCACTGCCGCGAGCGCGACCGCCACTGCCGTGAACAGGGGGTCGAGCGTGCGCTGCACGCACAGCAGATCTGGCCCATCCCCCAGCACTGGCGGCGGCACCCCTGGGAAAAGGGCGCGGCACAGGACTGCCCTCCAGACACTGCCCCCGTCGTAGGCGCCGCACGCCAGAGCTGCGCAAAACTGCCCCAGCACGAGCGCGTTCCGGATCCGCGGCAGCGTACACCGCCAGGCATGCGTGGTCGACCGTGCGTGTGCTGCGCACCATGTCGACAGCAGCGAGCCACGCCCACAGCGCACACAGGTCTGTGACCGTCCGCATGCCGGGGAGGGCGTCGCGCACGCGGGCGAGGCCGTCCACCCGCCAGCAGGTCGCACCGGTCGAGCTGAAGAGCGCATGCCCTGCCGCATCCCCAGTGGGCTCCCGCCACTGTACCGTCCGCTGCGCAGCCGGCAGCTCCAGCTGGAGGAGGGGATTTGCCCAGAGCGGCGCCTCCGCCCCCCACAGCTCAGCTGTTTGCACGCGTCCCAGGATGCGCGCCACTGGCCCCAGGGCCTGCACCCCATTGAGCATGCGCCGCATCGGCCCAGCCAGCAGCGCCGCGCTCACAGCCGGTTCTACGCACTCACCAACGAGGCCGCTTGGCAGAGTGCCTGGCCCAGGCGCGAGGCCCGCCATAAGCACAAAAAGGCTCGGGTGGGCCCCCGGGCAGAGGCGGTGCACCGCCTCCACCATGAGCGGCTCCCATGCCGGCTGAGCCGGGGGCGCGGGCTGCTGTTCCGGCTGTGCCCCCCTGCCACCTCCGTCGCCCCCGCTGCCGCCACCTCCGCCGCCGTCGCCGCCACCAGCCTCGCCACCATCGCCGGCCCGTGGGGCCGACAGCAGGAGATGGGGGGCGCCAGCCGCCCACGCCCCAAACAGGCACGCGAGGTGGACGGCCCACTGCGCGTGCACAATCTCCCGCCACGCCGGCGCCCCAAAACCACCGTGCGCCGGCCGCCCCAGAAGCATCGCAGCGGGCGCGCCTGGCACCGAAGAGGCCCACCGCGGCAGCGCTGCCGGTGGGTCCGGCCCCACGCTCCTGTCCACCAGAGTAGCCGTCCACCGGGAGAGCAGCCTCTCTGCCTCCGGAGTCATGCCACAGTGCACCGCCCGGAACAGGATGCGGGAGACCCCGTACGTCGCCGCCGCGTGCCCCCTGCCAAAGACAGACATTGGGAAGCGCGCGAGCTTGGTGTACGCGGCCGCAAGCCTCTCACGGCACACCCCGGTGACGGCCTCCGGGGGCGGCAGGCCGGCAGAAACGGGCACGCCCAGCGACACGCCCGCGTCCAGCACGCGCAGCCCAGCCACCTCTGCACCCGCCAGCAAGCCCTCCCCCGCCGAACCCAGGGGCAGGATGCCGCACTTGCCGAGGTTTAGGACGAGGCCCGTCGCTCGGCCAAACACCGCCATCGCCTCCACCAGCGCAGCGACGGCAGCCGGCGCACACGACCGGAGGAGGGGCATGCAGTCGTCAGCGTACTGGGGGCAGGTCACTCTGCAGCCAGGCACGACCTCGACCCCCACCGCCGGGCAGGTGCGCAGGAAGCACGCGAGCGCATGCCCCAGGAACAGGAAGAGGGCTGGCGCAGCGGGGCAGCCCTGGCGCACGCCCGCCGCATACCGGCGCGGCTCAGAGATGAACCCGTTGACCTCGGCCGACGCGTACGTGTGCGTGAGGATGGTGCGGGTCCATGCCAGCACACCGTCACCGACGCCCACCGCCTCCATGACCGCAAGGAGGCAGCCACGGTCGATGGTGTCGTACGCCTTGCGGAAGTCGAGCAGCGCCAGCGCTGCACCCGTCGGCCCCACGCCCTCTGCCGCGTTGGCAGCTAACAGGCCAGGCAGCATCTGCGTGAGGCAGATATTGTCCGAGATGCGGCGGCCAGCGAGGAACGCAGTCTGTTCCGGCCCCACCACCGCAGCGAGCAGCGGCGTCCACCGCGTCGCCAGCACCTTGGCGAGGATGCGGTAGTCAGAGCCCAGCATGGTGAGTGGGCGGTAGTTTGCCGCATCCGCTGCATCTTTGGCCTTGTAGATGGAGGCGACAACGCCATCGAGAAACCCAGGCGGCGTCTCACCCGCAGCGCCCACTGCGGTGAAAACTGCCGCCAGAAGCACAAAGGCTGGCTCTCCCAGCTTCCGCCACACATCCACTGGGATGCCATCCGGGCCTGGGGCGGTGCCAGGCTTGGAGTGAGTGGCCGCCGCCCGCACCTCGGCGGGCGTGACAACAGGCGCGCCCGCTGCGTCCGCCACCGCCTGCGGCACGCGCGGCGAGTGCGTACGCACCGCCCCCAGCACAGCCTCCCGATCAGCGGGGGATGGCGGTGGCGGCCGAGAGACCGCCGCCACGGCATCAGCCATGATGTCAGCCATTCCCATGCCGTCAGTGACGAGGATGCCTCGCGCATCTCTGAGGGCGGCGACGCGCCGTGCCGTCGCTGGCTTGCGGAAGGCTGCCGCCATGCCCCCGGCAACGCGCTCTCCCGGCCGCACACATGAGGGCGGGGCTGGAGCGTACCGCCGCACCGCCGCGTCCAGGCGCCGCTGCAGCGTATAGAGCCCGGCGAGCTCCGCCAGCCCATCGCGCCCCGCCTCAACGGCCGCGCGCGCTCGTTTCAGGTCTGCACGCAGCCGGGCCACCTCCACCGACACAGCATCTCGACGCCGACCCAGGTCGCAGTCGAGGCGGCGGGCCTCGCAAGCCAGGCGCGGCTTGAAAGCCTGCCACCACCGCATAAGCTCTGTGTGGCCATGGGTGGGTGCCCCCGCTGCCTCCCGACCAAACCATGCCCTGAACCCATCGGCCAGGTCACGATCAGCCCAGAAATGGGCTCGCACACGCGGCCGCCCCGGCCCGCGCGCCTCTGGCACTAGGGGGGAGAGGTGCATTGCCACAACGCGGTGATCCGACCCGCCCGACTCCCCCGCGTCGCACCCGAGGACGCGTGGCACGAGGGCCGTCGACACGTAGAGGCGGTCGAGCCGCGCCTGTGCATTATACGCACTGAAGGTGTACCCCCTCTGCATGGGGTGGACGAGGCGGTACGCGTCACGGAGCGGGGAGTCCTCCACCAGCGCTGCCATCGCCGCCGCCGGGGCGCAGTCGCGCCACTCGAGGGGCCCCGCAGAGCGGGCGCGGTCACGTGGGCTCTCGACAAAGTTGAAATCGCCTGCGAGCACGAGGTGTGTATGGCCAGCAGCAAGCGGTCGGATGCGCTCCTCGATGAACGCCGCCTGCACTGCTGGCCGGTTCGGCTGCGAGGCCGGAAGGTACGCGTTGACGAGGCGCAGCCGCCCAGCTCCCCCACCTCCAGCTCCCCCACCCCCACCACCCGCGCCCCCACCACCCCACGTGATATCCATCACCATCAGCCGGCCGTCGCCATCCGCCTGGACGAACGGTTGGAGCACTGCCACGAGGTCCGACCGCACGAGGATGGCGACACCAGCCAAGGTCCCCGCGCCGCCCCCCCAGAAGAAGGTGTAGGACTCAGTCCCCAGGTGGTAGGCACAGCCGGACGCGTACCGGTCGACGCCATCCATCCTCGCGACGTCATCAGCTGCAATATGCACCTCCTGGAGGCACACCACATCGAGGCGGCGGTCGTGCGCCCAGACTCGCATGAGATCCACCAGCTTGGGCCCCTCTCGCAGGCCGCGCACGTTGTGCGTGCCCACCCGGAGGCCGGGGGCAAAGCGGCCTCCGCGCGCAGGCTGTCCAGCAGGTGGCGTCATCCGTGCACGATGAACGGGTGGCCATCTGGCAGGGGGTTACCCAGGCGCCAGTCGTCCGGCAGCGCCGGCATCACGGGGCAGCCCGCCGCATTGAGGATGTTTCTGACATGGTCCATCGGCCAGTCGTGATGCCCGCCCCGCTTGCTCACGACGGGGGTCTGGACAGTGTATCCGTTGAGGATGTCCATGATCCACTCCTTCGCTGCGTCGGCTGTCGGGAAGCTCCCGCAGTGGATGGCGTCCCTGAGTCCGCTGGTGATCCCGGGGTTGTCGACGGGCCCAATGCACGGTCCGCCCCGCGCGTACGCAAAGGCATGAACCTTGCCGCGGACCCATCCACCACCATCCTCTCCACGACCAGTGGCCCCCCCAGTAGTGGCCAGGGCCTGCGTCTGCCCGCCCCCTCCACCCGCACCCGCTCCTCCAGCTCCCCCACCACCAACAGCTTCTGCAGCCCCCGCGCCCCCACCCGCCGCGGCCGGAGCAGCAGCAGGCATGGCGACACCACCCTCATCACCACCAGTCCTACGGCGTGCCATGCGCCGCCCCTCCTCGCCGTCCTCTGCCGCCTCAGGCGCCGCCTCGCCGCGTCGCGGCTCAGGCTGGCGGAGGCCCACGGGGGTGCCGAGCGGGGCATCGTCAGCGGCATCGAGCTCCTCATCACCCCCCGCACGCTTGCGCCCAGCCGACTGAGTGGCGTCGAGCATGCGCTCCTCACGGTCACGGTCGGCCTGCAGGGCCTCCTTGCCCACAGCTGCCGCAGCTGCGCCCACAGCTGCCGCAGCTGCTGTAGCCTTCTGCCGGTCCTCGAAGGCGCGCCTCTCCGCAAGGAGCTGGTCCACTTGCACTCTCTTCTGGCGCTCTGCTGCGAGCGCATGCTCGCGGAGCACTAAGTTGGCCGCACGCTCGTCCGAGGGGCCTGCCGCCGCCGCCGCAGCAGCAGCAGCAGCCGCAATAGCAGCCTCAGCAGAACCACCACCGCCAGGCCCGGCACCGTCCTCATCGTCATCACCGTCACCGGCACCGTGACCGTACGAGTCGTGGTCCTCATCGTCCGCACCCTCCTCGATGGTGCCCAGCTGGTGCTGCACCCCAGGCCCCGCATGCAGCCCCTGGACAGCCGCGGCATAGGACGGGGCCTGGCCCCCCAGCGGCGGCCTCGGCGGCAGCCCACCCGGCGGCGGCCCTCCCGGCGCCCCCGGTGCCCCCGCAGCGCGCGCATCCGGCGGCGTCCCACCCGGCGGCGGCCCACCCGGCGGTGGCCCACCCGGCGCCCCCGCGGCGCCCGCGGCACGCGCGGGGCGCGCGGGCCCCAGCATGCTGAGGGGCAGGCGCGACACGCGCAGCCGGCAGAAGGACGGCGCGTCGGTGCGTTGGCGGCACTCCACGTGCGGCGCGCGGATGGCCTTGGACACAAAGGCGTGGCCCCCGTGCACCGACGCCACAAAGCCTGGCTCCCTGGCAGACAGCCAGGCGAGGCTGGGGGCGGGGCCCTGCCCTCGCGCAGCGCCGCGCCACTGCACCGGCACCGGCCCGCCAGCCCCGCACTGGTACTGCACCACCCAGTCAGCGCGCACCCCGTTCGCCCCCAGCCAGCTGTGCACATGTGCCGGCGTCCACGGCAGAGTGTCTGTCGGCGTGAAGCGCACCAGGTAGTGCGCGTCGTCCACCGGACCCCCAGAGTCCAGTAGCATTGCTGGTGCAGCGCGCATGCGGCCACAGTCCACCTCCAGGGGCGCCATGCGCGCATGCAGCGCACCCTTGACCGCAGTCGCATGGGCCTCATCACACTCCATGTCGACCTGGTAGAGCGCCGACGTGCCCGAGCTCAGGGGCCTCGCCGCCCGTGCCCGCGCCCTCCCTGGCGCCTCAACGCCCGAGCCCTGCAGCGCCAAGCGGAGGGCGGCAACGACGCCGGCTGACAGAGCGCGCAGGTCGACTCCCATGCAGTCGCCCGCCATGTCACGGTCCGCGCGCAACACGAAGCTCAGCGCATAAACCTGCCTGGGCAGCACCCGCAGCTGCTCATACAGGTCGTGAGGTAGCACGCACACGAGGGGCTGCCGCGCGGCCCTGGGCGGAGGCGGCGGCCCGCGGCCCCGCGCAACACCATTTTGCCTGCCAGCAACAGCCGGCCTGCCAGCATCCCCTGCTGCGCCCCCCCTGGGCAGCGGCTGGCTCTGCGTGGCCATGTCTTCACTAGTAGCTGGTCTGCGCACGCGCGCGCGGACTCGGCGGTGGGGCGAGAAACTCGCGTCAGCCGTGTGCAGCAGCGCAGCTCGGTGTCATCGCTCTCGGTCACGTTCAGAACACCGGAGAGAGGTATATCGAGTCCTTCTGTGCCTCCCCCCAAGAGGATGGACGCGGTGATGCGCAGGCTGTACTTGTAGCTTGACCTTTCTGGGGTCCCTGTCGCTTGATGCTAAGGGAGAACCAAATTCTCTAAACTACATTCTTCAGGAATAAGTCGGCTACCATGAGAGCATCACAAATGGCTGTGGTGGGTTCTACCACTAGGAACTTGGTGAGTCGGTGGATACCAATGCTCTCCCGTGGTCGTCCAGGGATGGGCAAGGGTGGCAGTAGGCTTGTGGGCTTCTGCTGTGCCAGCTTAATTAGTTGACATGTAGGGCATGTGCGACAATATCTTACGACGTCGTGAGACATCCGAGTCCAGTAGTATGACTTCTGAAGTCGTTGTAGTGTTTTGTTGCGCCCTAGGTGTCCTCCTAGTGGTCCATCATGGGCCGTTTGGATGAGGCTCTCTTGGAGGCGGCGGGAAGGGATTACTAGCTTGGTGTCTTTATACAAAAGCCCTTCAACCAATTTGAAATCCTCACGCTTTCCCGCAACTACATCGGAACTGAGTAACAGTAATACGGGGTTTCCAGCTAAGCAGGCTACTCTTCTACTAGAGACACCCGCCGATACTCCAGCACACTTAAGTACTAGAGTACCGCCGGCTCCCGGCCGATAGACTACCGCTCCCGCCGGCTAGACTACCCCAAACAGCGGTCTCTGAGAGACATGTCTGGCAAGGAGCATATAGGAGAGGACCTTCCTCAGGGTCACAGTAGTGGCCTTGTGGCCAGTCAAGCCGGCAGAGCCGACTGGCGCTGACTGGAACGGTCCCCGCCTGGCAGTGCATGGCTGTCCAGCTCTCGTTTGCATGGGGCTCAGCCGGCGCCCCATGCCTCATGCATGGCCAGGTCCCACCCTACAGGGGTGCATGGACGACAGAGTTGTCATGGAGGCTGCCTGAAGACCTTCCAACGCCAGTCACCGGCAGACGAGCGACCCCGAGGATGAGCGCGGTGACGAACGCTGCGATTGGTGAAGCGGATTTACTCTGTGTTGCCTCGGCGGTCGCCACCGCTGAAGCCGTGATGGTAGCCCGCCTCCACGGGCAGCCATCTTGACCAATGTCCAGCATGCATTGACGGGCGCCAGCTCCTCCGCTCGTCGATCAACTCGTCGAGATCGGTGCCGCATGGCGTCCTGCATGGGGGGAGGATAAGGGCCGTCTCCCAGCACGGGCCGCGGCAGCGCCGCGGCTACTCGCCAAGCCATGGCAGCGCCGGGCAAGCCGCTCCTGAAGTGTTCCACCGAGGGGCAGTCTAGCAGGAGCCGGGCCAGTCGTATTTTACCCCGCTCGTCAGCGGCACGGAGATCCTCGTCACCAGCAGCGCCACATTGCTGGGTCCAGGGCTCGGCGACGAGAACGCGCCTCCGTTAATCGAGCCCCAGAACTGAGTGCTTGGTACTTTTTGTCCACGCGCGCCTCAAACTGTACGTCTTCTAATAACTCCCCCCGGATCGGAATCCATTCTAGGGAACTACTACCCTCAGTGTTGTAGCCCTACCAAAATCCCAACGTCTGATCCGTGCCATGGAATGCGGTCATAACGCCTGAGACGGTCCGGGGTGCGCCTCAGGCGGTGGTGGGCGCCTCAGGCGGTCGGGGTGGCACCTGAGGCGGTTTGGATAACGCCTGGGGCGACGCCTGAGACGACCAGGGGTGCGCCTCAGGCACCGCCACAGGCGGTCGGAGCACCTGAGGCGCCGCCTGATCCGCGCCATGGAATGGGACGCCTGAGGCGCCGCCTCAGGTGTTGTGAATGTGGTAGGGTAGTTACTTCTCCTGCTCAGGGCATCAGCTGCTACTTCAAGCTTGCCTGCCCTGTGGTGGAATTCAACGTCATATTCCGCTAGTTGTTCTGCCCATTTCTTGTGGCGACCCATGAGGGTAGGCTGGGTCAGAATCGACGTAGTGGCTATATCATCAATGTACACCTTTGTGGTGTGACCATTCTGAATCTAGTGACGCCATATTCTCAACATCTCCATGACGGCTAACAGCTCCTTATCATGGGTGGAATAGTTGCGTTCTGGCGCCTTGAGCCTACGTGACTCACAAGAAACCACACGCTCTATTCCATCTTGATCTTGTGAGAGAACTCCACCAATGACGAAGCCAGAAGCGTCAGTACTCATGGTGTACGGAGCCGATGGGTCCGGTGGCACTTATACTGGGGCTGTGGTCAACGCCTCCTTGAGTTGGTCAAACGAGTCTTGCTCAAGCTTCCCCCAGGAAAATGGGATCTTCTCACTCGTCATTGCTGAGAGAGGCCCAGAAATCTCTGAGAAGTTCTTGAAAACCGTCTGTAGAAACTAGCCAGTCCTCTGAACGACAGAACTTCTGTCGCTGTTGTGGGCAGTGGCCAGTCCTTTACCAACTCAATCTTCTTAGGATCAGTCATAATTCCTTCCTCTGAGACAACAAGTAACAAGTAACACGGGGTTTCCAGCTAAGCAGACTACTCTTCTACTAGAGATCCCCCGCCGATACTCCAGCCCACTGAGACAACGTGTCCTAGGAAATCGAGAATTCGCTGTGCCCAGTCAAACTTGTCTGCTCTTGCAAACAGCTGATGTTTTCTGAGGCACGCTAAGACTGTCCTGATGTGCTCTAAGTGGTCTTCTGTTTTTTTTTAGTAAATCAAGAAATCGTCCGGGCTAATGATCACCGAGCGATCCATTTTTCCCTCTAGGACGTCTGTCATGATCTGCTGGAGACAGGCACCTGTACTTGACAGTCCTCGTACCATCCAGCTCCATTCAAAGATCTCGCCCTTAGTCACTTTCATCTTATATTCCGCCGGCTGTAAATCGATTCTTGAGAAGTAGCGAGCTCCTAACAGTCGATTCAACAGCAAGTAGATGTCCGGAGTAGGGTACTTTTTTTTAACGGATTGACCGCCCTATTATCCACGCACACACTCCGTTTGCCATTCTCCTTCTTTACGAAGAGAACCGGGGATCCGTAGGGAGATTGATTCAACCTAATGAATCCATCCGCTATAAGCTCACCCAACTGCTTCCACAGTTATTCCCGCTCTATAGGGCTCATTTTCAATACACTAGCATACACCTCCGTTCTGGGTGTCTTTTCATGAGGAATCATTGCGATTTCAAAATCCAGGCTCCGTGTAGGAGGAAAAGGAAACTTGAAATCTGGGTCTGCAGGCACCGCGTCCTCCTTGAGGAGACGAGATAAGCGGTCCTTGAAAATAGGAGAGGTGCACGCAGCTTCCATCCTAAGTGGGTCTTGAACAATAGGAGAGCACGCAGCTTCCATCCTATCTGGGTCTTGAACAATAGGAGAGCGCGCAGCTTCTATCCTATATGGGGTTCCAGCCTGGCCTGTCACGGCTTTACCCCCGTCGACGTGATACAAGGAGTCCATCACTTCATGCCCACCCTCTTTCACACTAGTAACATTCACTAATGTGTGAAGAGAATCGAAGACATCCTTTGTGTTCTGCACAGGCTTCCTAGTTCGTGCTTCCAGCGTGTAGCGTTTTCATCCTTGGGTCAACGTCGTGTGGTTGTTAGGACAGTCCATGTCTGGATGCCTTCTTAACCACGGTCTTCCCAGGATAAGGTCGTGAGTAGCCAGGTTGAGGAGGTGGAACACCTCATCCTCAGAGAAAGGTCCTGTGGAGTAGCGACACATGATGTGATGCTTACTACTAACGCTACTGCCGGTAGCTAGTCGCACCACGTGACCTACTTTTTTCTCTGTCAATTGTAGCATTAACTCCTTTGCCAAGCGCTCAGATACGAATTGAGTACTTGCCCCAGAGTCAACCAATATTGACACGTTCCTGCCTGCTACTACGCCTTCAAAGACCAGCAGCTTGCTGTCTGCATTGCACTCTGCAAACGCGTTGCGCAATCCTGGGGTCAATCCCAGCCATCCTAGCTCAAATCCTGGCCATCTTGGGAGGATATCTTGGGAGGATATGGGATTGCCAAGATTGCAGGATTTGGGCCAGGATCGTCAGGCTTTGTCAGGATGCTGTTTTTCAGGGGTTTTAGGATTGTGACGACCGCCAGCAGGATTTACATTGTTCAAATCCTACGCATCCTGAATCCCCAGGATTTTGTCGGATGTCAACGCCCCTGCGCCCAACTCCGAGCCGTAAAACGCCTAAGTCCTCGCGGCCAACGCCGTCAGCGCCTGTAGTAACGTCTTGCGTGCCTGTCGACGCTCCCCTCTCGCCCTTGTCCGATGCTCCCGCAAAGCGGACGCGCCCCAGCGAAGGTTCTTGTTAGCCTTGAGCCTTGACGGGAGCAGCATAAAACGAGCTCAGGTCCCGCGCAGTAGTGCATGGTGCCTCCAGCGCGCGCTACCCAGACACAAACACCGCCCCCAATCTGCGGTGCCCTCAGCCTCCACCAGTAGGGTACCCCCGCACGCACATACATGGTCACCCGTGCACTGCATGCACTCATCCCTGTCCCCGCACCTTGTCAAAATGGGTCCCTGCTGTTGACGTTGCCGCAGTCCTGCAGAGACACCAGGTCCTGTGGGGAGGGGGGAGGGGGCAGCATGGGAGCTGTCATTCATGCAGCGTGCGTATCCAAGGGGAGGTTCAGTGGTGCACACGAGCAGCACGCCCCGCACGCACAGCATGATGCGCATGGCCCCCATGCAAGGATTCCCCCGGCACTGCATGCACTCGTGGTCCCCGCACCTGCAGGCCAGATGGTCCCCTGGGTCCATGCTGGAAGGACTTTGCAGTCAAGAGACCAGGGCCCTGCGCATGGGGGCAGGGGCAGCATGGCAGCTGTCATAAACATGCATGCAGCACATGGAGGTCGCGGCCCAGGCCGCGTCGCCCAGGCACGTTCCAGCAGCGCATTTCTCTCACCCTGTTTCGTCTCCATCAGCTTCGCGAAAGTCTCCTCGTGAACATCCTTGGATGTCGCAGTTGGACCCAGCTTTTCCGTCGGGCAACGCCTCATGCTGGCGTCGGCGATCGCAGCCGAATTCGACCCTTTCATGAGGACAGCACGCGCGACTCGCTGTCACCCAACCTTCAAGAGGCCATGAGCTTTGTCTCATGCGCTGCGTTGTGCACGCGGCCGAAGGCGTCCGTGCACGCCCCCCTCCAGTTAATCGCCTTCTGAGGGCCTGGGAGGGCCATGGTGCTGCGATGTTTCAACAAGATTTGAAGTGCTCATTGTATGAACACTCCTCGCCACACATCGCGTGGCGACATGTCGCCATGCGATGTGTGGCGAAGAAAGTGCGACGCGCACTCGTGACGCAATACGGCACCGCTGCTATGGAGCTCTCAGTGTTGCTAGAGAATGACGTGTCCGACTGCATCTTCTGAGGGCGATTTGTACATGCGACTTGTGTGGAAAGGAAAGTGCGGACTTACGAGAGATAGAGAGAGATCGATATGCACCACATATGCGGGGGTCATACATGGGGGTCCTTGAGGGGTGGCGGGGGTGGGTTGGTGTGGTGGGGAGGTGTGGTGGGAGTGGGTTAGGGGAGTGTCGAGTGTGGACATCGGCTTGTATCCCGCTTTTGGCTCTGACCGTGTGGGTAGTCTTTCTTGGCAGTTTGTCACAACGGGGGGCTGTGCTGGGGGGCTGTGTTTGAAAGCCTTGCTGGCTGTAGCTTTGGGGGCCTTGTGTTTTTACTCAGGGTGTGGGCGCTCCCATTGTGTTATGGTTTCGACGACGACCACCACATGTATTAATATATGGCGCTTCCTCTCAGGGGGCAGGGGGGGGGGCAAGAGGAGAACGCTGCGGAGCAGTAGCCGTTTTTTTCCCTTCAGTTTTTACGTGTACGCGCCCGGAGGACCCCGGGGCGTGAGTTAAGGCCGAGACTATACATCTAGGGGAGCTCTACTAGTACCAATGCGGTGCGCGTGTGTGTACCAAGCCCCCGCGGTCGCCCGCCCGCCTCCGCCCCATCCTCGCCCACCTAGCACTACAAAAGAATAGTCACTGCTGCGTGGCTACAACGACTACAGAGCATGGCAAACATAGGCGACGTCTCCTTAATCACGGGAAGGACGCACTCGCCGCTGGGGGCGCGGGGCGGCAGGACTTTAAGATCGAACACCGCGATGATCACAGCCCTCGGGTCCACTAGCACAGCGGGCGACGAGCGGACAGCGGGTGGGCAGCGAACGGGCAGCGGAGAGGCAGCGAGGGCGGAGGACACAGCGACGAGGGCCGCCATCACGGCGCTCCCCCACCCCACGGGGAGCGCCGCGACCCCCCAGCGCGCAGCCCCCGGCACGTCCAGTGCCGGGATCGCGCCAGCGGGGCCGGCGGCGGCGTCAGGCATCGGCGAGGAGGGGGACGCGGATGGAGAGGGGGCAGCGACAGGGGCTGCCGGCATCACCCCCTCACTCGCTCTGGTCCTGTATCAGGACGAGCCGCTCGCGCCACCCAGCGGCTATGACGAGGGCATGCAAGGCGGGGAGGGCATGAGTGCCCTTGCACGGCAGCATGCGGCCATGCACGAGGTGGCCATGCGCCAAGCGGATGCCATGCGGGCGGACGCCAGGCGCAACCATGCAGCCACGGAGACACGCCTGTCTGGGCTCGAGACGGCGCTTGGCGGGCTCGGCAGCGGGTACGGGCGCATGAATGCAGAGGTGATCAGGCTGGGGCTAGGACTCACGGCCATGGAGGAGCGCACGGCGGGCCACGAGGCCCTCGTGCGAGAGGACACCAAGGCGCGGCAGGTGCAGTACAGCCGCGACCTGGCCAGCAGGGCAAGCAAGGACGAGCTCGGTGCACACGCCGCAGCCCAGCAGAGGGACACGGCTGCTCTGCGGGACGAGATCAGGCAGGCGGCCGGCATGGGCCCAACTGGGAACGTGCGAGCCGCCATCATCGCAGAGCGGCGAGAGACTCGCTGCAACCGCATGTTCAAGGTCATCATCCCTCAACGGGTGACCGACAGACCACTCGAGCTCGCGGACAAGCTGCACACGTGGCTCATCCGGCCGGAGCTGCTGGGGAAGCCACCACCTGCCGCGGGGCCGCTGGTGTTTGAGGACGCGTGGGTGCTGCGGCCGAAGGGAGGGGAGACCAGCAGCCAGGAGGGCACCAAGGCGGCGTTTGTGGTGGCGAGCCCCCTGCTGGCGCGCTGGGTGCACAACCGCCTCGCGGCGGTGTCCGCGGCGGGGGTCAGCATCAGCGTGGAGCGGACGCCTGCGCAGCAGCAGGCGTGGCTGCCGCTGAAGGCGCTGTTCGCGCAGGCGATGCAGGAGGGGAGGAAGGTGCGCTCTGCCAGGGGTTGCCTGTGGGTTGATGACAAGCAGGTGCTCGCGGGCGGGGTGCTGCCGCCGCGGGAGCCGGCGCAGCAGGGCGGGGGAGAATACCCACCACCACCACCACCAGGGGCGCAGCATGCCGGGGGGGGACAGCCAGTGGACACGGGGCCGGACATGGGGCAGCTGCCGGGAGCGGCGCTGCCGCGGCCGGCCGGGCCGGGGCACCACGGGGGACAGGCACTGACACTGCCACCAACAGGGGCGCAGCAGGCAGGGGGGGGCCAGGCGGTGGTCACGGATCCGGGCAGGTTGCAGCTGCCGAGGGTGGCGCAGCAGGCAAGAACGGGGTACCAGGGGGGGCATGCACTAACACCACCACCACCCGGGGCGCAGCAGGCATCGGGGGGGCAGATTGGGGGCACGGGGGCGGGCATGTGGCAGGGGCGGGCATGTGGCAGCCGCCGGGGTCGGGCATGTGGCAGCCGCCGCTAGGAGCAGGGTTCCAGGGGGGGCAGGCACCAACACCAACGGCACAGACCGCAGGTGGGGGGCATCCCTGGGGCATGGGTCCGGGCATGTGGCAGCCAGGGGCAATGCAAGAGGGGGCAGGGACGGCAGCACTGCAGCTTCAGATACACCATCTGCAGCAGCAGCTGCAACAGCTAACGGGCACGGGGCAACAGATGGGCATGGGGCAGCAGCAACAGGCTGCAGGGCTGCAGGCATTGCGCGTGCCGCAGCACACAAACGCAAGGCAGCAGCACATGGGCAATGGCGCGCAAGCACAGGCACAGGCGGCACAGGCGGCACAGGCACAGGCACAGGCACAGGCACAGGCACAGGCACAGGCACAGGCACAGGCACAGAAGGCACAGGCACTGGCACAGGCACAAGCACTGGCACATGAGGGCATGGGGCAGGCGCAGCAGCAGACGCAGCACCAGATGGCAATGGGGATGCAGCAGCAGCTGCAGCAGCAACATCAGCAGGCGGGGGCACAAACATGGGGGCCGCAACACATGGGCATGTGGCAGCACCAGCAGGCTGGGGGGGCCAGCATGCGGGGACGGGCGGGGGGGGGACACCACTGGCGGCGGGGCCGCCGCATCAGGTGATGACTGGGCCGCCGGCATGGGACCCCATTGGCGTAGGGCAGCAGCATGCTGGAATGGAACAGCAGCAGGGCATGGGGTCGGCGAGGGGGGGGGCAGGGCCACTGGGGGCGCTGGGGGCGCCCCCGGTGGCGGCAATGGGCCCCATGCACGACGCGGAGCACACCGGGATGGCCGGGCACGGCGGGGCCGGGCCCAGCCGGCCGGGCCACGCCCCGGCATCGGGTTACGCGTAATGACGTGGAACGTTAAAGGGCAACACTATCACATAGACCAGAGCGCCGACGTCAGTAACTGGCTCTGGGCCACAACGGACATCATCGCATTCACTGAAACTGGGCATACCGGCGAGGCCCCCGGGGCTATTAGGGGGTTCAAGTGCCTAGCATGCAGCCGACGCCCATACACCGCTAAACACGGGGGGGTGGCGCTTCATGTGCGCTCCACGATCGCGAGCCACGTCAAGGTGGTGGAAGACACCCCAGCGCTGGGGATGCTTTGGTTCAGGATTAGGCTCAAGGGGGGGAGGGACGTGTACGCGTGCGCTGTCTACCTCCCCCCCCCCACCTCCACGTACCTGAAGCGGGAGGGCGGGAGCCTGTCGGCGGAAGCCCACATGCTGGCTCTCGCCCAAGGGATAGCCAAGTACAGGGAGCTGGGGGAGGTGCTAGTTTTGGGGGACCTCAACGCCCGCACCGGCCAAGCGGACGACAGGGGGGGGCACGACGCCGAGGGGGGTGACCCCGCCCTCGCGCTGACCGCTTGGGACATCACACGGGCTGGGCGGGTAGGACAGCGGACGTCTGCCGACCACGGGCCGCAGAACGCGCACGGGAGGGACATGATTAGACTGTGCCGAGACACCGGGATGGTGATTCTGAACGGGCGCTTGCCAGAGGATGAGGGGGGAGCACACACATTCCATGCAACAGGCAGGAATGCGCACAGCGTTGTTGACTACCACGTTGCATCGCCGGCACTCATGTTTAGCGAGACGGGGGCCCCGCGGGAGGGGGCCACGCTCAGGGTGCATACGATCCCCACCCTGCCAGGCTGGAAGGGGTCCTTTGACCACTGCCCAGTTGTGCTGACCATGGGCGAGGCGGCCGGTGAGGCGGTCGCCACGCCACACCCTACCATGCCATGCACCACGCCAACTAGATTTAGGTGGCCTGAGGGGGGGGAGCGTGCCTACGCACGGGAGCTGCAGGGGGTGGCGGCAGAGATCAAGGGGGCGCGGGAGGCCCCCACGGTAGATGAGGAGCAGGCGCTCCTAGAAGGGGCGGTTGAGCGGGCAGCGCGGGCGCTGCACGCGTCAGGGGCGGCTGGGGCGGTGCTGGTAAAACCAGGGGGGGGGGGCGCATCAGTGCGACCACACAACACATGGTATGCCCAGGAGTGCAAGGAGGCACGGCAGGCGTATCGAGAGGCCGAGAGGGCGCACGGGGCGCAGTCGACGCTGACCTCAGCAGCGTTCAGGGCGTATAGGCAGACCACGCGACGCGTGCGCCGGGCATGGGAGGCCCAGGAGTACGACGCTATGCTCAAACACATGCATGGCGCCCCCAGGAAATTCTGGCGCAAGGTTAAACCAGGGAGCCAGGGAGGGGGGCTGAGGGATGTAGAGGGGTGGACGACCTACTTTGAGGGCCTGGTTGGGGGCGAGCATGCCCATGGGGAGCTGCAGGAGGGAGGGAACCCGTTTTCGGATGCCTCCGAAGGAAATAAGCAGCGGGCACGAGTACTCAACGCTTGGATCACCGAGGACGAGGTGAGCACAGCCCTCCTGGGCATGGCGGCGGGCAAAGCGCCGGGCGTGGACGGCGTACCGGTGGAATTTTATCAAAGGGCATGGACTGGGGAGGGGGACACAGGGGGTGGGGGAGATGTGGAGGGGAGCGAGCCGCAACACGCGCTGCTTGAACCGATCACACATCTACTCAATCGGGTCTTCCGCGAGGGGTATCCCAAAGCATGGCACATGGGGGCAGTCACGCCGGTGCCGAAGAAAGGCAATCTGGACGAGCGGGACAACTATAGGGGCATCACGGTGGGTGGGGCGCTTGCTAAGCTCTATAGTCTGGTGCTACTCCGCAGACTAGACGACCTTGCTGAGAAGGGCGGCCATAGAGCCGCCGGGCAGGCAGGGTTCCGGAAGGGGCGGGGGACCCCTGACAATGCCTTCATCCTACAGCACATGATTGAGAGGCGCAGCCATGAGCGAAAACCGCTGTATACTGCCTTCATCGACTTTAGAAAGGCATACGACTGCGTGCATCGGCAGCTCATGTGGGAGTGCCTTAAGAGCCTGGGGGTGGGGGGGGCGTTTTTAGCAGCCCTGACATCACTGTACGATGGGGCTGGCATGTGCGTGCGCATAGACGGCACGGTGGGACCAGGCTTCACCACACGCCAGGGGGTCATGCAGGGCGACCCAATGTCGCCGCTTTTGTTTGGGCTGTTTATCGACTCACTAGAAGGGGAGCTTGACGCACAGATGCCAGAGGTCGGGGTCCCCCTAGGGACAGGAGCAAACAGGCGGCTCCTACGGTTACTCTTGTATGCAGATGACCTCGTGCTCATGGCAGAGACGCCGGAGGCGCTCCAGCGCTTGCTAGATGCACTTCACGTTTTTTGCAGGACGCACGCTCTCACTGTCAATGTCCGCAAATCTGAGGGGGGGGTGTTTAACGACCAGTACTGCCCGGTCACGAGCGCCAGGGGAAGGGTGACCCTGAAGTACGCTGGTATGGACCTGCCCATCAATCACGAGTTTAAATATCTGGGCATGCTTTTTGGGAGCCGTCGGGCAATAGGCGCGGGGCTGGAGCAGAGGCAGGGGGCGGGCCAGCGTGCACGCTTCGCCCTAGCGCGCAGATACGATGCCATGGGCCTCCACAACGTGGGAGTAAAGGCGCACCTGTTCAACGCACTGGTGCGACCTGTAATTAACTACGGGTGCGAGATCTGGGGCCCAGGGTTGATGGCGGGGGCGGGCATGGGGGTACAGGGGATCTTCTCGGGGGCAGCCGACAAGTGGGGGTTGGCTGGAGGGGACGGGGGCCCCTCCAAGGCGGCGCGCCGCAAGTGGCGCGCCATGGAAGCCCTGCACTTGCAATCTGTGCGCGAGGCCCTCCGTATTCGCAGGTGTGGGCAACAGCTATCGCTGCTGGCGACGGAGGTGGGCTGGCGACCGCTGTCGACCGACTGGCTGCGGCAGGCGGCGCGCTTCTGGGCGAAAGCGCTACGGCGGCCGGATGGCGATCTGCTGAAGGCGGCAATGCGGGAGAGCTGGGAGCTAGCGGCGGGTGGCGTGCGAGAGAGCTGGGTGGCACAGCTGAGCGAGTGCCTCAGCACAGTGGGGCACACGCTGGTGTGGGGCCAGGAGGCGGGGGGCATCGCCCGCCTGCTAGAGACAGCAGCGGCAGGTTGGCTGGCATCAGAGACCAGCACACCAGAGCTGCCAGAGGACGCCAACCAGCTCAGCGTCGTCCGCTCAGTGCCTGACTCATGGTCACACCGCTTCAAGATGCTTACTTACTTGCGGTGGATGGCAGACGACTGTGGCGGCGCACCAATGCTCTGGACGGGGCTGAACAGCGCCGCCCAGATCACGACACTCGCACGCTTTAGAATGGGGCTGCATGAACTGCAGATAGAGAAGGGGCGCCACACGGCGCAGGCAGAGCCACGCAGCCAGAGGCTCTGTCGCCTTTGTGGCATGCGGGAGGATGAGGCACACGTGATTTTTGAGTGTCCAGCGTATACGGAGACACGCGTACAGTTCCACACCCTTTTCCTGAGCGTCCCTGGGGACGATAAAGGCTTGGATGCGAAGATGCGGGCGTTTATGAACCCCAGCCCGGGGCTACTTAACCCTTGTTTTTGGCGTGACATGGCCAACTTTCTGGTCTCGTGCCTTGATATACGTAACACAAGCCTGGAGATGGTAGAGGATCGGGAGAAATAATTGACCTGAAGCGAACGATGTTTTGAATTAGGAGTCAATGAGGCAGCCACGATAGTGGCGGGGACCCAAGCGTGGGTTCCCGAGGAGCTGCGGTGGACTGTGCCGTTTGCAGTGCACCGCAGCTGGCGCACCTGAGAAATGCCCACGCTGGGTCTCACACGTGAAAGCTGCCTCAAAGATGACGACCTCAAAACGGAGTATGCAGAAGGAACATATTTATCCGCTATAACCGGGGGGCAAGCTTGCTTTCTAACCTATCACCAAATCCCACACTGTTGGTCACTACTGACCGCCTTTTCCAGCCCCTTTCTAGGTAGTTAGGCTTAGGGATGTGCCCCTCACCGAGTCCTTCTGTGCCTCCCCCCTTCAGCAGGGGGGGGGCCTGCGACACGTCCAATGTCGTGCTCGGTGCAACTACAAGGGGTCAGCTTCTGCTCAGAGCCGGGTTAAGGGTAACAGGTTGAGAATCCTGTGAATGCTGGTTGAAATCCCAGTTAGAAAACCCCTTAACACGTTAGAGGTTGCGGCCCGGCTGGATATCCTTTTCGGCCACGTCTTGGCCTTTCTCCCCACGGGGGGATGTCTCTTCTGGCAATTGGCGACGAACCTGCCTTGCGTTTTCCGTTTCCCAACATGCGCTCACCGACTTCAACAAGCGTTTGCTGCCGCTGCGGTAGGGGACCTAGGGGTGCGCCCACGCTCTTTACAGAGTTGGGGTTCCCTACCACCAACAGCCAGCCATCTCAGTAAGGTGCTCGGGCCATATGGCGCCGAGCACGGTCTTATACGCCTTTAGAGGTGTCCCTGACTGTAACATCCATCATCAGTAGAGCCCGCAAGGCCACGCAGCGCGCCACCGCAGTCGCGCCATTTTTGAGTGCGTGCACGCCAAGTAAAAACAACACAGTAATCACCTGCCCCTCGCCGTGTCCTATTTTGGTGTCGCGCCATTTTTGAGTGCGTGCACGCCAAGTGAAAACAACACAGTAATCACCTGCCCCCACCCGTGTCCTATTTTGGTATCGCGTCGTTTTGAGTGCCTGCACGCCAAGTGAAAACAACACAGTAATCACCTGCCCCCCCACCCGTGTCCTATTTTGGTGTCACGTCATTTTGAGTGCGTGCACGCCAAGTAAAAACAACACAGTAATCACCTGCCCCTCGCCGTGTCCTATTTTGGTGTCGCGCCATTTTTGAGTGCGTGCACGCCAAGTGAAATCAACACAGTAATCACCTGCCCCCCACCCGTGTCCTATTTTGGTGTCGCGCATTTTCAGTGCGTGCACGCCAAGTGAAAACAACACAGTAATCACCTGCCCCCCACACGTGTCCTATTTTGGTGTCGCGTCATTTTGAGTGCGTGCACGCCAAGTGAAAACAACACAGTAATCACCTGCCCCTCACCTGTGGCCACGTGTAAGCGCATGGTGGTCAGTATTGTCGTTTTGACGTATGTTATCAACTCATCATGGATGTGTTGTGCTCCAGACTACATGTGCCATGGCACGCTTTTGTGTTGTACTCCATGTGTGTTGTGAGGCTGGAGAGGGCATCTTGGCGTCCTTCAACAAATCCTGGGTGTCCTAGGCATCATGTCACACATCCTGGTATCCTCCAGGCACATGCACCAGGATGCCCAGGATGTGGCTGGGATTCATCCGAGACGCAAACACTGCTGCTAGTCCGCTCCATGTTTTGACCAGTCAAAGGTGTCGCACAATACCCCTGAACAACGCCTGAAGGCCGTGGGGTGGCAGGGAAGCAGCGCAACGCGACAATCCGACGCCATCCTGTTCGACGGTCTAGGACGTTCAAAGTATCAGGATATTGGTCTGGGATGCCAGGATTTGCCCAGGATGTGCGAAAATGGGTGTGGGACGACGCTCTTCCAGTATGGCCGCTCCGTGTTTTGACCAGCCAAAGGCGTCGCACAACACCCCTAGACAACGCCTGAATCGCCGCAGGGTGGCGGAGAAGCTGCGCGGCGCTCAAATCCGCGGTAATCCCACAACCCCTAGTGGGATGACCAATGCAGCTCGAGACGAGTGTGGGATGGCTCAGGATCCCATGATATGCACCAGGATGGCCACAGGATGGTCACAGGATGACGCAGGATTGGGGGGTCGTTTGCAGAGTGTTGGTCAGTTGAATCTCCTCTGCTGGCTCACACAGAGTATTCAACTCATCATCTTCCAGTGTGGGACCCAATATACCACTGGGAGTACTACGACTCCCGTTCTGGAACCCGCTACACGCCGGACGGTGAGCATCTACCGCCGGCGCTGCCCATTTCCCGACATGTTCTTTGTCGGTAGTCTTTGCTGGAAAGCCGATGTAACTGTAACTGTAACTCTTTGTCGGGCAAGCATTAGAGCGGTGATCTGGCTTATGACAGTTAAAGCACAGGTCCAACTGTATGTGTCGAGACCTTTCTGTCTCACTCATGCTCATGGCTCCCAATTCCATGGGAGCAGGCCCACCACGGTTGAACCCACCCGGAACGTTGGTGATGGGTTGCCGTGGTTGCCAAACAACCGGTCGGGATGAAGCCGGGAGATCTATCTGGGCACTATGCTTGGTTGTACTAACATTTCGTCCCATCAAAATTCCCTTTTGCTGCACCTCTAGGTCTAGTTCTTCGGCGTAGATCATTGCCTCCTCCAGAGTGACGAAATGTTTACGCCAAATCTTCCAGGCAAAGCCTTTGAGCCCTCGGATATACTTGTCCAACGCATCGGGCTCAGCCATATCCGGAATCAGAAGCAGAAAATTCCTGAACTTGACTGAATAGTCGCAAACATTGCATATCTGCCGCAAGGCATACAGGGCGTTCCTAGCAACCCACTTCTGATCGAGGTGCACAAACTGTGAACGCAGTTTGGTGGTGAAGTCGTCCCGAGAGTTCAACTCTGGCGGCACGTTCATCTGCATCGACTCATACCACTTGGCTGCTGTGTCCCTTAAGGACAGAGCAGTGTAGCGGATACGTTGGACTGGTTCTACTATCGGAATGAGGCGGTTTACTTCCTCCACCTGAAACAGCCAAGCCTCTACGTCTTCTCTGGTACGTCCATGGTATGTGCGCGCGTTTGAGGGCTTGTAGCCCCTAGGCATCTGACCATCCTGATCAGCCTGCCGCGCCTGTGCAGCCTGAGCTAACCCTGCCTGTACAACGGCTTGTGCCGCTGCCTGAGCATCTGCACCAACTTGAGCCAATGCGGCCTGATGTTGGTCATGCTGGTTAGCTAGCGCCTGTCTAACCTGCTGGTTCAGATCTTGAGCCTGCTGTTGGAGTGCGTGCTGCAACTGCTATTGAATCTGCTGGAGCTGACAAGGCTGTTGCTGGGGCTCTGGCTCAGAGAGAGTAGTGTTACACATCCACTGCCGGCGGTCACAATCAGTTCCAAAGTTCCAGCGGGACTATCAGACAGCAGGCACAAGGCCACCAAAAGGTCAAGCTACAAAAGTAGCCCACAGTAGCGCCACCCACACTAGGTGGTGGGCGCCAAGCAGCAGCACAGGCCACAGGCACCTCACCAAAGCCCCTCCAGTGGGTGGAGGACAGCCCAAGGTATAAACCATAAGGGACCAGAGGCCGTCCCCCAAACCACCAGAAGCGGGGCTGGTAGCACACCTGCCGCAGCGCTCTACCCAGCGACCACACTGCACCCGCCACCGCGCGCGTGTGGCGCCACCTCCCCTTCAAACACACCCCCAGAGGGGGTGCAACTAGCAAGCAGGTGCAGCCACCCGCTCGCCATCAACCACGACGCGCGCGCGGTGGAACTGCGCCCGCTTGCCCGCAGCCTTGGCGGCGACGAAAGCGGGCCACAGCGCCTGGCGACACGCCTCCTCGCGGTCACTGAGGACGTCGAAGACCGCAGCCGACGGGTCCAGTTGGCGCAGCAGGAAGCGCCAGCGCACAACGGTGTCGGCCACGGCGTCAGACGCAGGGATGTAGAGTAGGGCAGTTTGGGACCATTAGTACGCGTATAAATTAATCAACGACCCATTTTGATCAGTACGGCATTATTATTTTGATAAATACGCCGAAAAGTGTGGGGAGCGTCACAGACCTCAATTCTGCATGGATTCGACATCCAAGCATGCGTGTAGATAGCCCCCCCTATCGGCTTTCCATTGTAAGTAGAATGGTTCAAAACCATGCGGAGGGGCGTGAGTTACGGCCGTTTTTGTGTGGCCCCACACCAACCAACCCGAATTCATCGGTGCGATCAACTGCTCCGCCCAACGACGGACGGCGCTCATGCCCGACGTCGACGAGATGGTGGACCGCGCATGACCTCCTGCATCCCTACGGGGGGCCTCCTACCCTGAGAGGCCCCCTCCACTGAGCAGGGTTGCACGGTACGTACGTATTTTGGGTCTGGAGCGTACGCGTGCGAAAATCGGCCCCGTATGCAGCACTAGACGCCTTTTACATGAAACACAATCAGACATAACTCGCGCTCCTGTGCTTGGATCTGAACCATTCCACTTGCATTGGAATGCTCGTCGAAATGGCTATCCAGATAACCACAACAGTGCGCTCCAGTAGGGGGGTACCTGGAGGGCAGGGAGTTGCTGCTGTTTTTTGCTCGGGGTGCGGTGCGAGGGGTGCGCGCGTGGTGTGCAGCACCCACCCCAGGCACCCCCCCCCCTACTGAAGTGAACTTCTGTAAACTGAGTTCATGCCGATAGCCCGTGTTACAAGCTTTCCAATGCAAGTCGATTGGTCCAAATCCAAGCAGAGGGCAGGGAGTTACGTCCGTTGTCGTGTGCATCGTTGCGAGCGTGCGCGCGTGGTGCTGCAGCAGACCCACCCCCCTACTGCAGTGCACTGCCACATACGAGAAGTGATTAGGATAGCCCCTGTTATAACCTTTCCAATGCAAGTGGAATGGTTCAGATCCAAGCACAGGAGTGCGACTTATGACCGATTTTGTTTTTCAAGTAAAAGGCGTCTTGTGCTGCGTACAGGGCGTACGTATATACGCTCCCTCACGTACGTACGTACGTACGCGTACTCACGTACCGTGCAACCCTGCCACTGAGCCCCCACCCCCCCCACACACTGAGGGGCCTCTTCTGAGGACCTAGGGCCCCGGACGCTGTGGTAAGAGCCTCAAACTGCTGGAAGTCTTGCTGGGGGCTGGGGAATGAGGACTGAGCGCGTGCGCGCCTGTGGAAATGCTCAGAACAGCTGTAAACAAAGAGTTTTGCACTTGCCGTACTTATCGCGTAGTTATCAGCCCATCTCATTAGTACCCCATTCATACTTCAAAAATATATTGGCGTATTATACCCGTACTAAGTACTTTACATCCCTGGTCAGACGACACGATGAAGAGCACACGCAGCACGCCGCCCCGGCGCGGCTCCACACTAATGCCCCCGGCGGCAGACTTGGCTCCATGATTCCCTACAGCCTTCGGGTATTAAACAACTTTAGCTTCGAGGGTCAGGTGTTGCAAGTTTTGCAAATCCTGGGCTTACTGGCAGTGGCGGTCGCGCTCGCGGCAGTGCCCTCAGCCTGGGTCGAGGCGGCAGCTGGTGGAGCTGCCCTCACTCTGCTCCGGCCGCTCCGTCGCTTCCAGCCCCTCCCTCGCGCGGGCGAGCGCGCTGCTGTGGTGGAGATCCTGCGGCTGGTCGGGTGGCAGCTGCCGAGTGTCATCACGCCGGCTGGATGGCAGCGTGGGCGGCCTGGCCTCCGATCCGCAACTGCCAAACATGCTCCCCTGCCTGCGGGGGGCGGGGCCACGGACGAGCCCCGGTGGGTTGGGTTTGCGCACGGCCCGGGCGTGGTCGGGAAGCTGACGTGCAAGCTAGCGGTGGCGCTTCAACTGCGGGCGGTTGTGGACGAGCGGCGAGTGCGGCGGGCAGCCACGGTGGAGGCGGCTCTGGCGCTGGACTGCGGGATGCGCGGAGGCCCCCGTGCAACCGACGCTCAGGTCTGCGCGGGGCTGCGCACCCTGGAGGCGGCGGTGCCAGGGCTGTGGCGGCTGCCGCTCCTCAGCGCCTGCAAGGAGCCCATCTGGCGGCTGTGGGTGAGTGGCTTTCACAAGCAGGCTGCGCTTGGAGTGCCCGAGTGCCCGTGCGGGTGGCGGTGCCGTGAGGAGGACGGGCCGCCGGCGACGGCGTGGCGTGCGCACTGCTTCTGGGGATGCGCGGTGGCGGAGGCGGTGGTGGTGGCGGTTGCTGCTGCCCTCCCTGCTCCTACGCCGGTCATCACGTGCTGCCAGGTGTGGCTGCTGCAGCTTCCCGCTGGGGTGCGTACTGGTGTGTGGGCTGTGGTGGCAGCGCTCGTGGTGGACGCTATGGAGCGCGGCTGCCGCCACCTGTGGCGCATCACGCGTCCGCGTGATGGTGTGCTGCCCCCTGATCGCACGGTGTCGGTTGAGCGGGCGGGGGCGCTGGCGACGATGGACCTTTGGGACGCGCTGGCGTCCTTTGCTGAGGGCGGCGTGATGCCGCGAGGTTGGGCGGGTGTGGTGGGCCCGACCCACCCCTATGTTGGAGTGGTGGACGGCAAGCTCACTCTGAACAAGGCGTCCTAGATCCCTGAGGGGACGAGTTATGTGAGGGGAGGTAGCGCCGCACGCGTGCGCTGGCGGGATGAGTTGTGGCTGCTGGGTAGAGTGCTGTGGTGGGTGTGCGCACCTGCTCCGCTTCCGGTGTTTTGAGGGTGGGCTTTTTTTGGTCCCTTTATGGTTTTATACCTTGGGCCCGCCCTTCATCCACTGGAGGGGTTGAGTGTGGAGCCTGCACTGTGGTGCTGCTTGCTTGGCGCCCGCCGCCGTGTGTGGATGGCGTTGCCGTGGGGCACCCCCCCTTTTTCTGTTGGCAGGTCTTCAGGACTGCTTCATCTAAGTCCCACTGGAGCTTTGGAACCGCACGTGTGACCGCCAGAAGTGGATTGTAACAAACTCATCATTACTGGAAGTTACAAAAGTCGATCCACTACTTGGGGTGGAGGTGTGTGCGGGTAGGTCCTTCTAAAGGAGAGTCTCACTACAAGTTTAACCTGCCGGGTTTGAGCGAAGAGATGTCTTCCTCAAACAAACGCTGGTAATCGACTAGCGACTAGGAGCGATAGGGTGAGCCGTCTCCTGCTACGGTAGACTGGTACGTGTCTAGAGAGTAGGGGCCAACGTAAGCGACTAAGTGAACGACTCTCACTTCGGGGGGCTACGCTGGGTGGCGGCTCCTCTGGTTCCGCAGTACTCGAGCTCCTAGAGAAGGCTCGCAGATACTGGCCAAGGGGTGTGAGCCTTTGGTTAGCCAAGAGTATTCAGTGGCTAATGTCTAGGTTCAAGGACCAGGTGCGGTGCACTGAAACCAGTTGTCACGGGAGTACACGGCTCAGTCGGGCTCTCGTAGTTAAGGGCCAGATTCATTAAGTCTGGCTACTAGAGCGCACTGCTATGCCCGGTGTGCTGGCCTGTGATTAGCCTACAGTAAGGAGAAGCCCTTAACAGCTTACTGTGTGCTCCAAGGGTGGCGGAGTGGGGGTTGCGGCAGTGATGCTTTGCACGCGTGGAGGACGGAGGGGCCGATGCAAGCAGGGGGACAAAGGGGACGATGTAGCGCGCAGAGGTTGACGACGTGGTCTGGGCCTTCACTGCTTGGACACGGGCTGGCTCGAGTCGAGGGACGGGGGCGAGGTGCAAGAAGAGTTGTTACAACTTGTAGCAGCGGTTCTCCAAAGAGTTGTCTTAAGTGCCAAAGGGGCCACTGCTTATACACAAATCACTGCCAGCTCTGACGGCAGCAGACTGCCGCCGGCAGCTGAGTGCCGCCACAGTGGGCAGAGCACTGCCGCCTAAAGTGGCAGTGCACTGCCGCTACCCGCGGATGGTAGCCGCCACAACGATACCAAGACACGAGGACCAAATAGTCGTAAGTGCTCAACGTGACACTGCCCGTGTCACTGCCGCTGAGCCCCCTTGCATGCACGTACCATCATGCATGCAAGTAAAGCTCAAGGGTGTGTGACACTGCCCCGTGTCACTAGTCGTAGCCTCAATCTGGGTTGCATCGGAAGATGTCGATTTGCAAGACCTCCATGCAACACCTCCATGCACACTCTTTCAAGGCCTGCAGCGGCACGCACATGTCACTGAGCACGATCTTTGGTTGGGAGGGTGCAGGGCTCCGTCCGAGATGATAACCTCCGCAAGCCGCAACCTTGCGGTGTTCTCCGCAATGGTTGCGGAGAGGCGAGGACGTTTGCCGCAACGAGTTGCGGAAAGTGTGAGAGCTTGCGGAAAGTGTGAGACGGCCTGTCAGCAGGCCCGCAGGGCCTCAGAATCTCGTAGAGGGGCCCCAGAGTGCCTGCTATGCGCTTTCATGGCCTCTGATGGGGTGGGGGAGGAGTGCTGAGCCCCGGAGAGAGGTTGGGGGCCCAGGTATGGCAGCTACATCGCTTGTTGACTCGCCTAACCGCGTTGACTGTCGGGAGGTTGCGGGAGTTGCGGAGGGTTGCGGAGGTTGCGGGGAAAGGGGGTGTTGAGTTGCGGATTGCGGTGTGGGGGTGTGAGGTTGCGGACAGAGCCCTAGGAGGGTGTGGATGGGGCCTTTGAGTGTGGGGCTGCACCGTGGCGTGTGGCCGCCTTCTGGGGCCATTTACATAAGTTGGAGTGAGTTGAACAGCCACCAAATGAAACCATGGATAGGAAATGATGTAATGAAGCTGCCCACCAATGTTAGCGTAAACCGAGTAATCTTACTCCATCTCTTCCTGCATGAAGCACGACCATGACGCGCTCTAAGCCGCGCAAACACAGCGAGGTCGCCGGCGCGCTAGTCGCCCGCGCGGCCACCGTCACAGACTCGGTGAGCAGCGGTTCCCCCGGCTCAGACTCCCCGCCACGCCACCGCGCGTGCGTCGGTGAGACACAGAACCAGCTTCCGGCGCTCCCTGGGGCGCTGGGGGCGGCCACATACGCGGAGGCTGCGCAACACATGCATGGAGGCGCCAGCAACCACATTTCGGCCTCGGCCGACACCACAGACCCCCTCCGCGCCATCCTGGCGGGGCAGGCTGACCTCAGAGGCCTGGTAGGCGGGCTGGTGGACAGGGAGGCGAGCGCGCGCGCTCAGCCACAGAATGCGCCGACGCATGTGGGCGCGACACAGATTGCCGACGCCGGCCACAGCAGCGACGCCCTCGCGGTGGTGCTCGCTGTGGTCCAGGCGCAGACGCAACAGATTGCGTCCCTCGTGGACCTGGTGCACCTCCTGGTGAGCCGCGTCCCCGGGGCGCCCATGCAGATGCCGCATGCAGTGCCGCATGCGGCCCACAGTGCGCCCCGCGCGGCGCCTGCTGCCAAGGCTGCTCAGCCTGCCCGGCCCGCTGCTGCTGCCGCCCCTGTGGCGTCGGCAGCGGGCGCGCCGGCGGCGGAGCGGCCTGCCGCGGCGGGCGCCGCGCGTGCCGCATCTGCGCGCGGCCCCTCCCGCCGGGGGGGGCTGCCCGCGCGTGTGGGCGAAACGTCGCTGTGCCGCAGCCACGTGCTGTCCATCCCTGTGGCAGCCGCCACCAGGCTCATAGCGGGCCATGGCTCTGAAGGCCAGATGGCGCGCGACGGGATCGTGCGCGGCGCACTGCGCGACGCCTCTTACTTGGGGTCCACGCGGCATGTGAGGCGGCTGTTCAGTGACTGCTATGGTTCCGAGGAGACGGCGGTGGCGGCGGCGGCTGTGCGGGTTGCTGCAGCCGCCGTGGACGGCGTCAGCCTGCCCGTCTGCCTGGCTATGAATCTCGTGCGCTTTGTGCACGACGTCTCTGGCCGGGATAGGCCGGCTGGTGGCGGGGTCGTGTCCGCGTCGTTCCTCAACGCCAAGCCTGCCGTCGGGGGCATTGGTGTGGAGCCGCGCCGGGGCGGCGTGCTACGTGTGCTCTTTACCGTGGCGTCTGACGCTGTGGCCGACACCGTCGTGCGCTCCCGCCGCAACCTGCGCGACGTGGACCCGTCGGCTGCCGTCTTCGACGTGCTCAGTGACCGCGAGGAGGCGCAGCACCAGGCGCTGTGGCCCGCTTTCCTCGCCGCCAAGGTTGCGGGGAAGCGGGCGCAGTTCCACCGCGCGCGCCTCGTCGTTGACGGCGAGCGGGTGCCTGCACCTGCTTGCTAGATGGCATTCCCTCTGGGGGTGTTTTTGAAGGGGAGGTGGCGCCACACGCGTGCGGTGGCGGGTGCGGTGTGGTCGCTGAGTAGAGTGCTGCGGCGGGTGTGCTACTAGCCCCGCTTCCGGTGGTCTGGGGGAGGGCTTTTTGGTCCCTTCATGGTTTTATACCTTGGGTCCGCCCTCAGGCCATTTGAGGGGCTGGGTGTGCAGCCTGCACAGTGGTGCTGCTTGCTTGGCGCCCGCCACCAAGTGTGGATGGCGTTACCGTGGGCTCCTTGTAGCTTGACCTTTTGTGGGCCTTGAGCCTTGTTTATCTGAGTCCCACTGGAGCTTTGGAACCGAACGTGTGCCCGCCAGGACGGATTTGTAACGATCATCATCATCAAAAAAAATAAAAAAATGTTAGATCCAACAGATAAGGCCTGGGTGTACTTGGGGGGGGGGGGGGGGGGGGGGGGGGTCCCCCCCCCCCCCCCGGAACTTTTCAAAAAAAACGTGGTGTCTGGAAAAAACAATTCTGCGCCCCCCCCCCCTGCCTAATATGGCCTGTAATTGAGAAGAAGTCGAGTGGGGGGTCGCGAGTACAAGGGTACGGGGGGTCATGGCCACAACGTGGGGTCAGTACCAGGGGCTCATGGGTGAGGCATATGCACGGCATGGCTGTGGGCGAGGCATATGCATGGCATGGCTGTGGGCGAGGCATATGCATGGCATGGCTGTGGCCTCTCGCATCAGATGCGTGCGCCCCGGAGTGGGCGTCGCATGCAGCTGCAGCAGATGAGATGTGTGTGCCGCACACACGCACGCACGCGAGCACAAGCGCGCACTCCCTCGGTCTCTATTATGACGAGCGCAAACAAAGTGTGGTTAGTTCAAGGGTTCACCTCGAACGCTGATCGCAGCTTCCAGCGACATCAGCTACCGCAAGTTCTGAATGCTGCCTGCTGCCTGCTGCACATGGGTGGCGAATCGCATGGGTGCACACCATCCGTTGCCGCTGCCACCGCATGCACAAGTGGCTGATCCTTGACTTGAGTGTGTTGGAACAACCGATGTTTGCTGTTCTGTTTGTTGGAGGCAAGCAGAAAACAACTCCCGCCAACAGGCGCCCCCCCCCTCGCGCCCACGCAGACATGCTGCCTGCACTCTTGCCTAGCTGTCTCCTAGCCGCACGCACGCACATGCACGCAAACACGCGCCTGGGCGGCTGGCTGTCAACAAAACGACGAAGGGGATCAAACCCGCATCCCGCGGCCTAGACCACTAGCGAGCGGGGCCGCCACATGCCCTAGTTCCGCAAATACAGCACGGTCACTGGTGGCTCTCTGGCCAACGCGTAGGGATGATAGCCATAATTGAGTGCTGCAGTTGATGTAGCTCCGCTGACGAGGTATGGAGGGTGATGGGGTCGAGAACCACCACCTACTAGCTAGATTCTCTGCCATCCTGAAATCCCGATCGATTTGAACATCGATCAGGGCCAGTTGCACGATATAAAGCGAGGCAGCCTAGCAGATGGCACGCGCAGACGATTCATTAGTTTAAATCAGGGTCGAACCCCCGCGCACATGCCGCGGGTGAAGAGGCTGCACACAGGCGCATGCACGCCAGTGCGAGCCCCGCCCCCTACCTACTTGAGCCAGTACCCAAACCCACCCACGCCGGGCCCCAAGGACCAACCACCTCGACGCCTGTGCAAACAGGCGCCCACGCCGGGCCCCAAGGACCAACCACCTCGACGCCTGTGCAAACAGGCGCCGTGCGAGTGAAGCTGCCTGCCTATCTGCCTGCTTCGCCACACCACCTCGGCCGATGTGCGCCTTGCGCGCGCCGTTTGCCTGGGCCGGCCGCCCTTGGCCTCTCCTCGAGAGGCAACCACAAGAGCCATGCAGTTTAATTTGTGTGGCCGGCGCTCTTCTTGCGACTGTTGTTCAGCATCTGAGCGAAGCTCATGCTAAGCTTGCCCTCGCCGCTGCCCTTTGCGCCAGTCCCGCGCTTCTTGAGAAGGAAGTATGGGATGGCAAGCACAATCGTAAGGCCGGTCATGACCTGTGTGTGTGTGTGTTGCACAAGGAAGGGCGCACAGCAAGTTGGTTGGAGAGGGGTGGGTGGTGGTGGGGGGGATTATATGATTGGCCACCCCCAAGTCGGCCACACGAGTTTTCGGCCATTTTCGTCACTGTAGAGGCATGGTGTCGCCCCAGGGACAGCCTGCCACCGCGACACCCCGCCAGAGGAAGCATATGTGATGCTGCTACCCAACCCCCCTCGCGGCGGACGCCCTCAGGGTGCTCAGGCGCCGGGCTCAGCCGATTCGGGTCCACCCCCAATCCCCTGCAACACCCCTTTCCCAGAGGCCCCCCTGGTAGCGTCCCGCCCTCGTTGTAAGAGCAGCCGTGGTCTTCAGGCCTTCCCAGGCTAGCATGCACCAAAAGTGCATGGTTTGGTGCCGGACTAAAAAAACAATTTTGAAAAAGGTAGTGTCGCCCACGGTGCACGGAAGCACTAACTTCCTAAGCAAGAAAGTCTACACGCATGCAGGAGCACGTGTAGGCGGCCGGGGAGGTACGGAGAGGGCGCAAAGGCGCTATGACTGGGTCGCGCCTCCCAAAACGCGAGTTTCTGAACTCGACTCAACAAAAAACAATCTTAGAAAGCGTTGTTAGTCGCCCAAAGTGCACGGAGGCACTTGACTCCCCAGCAAGAAAGTTTACACGCATGCAGGAGCAGGTGTTTGTGGCGGGGGGGGGGGGGAAGGCAGGGGAGGGCACACAGGCGCTGTGAATGGAGATGTTGTCCGGGGCCACGCATACAAACATGGGGTCAAGAGTGCCATTTTGCCCCGTGACTTGCCCCGTGACTTAATTGTTCGCCACCTCTGCGCCCCTCCCCTCGTGTGCGACTTCTACTATGTATCTGCCGACTGTAGGCACTGGTGGTGAATCGCGGCATGCGCCGTGGGCGCCACACGACCGTCGCAACGGCCACCTGTCGGAAATTACCATTTCAATATCGGCCCCGGCGCGGCCCCCGGGCATCCCACGCCCGGGAAACGTCTTTGATACGTGTTGTTGCCTTGCAACACGGGGGCTGGAGCCCCCGTGCGCAGTTGCATGGGGGGTGGCATGGGCGCAACACAGCCGCCGGGTCCCGATCACGGCCACCCCGGGCACGCGCGCGCCCCAATTACGCGTAGATGGGCACCAGTGTCGACATTTGACATCGCGCGGGACGCGGAGAGGGCCCCTTAGCGCCGCATGGCCCCGCGCTGGTGATAATGACCTGCCCCCCCCCCCCCACCCCAGCCTACGCCTAAAGACCCTGGGCCCTTTTCGAGGTCCAGAAACCACCAAAATCCACCTAGACCGGCCCCTGCTGCGCTCGCGACGGCATCGCGTCCTCCGTAGTCACGCTGTGGACTTGCCCTGCCAATTTGACCGAATTCCGCAGCTTGGAGAGACCGTCAGGTCGAGTAGCCCGAGTTTTGAACCCCACGCTTTCAAAATCGGTTTTCTGTGTGGATATCCCAAGGGGAAGAAATTCCCGCCCACCCGCTCCGGCCTCTATCCCCGTGTCTAGCCGCTCCGGCCTCTATCACCTTGTCTAGCCGCCTGCCGAAGGGCGTCGAACACTTTTTGGGCATAGAGGATCGCCCAGGAATTTGCGTTTTGGGGTACAAGCGTGGGGACTGTGATAATATGCCCCCCTTGATAATATGCCCCTAATATCGGGGGGGGTGGGGGGGGGGCAGGGTCGATTTCAGGCTCCGCGTTCAAAACTTTAATTTTTTACACCGGACTCTGCAGACCTCAGATTGAGCTGATAGTGGTCACGCTAGATTCGTCTTATGACACAGATGCCAAATGAATAAGGGTCGGCATCATATAACACAACGTTTTATAATATAACGTTAAACCGTAAACTCCATTAGCCTTAAGCTATAATTAATTGCTCGACCCCCTAGCTAAAATGAGCAGCTCAAGCTTAATCAATTAGTGTCCGGGGTCGCTAAAGTCACGACGGAGATGTACTCGCCAACCAATGAGGCAAGTGTGGACAGCAAGTGTGAACGGGCGGCTCCGCAAGGCTGGCTTAAGTGAAAAGAAATGTAAGAAATGTACTACCCCTTGCTAAAGTCAAAATACTCAACAAAAAAAATGCTCCGCTGCACTGGCTAAAGTGTCTCAGGAATCACTTAATTAGTATTTTTCGGGGCGGTAGCTAAAGGCTAATGGAGTTGACGGTAATAACGTTATAATTCGCCGGCGACATGTTACAAATCCAGGCCGCGGGGGCAGGCCACGGGCTGTATCTCAGTCAAACCTGCATGGATTCGGACGAGACTGGGCTCTCTGGAAAGCTCTTGAAAAGAAGAACACAGTGGCATAGAGATTCATAAAACTTGGGGTCACAAGGGGTGCGGAAAGTGGTGTGGAGAGGTGTGGAACTCTGTTTTAACATTTACTATATAACACGCATGGCCATCCCCAACTAACCTGTGACCCAAATGTGGCCACACCCAAAATTCCGAAGTCGACAAACGGCCCCATCGAATGAGCAGAATGCTTTATCGACACGTAATATAGACATGCGTGTCGAGAGCATGTGCTGGGATACGTCGTGGGGCCGTCACGGGCCTTGCGGAGCGCCATGCAACAGTCGCACCCAACCCCCTGCCGCGCCGCTACGGGTAGCCAGCCCCCCGCGACGCCTCCTACCGATCGGTGCCACCCGTGGCATGCACTTGACGAGGCGCTGGGTCCCGTGCCGTGTCGCGTTGCGGGGGTAGTTGTGCTGAGCGACACCAAACTTTCGGCATGTTTTGCGGCGGCGCCTCTGGACCAAATCCACTTTTGACGAGTGCTTTTTAGTTGCCGCCAATCTCATTTAGATGCATGCGTCGTGGGTGACCGTGGCTTGGAGAGACGGTGAAATGCGGAACGAAATCGTTTAGCGTCAAATGTTACACGTCACGGTTTCGTTCCGCATTTCACCGTCTCTCCAAGCCACGGCCACCCACGACGTACGCGTCTAAATGAGATTGGCGGCAACTAAAAAGCACTCGTCAAAAGTGGATTTGGTCAACCAGGGAAGCCACAAGAAATTCCCAAAGTTTGGTGTTGCCCGTTTTGGCCACTTTTCCCCCTGGGGTGGGCCCAGGTTGGGTGGGGATGGCCGCATTTATAACGTTATAAATGTTATTAATAACGTTATAATAACGTTATAATTCTTGGCCGGGGTGTTATATTGCCGACCCCTACAAATGAATGGTCATTCATGTGGTTCATTTCGAAGGAACATATAGAGCTACGTTTTACAAACGCAATTGTAACAAAATGTGGCGTTCAAATAAATGTGCGACAGGTGTTGCAGACCGGCCCGTTTTCCGCCACGTCTGGCTGTCTGCTGGGCTGCACCTCCATGTGTGTGACAATGCCAGCCATGCCTGCTTGTAACCAATCGCGAAACGGACGGATTCGTGATACTGTGCACATTGCTGCCGGGCGTGTGTCTCGGCATCGAAAACGCTCCTCCTCCGCCACACAAAGCGGGTGACTGGAGTATGACCCTCACCATATCAGAGTTTCAGGAAGCGGCGCCGCCCCGGAGATGGGCTACGCGCGACGTGCAGTTCAATTGCAGCCCACACACATTGCCGTCACGCGTGCCGACCCCCGCGCGACGTGACAGCCCCTCCCACAGAGGCCACTGCCCCTTGAAGAACACGCATGGCCTCTAGGGGTCAAACAGTAGTTGTAGCCTCAATCTGGGGTGCATCGGAAGATGTCGATTCGCAAGACCTCCATGCAACACCTCCATGCGCACACCACCAAGGCCTGTGGCGGCACGCACATGTCACTGAGCACGATCATTGGTTGGGAGGGTGTGGATGGGGCCTTGGAGTGTGGGGCTGCACCGAGGCGTGTGGCCGCCTTCCGAGGCCATTTACATAAGTTGGAGTGAGTTGAACAGCCACCAAATGAAATCATGGATAGGAAATGATGTAATGAAGCTGCCCACCAAGGTTCAGATCCAACAGATAAGACCTGGGTGTACTTGGGGGGGGGGGGGGGGGGGCCCCCCCAGGGAACTTTTCAACAAAAAACGTGGTGTCTGGAAAAAACAATTCTGCCCCCCCCCCCCCCCCCTGCCTAATATGGCCTGTAATTGAGAAGAAGTCGAGTGGGAGGGTCGCGAGTACAAGGGTACGGCGAGTCATGGTCACAACGTGGGGTCAGTACCAGGGGCTCATGGGCGAGGCATGGCATGGCTGTGGCCTTTTGCATCAGATGCGTGCGCCCCGGAGTGGGCGTCGCATGCAGCTGCAGCAGATGAGATGTGTGTGCCGCACGCACGCGAGCACAAGCGCGCACTCCCTCGGTCTCTGTGCACCGCCCTTGGACTCACCAGCAGCACGACAAACGTTAAGTTGATTGAGGGCGACGGGTCGGCCGTGCGGTAGCGGTCGTAGATGTACTGGTACTTGGCCTCAATCTCAGCGTCAGTGAGTGCAGGGCCGCCGCGCTGAGTGTTGGTGGTCACCTGAGCACAACGAGCAAGGGGGGGGGGAGTGTGTAGGGTGTGTGTGTGTGTGTGTGAGTGGCCATCACGGTGGCGGTGGGCAGTGGACCCTCCCCCCCACAGACCCCCACCACCCACCCACCCACAGCCACAGCCACAGCCACACACAATCGCCCACACCCCTCCCACAGCTCCCACCTCGCCCGGCTTGTACTTTGTCCCATCAGCGCACGTGACCTTGACGGCGATCGGCGCGTACTCGACCTCCACGCCGCTGCTGCAGAGGCGTCCATGTGAGCGTGCGCGTGCGCACGCGTGTGTGTGTGTGAGAGTGGAGGCATGCGCATGCGCCTATGCTCTTCCGCCCCATGCGTGTGCACCGCCCCATCCACCTGCACCTGCGCATGCCACTGCCACCGCCGTGGCGCGCACACGCGTACACATGTGTTCACCTACCTGCGGAGGTCTCCCCCCAGGTGCCACGAGGACACAAACAGAGGGGTGGAAGCGTGCTCCATCTCACCGCCGTACCTGAGAGAGAGAGAGAGGGGGGGGGGGTCCTGGCTTGGATGAGGGGGTCGTGACAGTTCAAGAGAGGGAGGGGGGAGGACAGCACGCAATCCTTTTGTCCCCTCCCCCCCCCACCCGCCCCCTGTCCCCCCCCCCCCACACACACACACACTCCCTCTGCTCTGCTCTGTCCACCTGAGGCCAGCGGGCCCACGCACCCGCAGCACGGGGGATGGGATCACTCACATGAGGATCTCTGCCTCGTTGGGCTCCGTCCCGCGGGACACATCCCAGTCGCCAAACGTGGAAGAGTACCATAAGACACGGTCCTCGCCCGTGGGTGACTTCTGGCGCTGGTACAGAGGCTTGCCGTTGTAGCACGAGACAAACTTGTAGGCGCCGTCGAGGCCGCCGGTGAGCTTGTCGGCCTACAGGTACACATGTGTGTGTGTGGTGCGTGCGTGTGCGAGAGAGAGAGTGTGCGAGTGCGGCTGCGCTGTTGTGAGTGCGTTGAAGCACGCGAGAAACTTGAACACGTCGTTGAGGCCGTTGCTGTTGGCATGCTGTGTTGGCATGTTGGGTGTGCCTGCGTGTTGCGACAGCCGTTGGGGATGCGTCATGCCCAGTCGGGCGGGCGGTCAGGCATCAGCTCAAGGCCAGCTCCGTATGCCCGACCCCAGCTTCACACCTCCCACACCCAACCTGCATCTCGGCCTTTCACGTGAATCTCTTTGTGGCGCACGACGCGGTGCTGTTGTGCAGCACCTCACTGGAGCACCCGTCCTGCATGCCAATGTACCCACTCAGCAACTTCTTAACCCCCCCCCCCTCCCCTCGCACACCCACACCTGCGTGTCCACGCCCTGGATCTTCATGTCGCACGACGCGGTGCCATTGAGCAGCACCGGCGTGCCATACGCGTCGAAGAAGCACTCCTCGTAGAAGTCGTACTCCTCTGAGTAGTAGTCCTCGTAGCCCGCAAAGTCGTCGGTGTAGTAACTGCGGTGAGGGAGTGGCAGCGGGTGGGTGGGCGGGGCTCCGCTGGTCGCGCTGCAGCGCCTTCCCAACATGCGCTTGCAGTTGCGCCGACCGCCTGGCACGTGCGAGGCGTGGTGCGCGTGGGGACGTGTACGACCCCCCCCCTCCTTGCATGTAAGGGTCCATGCATGCGTGCCACGAGCATGCATGCCCATCCCCCGCCGGCTTTTTAATGCCAGCATGCCACGGCACGGCATCCGGCTTCATCCACGGCTTGGCGAGCAGGCTTTGGCACTCAGTCGTTTGCACCAACCGGTCTAAACGCCCTGTTCTCCACGCTGCGCGATACCTCCCCACAGGCAAGCCTGTCACCCGATCAGGGCAGTTTCGCCTCCGAGGTCGCTCCGATGCGAGGTGCACCCCGCAAACCCAGCAGATACGCACCCGTAGTACTCGTAATATGCCTGGTCCTCGTCGCCTGCGGTGCCAAGCGGGGACATGGAGCGCATGCGGTCGGCTAGAGGCGGGGCCCCGCCGGGAGGGGGGGAAGGGGGGCCCGCGGGCGAGCTATAGCTGGGTGCACGCTCAATCTCTGCGCACCATAGTAGCCGTACTGGTCGTAGTATCCGCCTGTCGCCGAGGGGTCGCCGTAGCCGTCACCCATGGCGCCGTAGTTGTCGCCCCCATAGCCACCTGCGGCATCCATGTAGTTGTCGTCCGAGTACGCGAACTCGTCCCCTGCATAGCCGCTGTCGTCCCCGCCGTAGCCACCACCGTAGCCGTAGCCTTCGTCCCCGCCGTAGCTATACGCGTCGCCGTAGCCCCCGTACGTGTCTTTGTGGGGCAGAGGAGCGGAGAGAGCGAGCGGGTCATGCCATGCAAGATCGAGACGTTCAACCAGTCGTCTGGCACCCCTCCCGCTCCCCCTGCCCGCCCCCGTCCACAAGAGAACACACCGCTGTCGTAGAAGTCGTAGCCGTAGCTGTAGTCGTATCCGTATTGGGCGGACGCGGAGGCCACGAACAGGCCCACAGCCAGCACCAGGAGGAGGGTTGCCTTCATGCTGGGCCCTTGCGCGGAAAAGGGGTCCGCACCAAGCCGAAGTGCTAGTGCTAGTGGAGGCCGTTTGAGCAGTGAAGGGGTGGAGGGGTACGAAAAAAAAGAAAAAAACAGACATCAGCCCAAAACATATCTGCCCCAGCTAGGTCTCACCATATGGTATGAGGTGGCATAGGTTTAGGGTGTCCCCCCCTGACAAGTTAAGAGAGCGGCGCTGGGGCGCCGCTAAAAAAACGGCGGAGCCGTCACGGGGCCGGGTTAGGTCACCGGCTTCACACAGACCCCGCAGAGGTAGAAGGAGAGGGAGAGAGACAGAGAGACAGAGGGAGAGAGAGACACGCACCACGGGCCTACTGCCACCCACGGTCTGCTCCGGCCGCTCGAGTCGAGTAGACATACAAGCTGGTGCGTGTGCGTGTGCGTGTGCGCGTGTGTTTGGTGCGCGACTGGGGGATGAGGTGACTCCCTGAGCCCCAGGCATCATGCAGAGAGCTTCAGCACGAAGCTTTGACAAGGGGTGGGTGACAATGGGCGAGAGCGTCCCATGCTCCGCGCTGTGCGACGCAGTGGTGAACCGCCCCAGACTGCGCCACATCAGGCCGGGGCAGGGCAACTGGGGGCAGGGAGGCACAATCTGACTTCACAGGCCTAGAGCTTATGACACAGGGCCGCTGTGGCCGGGGGTGCGTGACCGTGGGCACCGCGATCGCCGCGCTGTTGCATGTTGCTGCGCGCGTGCGCGCGCCAGCACTGCATGGCGCATGGCGTGCCCATGCGGCCAAAATATCCCTGATGCCCGATCTGGGCAACACATCCATTACATGTGATGCATGAGTCACGCTAGGAGGGTGTGCACACAGGGAGAGGCAGTTTGGGTACAGTACCACACCCAACCCCCGTGATCTCAAGAGACGGATGAGCATGTAAGTTTTCAATGTGACTGGACTGGGAAACACAGGCAGCCATCGGCACACGTGACACATGACATACGATACGGCACCTCCTCAGTAACGAACACAGCGTCTACAACGGGCTACGACACGGCGCAGCAGCCGCTGAGAGCCTCTTTTTTCTGGGGCACGTCAGTGAGAGTGGCCATCGGCCTGCAAGAGGGGCAGCAGGGGGCGAGGGCGGCAGTCAACCCTCGAGTCCGACCCCCAATCAGCGCGTGCGTGTGTGCGTGTGTGCACAGCGTGCAGCCCACCTGGGCAGCCACATCTCCAGCACGAGGCCCCAGTCCTCCTCGCGCACGCGGCCCATGCCGTTGGTGGGGCACTGAACGCAAGACGAGCGGGTGTTGCGAGTGTGTGTGCGACCGTGTGTCTTTTGCATTTGTTCGTGCGGTTGTCAGCCAGATGGGGCCTCCTCACCTTCATCATCAGCTGCAGCACATCCTGGTCCGTTGGCTCAGCACCTGGGTGAAGGTGATGGATGGATGGATGATGGCACTCATGCACCTGTGTTGCTGTGAGAGCATGCATGCAGCATGTGTGAGAGAGTGCATGCTGTTGTACGACACGGCACGGTGGCGTGTGGTGTTTTTTGAATGTTAGGGCCTCTGAGGCCGCACTCGTCACTGCCGCCCCGCTGTTAGTCGTCCATGATGCAAGTGTCTGGGGCCAGGCGTTCAGGGGTCCTACCTATTAAAGGTTTGGGTGAAGGCCTCTGGTCCCTTGATGGTTTTATACCTTGGGCTGCCCGCCACCCACCGGAGGGGTTTGGTTGAGGTGCCTGTGCTGCTGCTTGGCGCACACCTTGTACTAGTAGTGTGGCGCTACCGTGGGCTACTTTTGGTGGGCCTTGTGCCTGCTGTCTGGTAGTCCCGCTGGAACTTTGGAACTGATTGTGACCGCCGAAAGTGCATGTGTAACACTACTCCCTCTCAAGGGCAGACGTTCAGGGGCGGGCAGAGCGCGCTGAGCGTAAAGGTCGTGAGTGTGCGCACTTGGGAGGTGCGCGCGGGAGGAGCCCAATAGTCAGTCCTGGTCACAGCAGCCGCATGCAGCGCGGTCGATGCCACAGCGGCCCCGGCATCCATGCCCATATTCCTGGGGTGAGAGGCCCAGGGCTGCGAGCGCAGTACTAGTGCATGCGGGGGGGGGGGGCACGCATGGGCGCATGCACGCTGGTCAGCACACAGCCCCCCTGCCATCCCTGTCAGTTGTGCCTGCCTCTATCGTTCACGGCATCTGGGGCAGTGCTGTTGCGGAGTGATTCGAGTGCTGTGTGCGTTGGCGACTCCAGGAGTGGGAGCAGCGGACACGTGGCACTGTCGCAGGATTGGACGAATGCGCCAGAAAATGCACCACTACACCACTATACTACAACGCAGACGACCGTCATTGTGATACGAGCCACCCAAATACGATGACCCCCCCACACCTTCTGACGAGGCAATCCGCAATCGCGTGAACGAAGGGGGCGCCAGCGCACCGCGCAGCACGACCACCACCAGAACAGTGGTTTTGGTCGCGCACGGGTGCTGCGCGGCCGCCCCGTCAGCACTCGGGTTGTGAACCTCCATGCTGAGACCTGGCAAGAGACGGGGCACGGCCGCTGCGCGGCCGCACCGCCCCCCACGATGGCGAGCCAGACGCATGGGGCAGGGGAGGGTCAGGGGGGAGACGCAGTGGCGCAGCCGGCGCTGCAGACCGAGGCCTGATTTCCTACCAATTAAAGGGCTGGGTATGCATGATGAGTTTGGTTACAATCCACTTCTGGCGGTCACACGTACGGTTCCAAAGCTCCAGTGGGACTTAGAGAAACAAGGCTCAAGGCCCACAAAAGGTCAAGCTACAACTTCCCACATCCAATGACAACTCAAAATGACACGCTCTAAGCGCAAGCACAGCAAGGCCGCCGGCGCGCTAGTCGCCCGCGCGGCCACCGCCACAGAATCACCGGTGAGCAGCGGCTCCTCCGACTCAGACCTTCGGCCCCGCAACCGCGCGTGCGTCGATGAGACACAGATCACGCTGCTGGCGCTCCCTGGGGCGCCGGGGGCGGCCACATATGCGGAGGCTGTGCAACACCTGCATGGAGGCGCCAGCAACCACATTTCGGCCTCGGCCGACACCACAGACGCCATCCGCGCCCTCAGCGCCGCGGTGGACGACCTCAGAGGCCTGGTAGGCGGGATGATGGACAGGGAGGCGAGCGCGCGTGCTCAGCCACAGAATGCGCCGACGCATGTGGGCGCTACACAGATTGCCGACGCCGGCCACAGCAGCTGCCCCCTCGCGGGGGTGCTCGCTGTGGTGCAGGTGCAGGCGCAACAGATTGCGTCCCTCGTGGACCTGGTTCGCCTCCTCCTGATGAGCCGCGTCCCCGGGGCGCCCATGCACACGCCTCATGCAGTGCCGCATGCGGCCCACAGTGCGCCCCGCGCGGCGCCTGCTGCCAAGGCTGCTCAGCCTGCCCGGCCTGCTGCTGCTGCCGCCCCTGTGGCGTCGGCGGCGGGCGCGCCGGCGGCGGAGAGGCCTGCTGCGGCGGGCGCCGCGCGAGCCGCATCTGCGCGCGGCCCCTGCCGTCGGGGGGGGATGCCCACGCGTGTGGGCGACGCGTCGCTGCGCCTCAGTTTCGTGGCGTCGATCTCTGTGGAGGACGCCATCGTGTTCGTCACGGGCGGCGACGGATGCGGCCATGCGAATGACGTGTTCAGCGGCTGCTTCGACGACGACGCGGAGGAAGCACGGCGGCGTGCCGCGGACGCCGCGGCCGGCGTGAGCATGCCTGTCCGTTTGGCCACGAACATCGTGCGCTTTATGCACGACAACACTGGCAACTGGGATGGGCCGGCTGGTGGCGGCGTCGTGTCCGCGTCATTCATCAACGCCAAGTCTGCCGCCGGGGGCATCGGTGTGGAGCCGCGCGGGGGCGGCGTGCTGCGTGTGCTCTTCACCGTGGCGTCTGGTGCCGTGGCTGACACTGTCGTGCGCTGGCGCTGGAAGCTGCGCCAGGCGCATGTTGCGGTCTTCGACGTGCTCAGTGACCGCGAGGAGGCGCGGCACCGGGCGCTGTGGCCCGCTTTCCTCGCCGCCAAGGCTGCGGGCAAGCGGGCGCAGTTCCACCGCGCGCGCCTCGTGGTTGACGGCGAGCGGGTGGCTGCACCTGTTTGCTAGTTGGCATCCCCTCTGGGGGTGTGTTGAAGGGGAGGTGGCGCCACACGCGCGCAGTGGCGGGTGCGGTGTGGTTGCTGAGTAGAGTGCTGCGGCGGGTGTGCTACCAGCCCCACTTCCAGTGGTTTGGGGGAGGGCTTTCTGGTCCCTTCATGGTTTTACACCTTGGGCCCACCCTCCGGCCACTGGAGGGGTTGGGTGTGGAGCCTGCACTGTGGTGCTGCTTGCTTGGCGCCCGCCACGACGTGGTTGGCGCCACCGTGGGCTACTTTAGTAGCTTTACCTTTTTGGTGGGCCTCGTGCCTGCTCTCATAAGTCCCGCTGGAGCTTTGGAACCGAACGTGTGACCGCCGGCAGTGGATTGTAAAACTCTCATCATACAAGTAGCCCACGGTAACGCCATACACACTTGGTGGCGGGCGCCAAGCAAGCAGCACCACTGTGCAGGCTGCACACCCAGCCCCTCAAATGGCCAGAGGGCGGACCCAAGGTATAAAACCATGAAGGGACCAAAAAAGCCCTCCCACAGACCACCGGAAGCGGGGCTAGTAGCACACCCGCCGCAGCACTCTACTCAGCGACCACACCGCACCCGCCACCGCACGCGTGTGGCACCACCTCCCCTTCAAAAACACCCCCAGAGGGAATGCCATCTAGCAAGCAGGTGCAGGCACCCGCTCGCCGTCAACGACGAGGCGCGCGCGGTGGAACTGCGCCCGCTTCCCCGCAGCCTTGGCGGCGAGGAAAGCGGGCCACAGCGCCCGGTGCTGCGCCTCCTCGAGGTCACTGAGACGTCGAAGACGGCAGCCGACGGGTCCACGTCGCGCAGATTGCGGCGGGAGCGCACGGCGGGGTCGGCCACAGCGTCAGACGCCACGGTAAAGAGCACACGTAGCACGCCGCCCCGGCGCGGCTCCACACCAATGCCCCCCGACGGCAGGCTTGGCGTTGAGGAACGACGCGGACACGACCCCGCCACCAGCGGGCCTATCCCGGCCAGAGACGTCGTGCACAAAGCGCACGAGATTCATAGCCAGGCAGACGGGCAGGCTGTCGCCGTCCACGGCGGCTGCAGCAACCCGCACAGCCGCCGCCGCCACCGCCGTCTCCTCGGAACCATAGCAGTCACTGAACAGCCGCCTCACATGCCGCGTGGACCCCAAGTACGAGGCGTCGCGCAGTGCGCCGCGCACGATCCCGTCGCGCGCCATCTGGCCTTCAGAGCCATGGCCCGCTATGAGCCTGGTGGCGGCTGCCACAGGGATGGACAGTACGTGGCTGCGGCACAGCGACGTTTCGCCCACAAGCGCGGGCAGCCCCCCCCGGCGGGAGGGGCCGCGCGCAGATGCGGCACGCGCGGCGCCCGCCGCGGCAGGCCGCTCCGCCGCCGGCGCGCCCGCTGCCGACGCCACAGGGGCGGCAGCAGCAGCGGGCCGGGCAGGCTGAGCAGCCTTGGCAGCAGGCGCCGCGCGGGGCGCACTGTGGGCCGCATGCGGCACTGCATGCGGCATCTGCATGGGCGCCCCGGGGACGCGGCTCACCAGGAGGTGCACCAGGTCCACGAGGGACGCAATCTGTTGCGTCTGCGCCTGGACCACAGCGAGCACTACCGCGAGGGCGTCGCTGCTGTGGCCGGCGTCGGCAATCTGTGTCGCGCGCACATGCGTCGGCGCATTCTGTGGCTGAGCGCGCGTGCTCGCCTCCCTGTCCACCAGCCCGCCTACCAGGCCTCTGAGGTCAGCCTGCCCCGCCAGGATGGCGCGGAGGGGGTCTGTGGTGTCGGCCGAGGCCGAAATGTGGTTGCTGGCGCCTCCATGCATGTGTTGCGCAGCCTCCGCGTATGTGGCCGCCCCCAGCGCCCCAGGGAGCGCCGGAAGCTGGTTCTGTGTCTCACCGACGCACGCGCGGTGGCGTGGCGGGGAGTCTGAGCCGGGGGAACCGCTGCTCACGAGTCTGTGACGGTGGCCGCGCGGGCGACTAGCGCGCCGGCGACCTCGCTGTGTTTGCGCGGCTTAGAGCGCGTCATGGTCGTGCTTCATGTGGGTGAGGACCCTGTGGCGCAGGGGCACGGCACCGCACGAGGGGCGGGGTGAGGCTGTGGTGGCATGTTCATGGTGGCATCGCCTAGAACACAAGGGGGGTGGGGGGGCAGGGAGCTGGAGTATGGAGTGGACTGTGCCGTTTGGATGGACAGCACGTGGCTGCGGCACAGCGACGTTTCGCCCACACGCGCGGGCAGCCCCCCCCGGCGGGAGGGGCCGCGCGCAGATGCGGCATGCGCGGCGCCCGCCGCGGCAGGCCGCTTCGCCGCCGGCGCGCCCGCTGCCGACGCCACAGGGGCGGCAGCAGCAGCGGGCCGCGCAGGCTGAGCAGCCTTGGCAGCAGGCGCCGCGCGGGGCGCACTGTGGGCCGCATGCGGCACTGCATGCGGCATCTGCATGGGCGCCCCGGGGACGCGGCTCACCAGGAGGTGCACCAGGTCCACGAGGGACGCAATCTGTTGCGTCTGCGCCTGGACCACAGCGAGCACCACCGCGAGGGCGTCGCTGCTGTGGCCGGCGTCGGCAATCTGTGTCGCGCCCACATGCGTCGGCGCATTCTGTGGCTGAGCGCGCGCGCTCGCCTCCCTGTCCACCAGCCCGCCTACCAGGCCTCTGAGGTCAGCCTGCCCCGCCAGGATGGCGCGGAGGGGGTCTGTGGTGTCGGCCGAGGCCGAAATGTGGTTGCTGGCGCCTCCATGCATGTGTTGCGCAGCCTCCGCGTATGTGGCCGCCCCCAGCGCCCCAGGGAGCGCCGGAAGCTGGTTCTGTGTCTCACAGACGCACGCGCGGTGGCGTGGCGGGGAGTCTGAGCCGGGGGAACCGCTGCTCACGAGTCTGTGACGGTGGCCGCGCGGGCGACTAGCGCGCCGGCGACCTCGCTGTGTTTGCGCGGCTTAGAGCGCGTCATGGTCGTGGTTCATGAGCCCACCTTGGGAGGGGATGATGATGAGAGTTTACAATCCACTACCGGCGTTCGGTTCCATAGCTCCAGCGGGACTTAAGAGAGTAGGCACGAGGCCCACCAAAAAGGTCAAGCTACAAAAGTAGCCCACGGTAGCGCCAACCACGTATTGGCGGGCACCAAGCAAGCAGCACCACAGTGCAGGCTTCACACCCAACCCCTCCTGTGGCCAGAGGGCGGGCCCAAGGTATAAAACCAGGAAGGGACCAAAAAGCCCTCCCCCAAACCACTGGAAGCGGGGCTGGTAGCACACCCGCCGCAGCACTCTACTCAGCGACCACACCGCACCCGCCACTGCACGCGTGTGGCGCCACCTCCCCTTCAACACACCCCCAGAGGGAATGCAACTTAGCAAACAGGTGCAGCCACCCACTCGCCGTCAACCACGAGGCGTGCGCGGTGGAACTGCGCCCGCTTCCCCGCAGCCTTGGCGGCGAGGAAAGCGGGCCACAGCGCCCGGTGCTGCGCCTCCTCGCGGTCACTGAGGACGTCGAAGACGGCAGCCGACGGGTCCACGTCGCGCAGGTTGCGGCGGGAGCACGACGGTGTCGGCCACAGCGTCAGACGCCACGGTAAAGAGCACACGTAGCACGCCGCCCCGGCGCGGCTCCACACCAATGCGCCCGACGGCAGGCTTGGCGTTGAGGAACGACGCGGACACGACCCCGCCACCAGCCGGCCTATCCCGGCCAGAGACGTCGTGCACAAAGCGCACGAGATTCATGTAAGGGCCCCGTCCCGATCAGTTTCTTTTGGCTGCTGCCTGCTGCCTGCCGTCTGTCTGGTAGCGTCAGTAACTATAGGACGATGATGATCGTTACAAATCCGTCCTGGCGGGCACAAGTTCGGTTCCAAAGCTCCAGTGGGACTCAGAGAAAGCAGTCCTGAAGACCTGCCAGAAAAAAAGGGTGGGAGTGCCCCACGGTAGCGCCACCCACACACGGCGGCGGGCGCCAAGCACGCAGCACCATAGCGCAGGCTCCACACTCAGCCCCTCCAGTGAAAAAAGGGCAGGCCCAAGGTGTAAAACCATGTAGGGACCAAAAAAAAACACGCAACTCAACGGAAGCGGGGCTGATGTGCACACCCGCCACAGCACTCTACCCAGATACCACAACAAAAACCCACCAACGCACGCGTGCTGCGCCACCTCCCCTCACAAACCCCATCCTCTCAGGGACCTAGGACGTCTTGTTGAGAGTGAGCCCGCCGTCCACCACTCCAACAAAGGGGTGGATCGGGCCCACCAAACCCGCCCACCCGCGCGGCATCACGCCTGCCTCAGCAAAGGAGGCCAGCGCGTCCCACAAATCAACCGTCGCCAGCGCCCCCGCCCGCTCAACCGCCATCGAGCGATCAGGGGGCATGACACCATCACGCGGGCGCGTGATGCGCCATAGGTGGCGTCGGCCACGTTCCATGGCGTCCACCACGAGCGCTGCCACCACCGCCCACACACCATCACGCACCCCAGTCGGAGGCTGCAGCAGCCACACCTGGCAGCACGTGATGACCGGCGTAGGAGCAGGGAGTGCAGCAGCTACCGCCACCACCACCGCCTCCGCCACCGGGCACCCCCAGAAGCAATGCGCACGCCACGCCGTCGCCGGCGGCCCATCCTCCTCTCGGCACCGCCACCCGCACGGACACTCCGGCACCCCAAGCGCAGCCTGCTTGTGGAAACCACTCACCCACAGCCGCCAGATGGGCTCCTTTCGGGCGTTGAGGAGCGGCGTCCGCCACAGCGCCGGCACCGCCGCCTCTAGGCCTCGCAGCCCCGCGCAGACCTGAGCGTCGGTCGCACGGGGGCCTCCGCGCGGCCCGAGGTCCTGCGCCAGAGACGCCTCCACTGTTGCTGCCCGCCGCACTCGCCGCTCATCCACCACCGCCCGCAGTTGAAGCGCCACCGCCAGCTTGCAAGTCAGCTTCCCCACCACGCCCGGGCCGCACGCAAACCCAACCCATCGGGCCGCGCCCGCATCGCCGCCATCCGCAGGCATGGCAGCAGGCTGGGCAGCTGCGGATCGGAGGCCAGGGCGCCCACGCTGCCAGCCAGCCGGCGTGACGACCCCCGGCAGCCGCCACCCGAGCAGCCGCAGGATCTCCACCACAGCAGCGTGCTCGCCCGCCTGGGGTAGGGGCTGGAAGCGACAGAGTGATCGGAGCGCAGTGAGGGCAGCTCCACCAGCCGCCGCCTCGACCCAGGCTGAGGGCAGCGCCGCAATCACGACTGCCACCGCCGTGAACAGGGGGTCAAGCACGCGTCGCACGCGCAGCAGGTCTGGCACACCCCGCCGCACCGGCGGCGGCGCCTCCGGGAAAAGGGCTCGGCACAGGACTGCCCTCCAGGCACCGCCCCCTTCATAGGCGCCGCACGCCAGGGCCGCACGAAACTGCTTCATCACTAGCGGCGCGCGTTCCGGATCCGCAGCAGCGTACGCTACCAGGCAGGCGTGGTTGACCGTGCAGGTGTCGCGCACCATTGCGACAGCAGCGAGCCACGCCCACAGCGCGCACAGGTCTGCAACCGTACGCATGCCTGGGAGCGCCTCGCGCACGCCGGCGAGGCCCTCCGCCCGCCAGCGGATCGCATCTGTCGAGCTGAAAAGCGCATGCCTAGCCCCATCTCCATTGGGCACCCGCCACTCAACCGTGCGCTGCCCAGCCGGCAGCTCCAGTTGGAGGAGGGGGTTTCCCCAGAGCGGCGCCTCTGCCCCCCACAGCTCAGCTGTTTGCACACGTCCCGGGATGCGCGCCACCGGCCCCAGGGCCTGGACCCCATCGAGCATGCGCCGCAGCGGCCCAGCCAGCAGTGCCGCGCTCACAGCCGGGTCCACGTACTCACCAACGAGGCCGCTCGGCAAAGTGCTTGGCCCGGGTGCGAGGCCAGCCATGAGCACAAAAAGGCTCGGGTGGGCCTCCGGGCACAGGCGGTGCACCGCCTCCACCATGAGCGGCTCCCATGCCGGCCGGGCCGGGGGTGCGGGCTGCTGGTCCGGCTGTGCACCGCCGCAACCCCCACCACCATCACCTCCGTTTCTGCTGCCGCCGCCGCTGCCGTCGCCGCCGCCACCGCCGCTATCGCCGCCGCCGCCACCGCCGCCTCTGCCGCTGCTGCCGCCGCCGCCGCCACCAGCCCCGCCGCCACTGCTGGCGCGTGGGGCCGGCACCAGGAGGTGGGGGGCGCCAGCCGCCCACGCCCCAAACAGGCACGCGAGGTGAACGGCCCACTGCCCGTGCACGATCTCTCGCCACGCCGGCGCCCCAAAACCACCGTGCGCCGGCCGCCCCAGCAGCACCCCAGCGGGCGCGCCTGGCACCGAGGAGGCCCACCGCGGCAGCTCTGCCGGCGGGTCTGGCCCCACGCTCCTGTCCACCAAAGTAGCCGTCCACCGGGAGAGCAGCGCCTCCGCCTCCGGAGACATGCCACTGTGCACCGCCCGGAACAGGATGCGGGAGACCCGTACGTCGCCGCCGCGTGCCCTCTGCCAAACGCAGACAAGGGAAAGCGCGCGAGCTTGGTGTACGCGGCTGCAAGTCTCTCACGGCACACTCCCGTGGCGCCCTCCGGGGGCGGCAGGCCGTCGGCGACGGGCATCCCTAGCGACACGCCCGCGTCCAGCACGCGCAGCCCAGCTACCTCGGCACCCGCCAGCAGGCCCTCTCCCGCCGACCCCATGGGCAGGATGCCGCACTTGCCGAGGTTGAGGACGAGGCCCGTCGCTCTGCCAAAAACCGCCATCGCCTCCACGAGCGCAGCGACGTCAGCCGGCGCACACGACCGAAGGAGGGGCATGCAGTCGTCAGCGTACTGGGGGCATGTGACCCTGCAGCCAGGCACAATCTCGACCCCCACCGCAGGGCAGGTGCGCAGGAAGCACGCGAGTGCGTGTCCAAGGAACAGGAATAGGGCTGGCGCGGCGGGGCAGCCCTGGCGCACGCCCGCCGCATACAGACGCGGTGCAGAGATAAAGCCGTTTACCTCGGCCGACGCGTACGTTTGCGTGAGGATGGTGCGGGTCCACGCCAGGACGCCGTCGCCGACACCCACCGCCTCCATGACCTCTAGGAGGAAACCACGGTCGATGGTGTCGTACGCCTTGCGGAAGTCGAGCAGCGCCAGCGCTGCGCCCGTCGGCCCCACGCCCTCCGCCGCATTGGCAGCCAACAGGCCTGGCAGCATCTGAGTGAGGCAGATATTGTCCGAGATGCGGCGGCCAGCGAGGAAGGCGGTCTGCTCCGGCCCCACCACCGCAGCGAGCAGGGGCGTCCACCGCGTCGCCAGCACCTTGGCGAGGACGCGGTAGTCGGAGCCGAGCATGGTGAGTGGGCGGTAGTTTGCCGCATCTGCAGCGTCCTTAGCCTTGTAGATCGAGGCAACGACCCCATCGAGAAACCCAGGCGGCGTTTCACCTGTAGCGCCCACCGCGGTGAAGACCGCTGCCAGAAGCACAAAAGCTGGCTCTCCCAGCCTCCGCCACACATCCACCGGAATGCCATCGGGGCCCGGGGCAGTGCCAGGCTTGGAGTGAGTGGCCGCTGCCCGTACCTCGGCGGGCGTGACAACCAGCGCGCCGGCTGCCTCTGCCACCGCCTGCGGCACGCGCAGCGAGTGCGTGCGCACCGCCCCCAGCACAGCCTCCCGGTCAGCTGGGGATGACGGCAGTGGCCGAGAGACCGCCGACACAGCGTCCGCCATGATGTCAGCCATACCCATGCCGTCAGTGATGAGGACGCCACGCGCATCTCTGAGGGAGGCGACGCGCTGCGCCGCCGCTGGCTTGCGGAAGGCTGCCGCCATGCCCCCGGCGACACGCTCGCCCGACCGCACACAGGGGGGCAGTGGTGGAGCGTACCGCCGCGCCGCCGCGTCTAGGCGCCGCTGCAACGCATAGAGCTCGGCGAGCTCCGCCAGCCCGTCGCGTCCCGCCTCAACGGCCGCGCGCGCTCGCTGCAGGTCTGCACGCAGCCGGGTCACCTCCACTGACACCGCATCCCGCTGCCGACCCAGTTCGCAGTCTAGACGGCGGGCCTCACGCGCTAGTCGCGGCTTGAAAGCATGCCACCACCGCATGAGCTCTGCGTGGCCGTGGGCGGGCGCCCCCGCTGCCTCCCGCCCGAACCACGCCCTGAAACCCTCAGCCAGGCCATCATCAGCCCAGAAATGGGCACGCACACGCGGCCGTCCCAGCCCTCGCACCTCTGGCACCAGGGGGGAGAGGTGCATCGCCACAACGCGGTGGTCCGACCCGCCCGACTCACCCGCGTCGCACCCAAAAACGCGCGGCACGAGGGTCGGCGACGCGTAGAGGCGGTCGAGCCGCGCCTGTGCATTATGCGCACTGAAGGTGTAACCCCTCTGACTGGGGTGGACGAGGCGGTACGCGTCGCAAAGCGGGGCGTTCTCCATCATTGCCGCCATCGCCGCTGCCGGGGCGCGGTCGCGCCACTCGAGGTCGCCCTCAGACCGGGCACGGTCGCGCGGGCTCTCCACGAAATTGAAATCGCCTGCAAGCACGAGGTATGGCTGGCCAGCAGCAAGCGGGCGGATGCGCTCCTCGATGAACGCCGCCTGCACCGCCGGCCGATTTGGCTGCGAGGCCGGCAAGTACGCGTTTACGAGGCGCAGCCGCACACCTCCCCCACCACCCGCCCCCCCGCTACCGCCCGCACCTCCACCGCCCCACGTGATATCCATCACCATCAGCCTGCCGTCGCCATCCGTCTGGACGACCGGCTGGAGCACCGCCACTAGGTCGGACCGCACGAGGATGGCAACGCCCGCCGAGGGCCCCGCGCCGCCCCCCCAGAAGAAGGTGTAGGGCTCAGTCCCCAGGTGGTAAGCACATCCGGACGCGTAGCGATCGACACCTTCCATCCTCGCGACGTCATCAGCCGCGATGTGCACCTCCTGGAGGCACACCACATCAAGGCGGCGGTCGCGCGCCCAGACGCGCATGAGATCCACCAGCTTGGTCCCCTCTCGCAGGCCGCGCACGTTGTGCGTGCCCACACGGAGGCCGGGGGCAAAGCGGCCTCCGCGCGCAGGCTGTCCAGCGGGCAACGTCATTCATGCACGATGAACGGGTGGCCATCTGGCAGGGGTTCACCCAGGTGCCAGCCATCCAGCAGCGCCGGCATCTCGTCAACGTTCGCCGTGCAGAGGATGGACCTGACAAGGCCCATCGGCCACCCACTAGACCCGCCGCGCTTCCTCACGTCAGGGCTCTCGACAACGTGTCCGCGGAGGATTTCCATGATCCACTCCGTCGCCGTCGCGGGTGTCAGGTGACCACCGCAGTGGATGGCGTCTTTGAGCCCGTTGTAGATGGCAGGGTTGTCGACTGGCCCAATGCATGGTCCGCCCCGCGCGTACGCAAAGGCATGGACCTTACCGCGGGCCCAGCCACCACCAGCGTCTCCACGGCCAGCCGCACCACCAGAAGTGGCCAGAGCCCGCGTCTGCCCGCCCCCGCCATCCACCCCCTCTCCTCTAGCTCCCCCACCACCGACAGCTTCCTCAGCCCCCGCGTCCCCACCAGCCTCGGCCGGAGCATCAGCAGGCATGGCTGCACCCCCCTGACCTCCATTTCCTCGGCGCACCACGTGCCACCAGCCCTCCCGCTCGTCAACCCCCGCCGTCTCAGGCGTCTCCTTGCTGCGCCGCGGCTTGGGCTGGTGGAGGCTCACGCGAGGGCCGAGGGGGTCTTCGGCATCGTCATCGGGCTCCTCATCGCCCCCCAAACGCTTGCGCCCAGCCGTCTGGGTCGCATCGGTCATGCGCTCGTCGGCCCGCAGGGCCGCCGCGCCCACAGCTGCTGCAGCTGCGCCCTCAGCTGCCGCAGCATCCCGCCGGCGTCGGTCCTCGAGCGCGCACCTTTCCGCAGCGAGCTTTTTCAACCCCCTGTGCTCACGGCTCCGTGTTTGGAGTGCGCGCGCGCGGAGCGCTTGATTGGCCGCACGCTTGTCCGAGGAGACTGCCGCCGCCGTCCAAGCAGCAGCAGCCGCCGCAATAGCAGCCATGGCACCCTCAGCACCGTCGCCATCGTCATCGCCGTCGTTGGCACCGCGACCGTACGAGTCGTGGTCAGAGCCGCCGTCCCCGTCGTCCGCACCCTCCGCGATGGTGGCCATCTGGTGCTGCACCGCAGGCCCCGCAGGCATCCCCTGGACAGCCGCAGCATAGGATGGCCCCCCTCGCAGCGGCGCACCCGGCGACAGCCCTTCCGGCGCGAAAGCGGCGCGCGCACCCGGCGGCGGCCCACCCGGCGGCGGCCCACCCAGCGGCGGCCCACCCGGCGGCGGCCCACCCCGCGGCGGCCCACCCGGCGGCGGCCCACCCGGCGGCGGCCCACCAAGCGGCAGCCCACCTGGCGGCGGCCCACCCGGCGGCGGCTCCGGCATCGGCTCACCCGGCGGCGGCCCACCCGGCTTTTCCGCGGCGCGCGCGGCGCGCGCGGGGCCCACCATGCTGAGGGGCAGGCGCGACACGCGCAGCCGGCAGAAGGACGGTGCGTCAGTCCGCTGGCGGCACTCCACGTGCAGTGCGCGGACGGCCTTGGACACAAAGGCGTGGCCCCCGTGCACCGACGCCACAAAACCTGGCTCCCTAGCAGACAACCAGGCGACGCTGGGGACGGGGCCCTGGCCCTGCGCAGCGCCGTGCCACTGCACGGGCACCAGCCCGTCAGCCCCGCACCGGTACTGCACCACCCAGTCAGCACGCACCCCGTTTGCCCCCAGCCAGCTGTGCACGTGCGCCGGCGTCCACGGCAGAGTGTCTGTAGGCGTGAAGCGCACCAGGTAGTGCGCGTCGTCCACCGACCCCCCCGAGTCCAGCAGCATTGCTGGTGCAGCGCGCATGCGGCCACAGTCAACCTCCAGGGGCGCCATGCGCGCATGCAGCGCACCCTTGACCGCAGCCGCATGGGCCTCGTCACACTCCATGTCGACCTGGTAGAGCGCCGACGTGCCTGAGCTCAGGGGCCTTGCCGCCCGCGCCCGCGCCCTCCCCGGCGCTGCAACGCCCGAGCCCTGCAACGCCACGCGGAGGGCGGCAACGACGCCGTCTGACAGAGCGCGTAGGTCGACTCCCATGCAGTCGCCCGCCATGTCACGGTCTGCGCGCAACACGAAACTCAGCGCAAACACCAGCCTGGGCAGCACCCGCAGCTGCTCATACAGGTCGTGCGGTAGCACGCTCACGAGGGGCTGCCGCGCGGCCCTGGGCGGAGGCGGCGTCCCGCGGCCCCGCGCAGCACCATTCTGCCTGCCAGCATCCCCTGTAGCGCCCCCCCTGGGCAGCGCCTGGCCCTGCGTGGCCATATCTTCACTAGTCGCCGGTCCGCGCACGCGCGCGCGGCCCCGGCTATGGGGCGGGAAAAAATCGCGTCAGCCGTACGCAGCGCAGCTCCGTGGCATCGCTCTCGGTCACGTTCAGAACGACCGAAGCCGAAGAGGTAGTCTTTGCTGGAAAGCCGATGTAACTGTAATAGGGGGTGTTGAAATTACCCTCGATCCCTGTTGAAATACTGTTGAAACAACAAGGTGTCGTTTCAACAGGGTTTCAACAGGGTGGCTGTGTTAATTCAACAGGGCTGTTGTTTCAACGGCGTTTCAACACCCACACACTAGTGTGGCGATTTTATCGCTCGTTCCTGGTCTGCTGAGGTCGCGATGATGCGGGAATGATTCCTGAGGATGCTCTGCAAGCATATGTGCCCAGGGTGGGTGGGCTCGTGGGGTGCAGGGCGGACCTGGTTTTACACGTCGCGCACCACGTGTTTCAGGGCGAGTTGCGAGATGTGTTGTCTTGTAAATGGACGAATTATAACTCCAGGTTTTCGAATTTTGAGACAAAATGACGCAGGTTACTTTTGTGGCGTGTGGGGGCTCGAGACTCAATGCACCAACACACGTCGGTCTGACAAGTGGCAGTTTCCTCGCAGCAAATGACATCATGGCCTTCAACATACGCATAAGTGCGGCAGATGACGCAAATGGTGGTCTGCATATGTTGCAGCATGCCACCACTGGTGGCACCTGATGGCACGGGGCACGAGCTGGTGCTCCCCCCCCCCCCCCGCCCCCCCCCCCACTCCCGCCCGGTAGTATGCAAGCCTTGGTCATGAAGATGCTGATGCTGCTGTCCACAATCTGTGCTGGAGGTCAGAATCACTTTCAGGGGATCCATGGGACAAAATGAAGCAGGACCTGTTCAAGGAAATAAAACGCGTGAGACCGTGACCCGGTGTGGCGCGCGGCGGCGCCACACTCGGGCCCGGGCTGCAGTGCCTTGGTGGTTGATGGTGCATTACTACTAGTTACCTCCAGTTCACTACACCCATATCTGTTTCACATCTGCCAAGTGTGCCACCCAGAAGGGGAGCCTGACAGCTGGCCTGGGTATGAATGGTTGAGGCCCACACCCCCACCCAGCGTCCCCAGTGGATCCTTGCGTTGACAGCCACTCAAGTGTCCAAGGAATGCAGTGGGGCAGCGATTCGTCCGAGCCCAGCTCGCTCGTCGCAGGTTGACCGCGAGGTTACATCCAGGTTGACCGGCGGCGGCCCCTCGGCGGCGCGCAGCGGCCCCTCGCCCCGCTCTCTGTTGTTCATCCTGCATGGGCACATCGTACGGGGATCGGCGCGGTCAGTCGGCAGCGACGGTTGCGGTTTCTGCATGGAGGTTTCCATGACGTCGAATCCTCCTGCAGGGCCAGGGCGCGTCGCTCGCTCTCACGCCCTGGTCATATGGTTAACCACATAAGCTGCGCCACGCACTGCAGCGATGCTGGGATGCAGTCACGCGTGGGGGGTGCCCATGCATGCATGCCCCATGATGGGGGGGACACGTTCCATGCACACGCACAGGCCAGATGAACCGCGCCGTACCGTCTACACACACAGGCCAAGCAAGAGCCACCATGCTCAAGGTACGCCCGCGCATGTCACTCCCCACAACTTTTGCTTGCGTGCCCTCCGAGTCCCCCGCGGGTGCGTGCGTGCGTGCCCCCCCCCCCCCCCACACACACACCATCTGCGTGAGTGCCCCCCCCCCCCTGTGTGTCCCCACCCTCAAACACACACGCACACACACCATCTGCGTGAGCCCCCCCCCTCCCCCCCACATACACACCTCTGCACAAGCGCCCCACCCTCCACACCAATGCACGCGCCCCTCTGTCATTCCCTCCTCCGCGTGCCTACCCCAACACCCCCCCCAACACACCCACGCAGCACGCGCAGCCTGCTGCAGCAGCTAGCGGAGGCAGCGCACCCCACCCCAACCCCCACCCTGGGGGGTGCCGGGGCGCTCAGTGGTTGCGGTCGACGCGCCGCGGTGAGCTTTATGGGTGCATGCGTGCCGCCATTTACGCGCAGCCACTCATGCGCTGCCACTGACCAACCATGCTGGACCCTCTGTGTGTACGCAGTGGCCCGAGTTCTGCAACAAGCATGAGCACCAGGCTCCCGCCGTCCCCAAGATCGGCAAGACGTGGGAGAAGAACTCGCTCAAGGGTTTGTGCGACGTTTGGGCGTCGCGGCAGCTGGGCACCCCGGGCCCCGACGGCGAGCCCAATGCGTCCCTGCCGTGTCGCTAGGCGCGGCGTGGCCAGGGCGCGAAGCCGACGGCAACCTGGTAGTTGGCGTGCAGCAGCTGGTGTTTGTGTGCCTGCGCATTAGGCGCCGCCTAGAGCACCCGGGTACCAAGCCCGAAAAGGACTGCTGCCCACGCGCGCAGCTTGCGACAGAGGTGGTGGCTGTGCGTGTAAACACTATTTTCCTCTGTCGTTTAGAGCGTTGTTGTTGAAGAGGTGCCACCTCTGGCTGCGTAGTGTGGCGGGCGTGCCGGTGCACACCTGTAGGTCTCCCCACACAGGCACCGACCTCTCTTGTAACATGTTCCGCCGGCCCGCACTACAACAACCTGCCAACTAGTGCTACTGAAGCCAGTCAGAACCCGTGTTGAGGGCCTGTCGAGCGCCAGTTGAAATGCTGTTGAAACAACACGGCCCTGGGTGTTGAAATGCTGTTGAATCATTTTGCTGCTACTGTTGAAATGCCGTTGAATCAACCGCTGTTGAAACCCTGTTAAAAACCCAATTGAAACAACACCCCCGTTTCAACAGGGAATCAGTGTTGAAACAACACCACTTTCAACACCCCCTATAGTTACTGACGCTAGCTGCCAGTTAGCTGCATGGCGCACGCACGAGCGCACACACGCCTCTTAGCTGCAGCACATGTACACATAGCTGCCTAGCTGCCGCCCCCCAACTGCAGCACACGCCGATTGCTAGCAGCTCGAGCAATCAAGTTTTTTTATAGCTGCAGCATGCTAGCCGCACGCGAGCACACACACACACACACACACACACACACACACACACACACACACACACACACGCTGTCTACCTGCAGCGCGCTGCCAGCTAGCCGCATGCATGCACGCGCAGGCTGCCTAGCTGCAGCGGCTGCCTGCTAACTGTCTGCCTGGTGCCGGTAGCTGTTAGCCGCGCGCAGGCAGCGTGGTTACCCGCGCCGCTTGCAGGCAATTGTAGCCAATAAAGTTTATAGCCGGCGATTAACGGAAGAGTGACGCAGCGCGAGCTCCCTCAAAGGGCGCAACACCCAGTAAGCCCAGTAAATGCGATAAATGCAACACCCAGAAAGCCCAGTAAGGCCAGTAAGCCCAGTACTTGCAACACCCTCGACGCTATATAGAGGTGGAAGACGTGTAGCTATTGCTATTACGCCCCTGCACGACGCTATTGCGAGTGTGGACGGCTGTAACCGTATCTCCCCTGGTATCTCCCCCTTTGAGCCGCACATGCTATAGCCTGCGCGTGGCTTCCTTGTGATGCCTCGAAGCAGAGTTTGCACGCTAGTGCTCGCAGCCCAGTCCCCCGCGCAGCGACAGCGAGCAGGCTAACCGTGCCGCCGAAGCTCGCACCAACGCGCTGACCATGCTGGCGCCGGCGGATCAGGTGGGTTGCGAGCCGCATGGACACCTGCACCAGCACGCCACGCCACGCCACGCCACCACGCCTCGCAGCATGTGCGTGTGCCGGAAAGGCCGATTGTTGATGGAGGGGGCCGTCTGGCCCCATGCATGTGCGTATGCATGGGACTTGCATGCGTCTCTCACGACCACGCCCATGACTGTGCCACACACCCCACCCTCACAGGTCACGGTCGTGCCACCCCCCTCAGCGCCGGCTGGGCAAGACGGAGCCGCTACCGCCGCCGCAACATCCGCCGCAGCAGCACCGGCAGGAGGAACGATGCTGCAGTTCTTTGACCCCGCCGCTGTCGTGCACCCCCTCTACGACTACGACCCCTCGCGCTCACTCGCGTCATCGTTCCTACCGCACACCAACCCCACCACCATGCCCCGCCCTGACACTGCCTACTCGTCCGACGCAAGCATGGCGCCACAACGCCACCACCCGAAACTCATCGGACGTGCGCCGATCATGTCAAAACCCCGTCTACGCGCCTGCCTCAAACCAGCCGCCACCCTACACCACCACCCCTCAAACCTTCAACCCCTTTGCCCTCCCCTTTGCTGCCGTCCTACCCTGCACGACCGACGCCCACCCTTACAACGTCACCTCGCCTGCGACCTCCCCTGCGAATGCCTCCAGCATTGCGGCAACAGGGTGCAGCGTGTTGCAGCACAGCATGGCGCATCCCACGCCCCCCCACCGCGCATGCAGCCAGGGCCCGCCTCCACAACCGCGCAGCCCGTTACAGTGGACCCGCCGTTCGACCCATTCAGCCCAGCAAGTGCAGCCAGCCAGGCGAAGCCAGGACCGAGCAACGCGTCCCCGCCTACGGCCAATCACTTTCCGTCGCACCTTCTCCTAGCCAGACTTTCCGAAAGTTCTGCTAGTCTGTCGTGCGCCCTCGTTCATACCCTACTGTAGTTTTCGCCACATCCCGTGTGCCTCTCTATCTTCCACCGGCATATACAACCCGCTCGTACACTTCTGTAAGGCTTTCATCGTGACAGGCTGCTCCTCGACTGCACTGCCACTCTGTTCCCGCTCCCCTTCGGCTTCCGACACTTGCAGTACCTCCCCTTTGCCAACACACACCTGACAAAAATAGAAGGCCCGATTAAAAAACCTCCGGCGTGGGTCACACCTCGTTCTCGCATGCTTGCACGTACTTAGTCGCAAAAATGAGCAAAGCGAAGCGGGAATCGAACTCGCAACCCGCGAAATAGTGTTTATACTTCGCTATTACGTCACTAGTGGTAGAGGGGGGGGGGGCTGCATGCTATGAGCCTACTACTGCATGGCTGTTCCTACAACACTTCCCCTGTCAGGCACACTGCACCGCAACTGGTGCGGCGAGGAGCATAGGTAGCGAAGACTCATTGCTGTCTCTCTGCACCGGAGATTGGGGCGACGATGGCAAACTGAGGACCGCAACCACGTGAAAGGCCACTTCGCGCACACTGCCCCGCTGCAAGTGCACCAAGGGGCGCTGCGTAGCTGGGATTTGATGAACATTATTGCAGCTGCGAGGAGGGGAGGTCGACAGCGAACGGAGAAGTAGACAACGACAACACCTGCTTCTAGCTAGCTCCTCCCTAAAGCTGCATCACATGTACACGTGGACACCTCGATAATGCCTCACGGTTTTTATTGCATAAAATCGATCGGGGATATGGGCATCGTCAGTAACTATAGGGGGTGTTGAAAGTGGTGTTGTTTCAACACTGATTCCCTGTTGAAACGGGGGTGTTGTTTCAATTGGGTTTTCAACAGGGTTTCAACAGCGCTTCAACAGCGGTTGATTCAACAGCATTTCAACAGTAGATGCAAGATATTTCAACAGCATTTCAGGCCCTTCCCACACTAGCTTGTACCAAATTGGTGCCACATTTGGGGCAGCCCGAAACGTGCCCCACGCATCCCCCCCGATTGCACATGGCCTGCATACGCTCTCACGCGGTTGTGCCGCGCGATGTAGGCATCCGGGTGGGCTGCTGGGGTGGGGGGCAGGTAATTAGGTCGCCGTGCGGCCATGCGGCGCCGAGGGGCCATCTCCGCGTCCAGCGCGGCGTCAAATGTTGCTATAGCTGCTTATCTACGCATATTAGGGGCGCGCGTGCCCGGGGGACCGTGATTCGTGCCTGCGGGGGTGGCTGTTCTGCGCCCCATGCAACCCGCCATGCAACCTCGCTCGGGGGCTCCAACCCCCGTGTTACAAGGCAGAAACACGTATCATTGACGATTCCCGGGCGTGGGATGCCCGGGGGCCGCGCTGGGGCCGATATTGAAATGGTAATTTCCGACAGGTGGCGTTTGCGATGGTCGTGTGGCGCCCACGGCGCATGCCGCGACGCACCACCGGCGCCTGCAGTCTTTGAATACATAGCAGACGTCGCACACGAGGGAAGGGACGCAGAGATGACGCGCAATTAAGTCACGGGGCAAAATGGCACTCTCGCACCCCACTTTTTCGAACGTGACCCCGGACAATAACTCCATGCACAGCGCCTGGGCGCCCTCCCCCGCCCCCCCCCGCTACATGCACCTGCTCCTGCATGCGTGTAAACTTTGTTGCTCAGGATTCAAGTGCTTCGGTGCACCGTGGGCGACACACGACCCATTCTAAGATTGTTTTTTTTTGTTGAGCCGAGTTCAGAAACTCGCGTTTTGGGAGGCGTGACCCCGGACGGTATCTCCATTCACATTGCCTGTAAGCCTCCCCCTGCCCTCCCCCGCTCCATGCACCTGCTCCTGCATGTGTGTAAACTTTCTTGCTCAGGGAGTAAGTGCTTCCGTGCACCGTGGGCAGCACACGACGCGTTCTAAGATTGCTTTTTGGGGTCGTTGCACCAAACCATGCACTTTTGGTACGAGCTAGCCTGGGAAGGGCCTTCAACACCCAGGGCTGTGTTGTTTCAACAGCATTTCAACTGGCGCTCGACAGGCCCTCAACACGGGTTCTGACTGGCTTCAGTAGCACTAGTTGGCAGGTTGTTGTAGTGCGGGCCGGCGGAACATGTTACAAGAGAGGTCGGTGCCTGTGTGGGGAGACCTACAGGTGTGCACCGGCACGCCCGCCACACTACGCAGCCAGAGGTGGCACCTCTTCAACAACAACGCTCTAAACGACAGAGGAAAATAGTGTTTACACGCACAGCCACCACCTCTGCCGCAAGCTGCGCGCGTGGGCAGCAGTCCTTTTCGGGCTTGTTACCGGGTGCTCTAGCCGGCGCCTAATGCGCAGGCACACAAACACCAGCTGCTGCACGCCAACTACCAGGTTGCCGTCGGCTTCGCGCCCCGGCCACGCTGCGTCTAGCGCCGCAACGAGGCCCTTCGAACCAAATGGGATCGAGGTGCTCGGAGTGCGACACGGCAGGAACACATTGGGCTCGCCGTCGGGGACCGGGGTGCCCGGCTGCCACGACGCCCAAACATCGCACAAGCCCTTGTGCGAGTTCTTCTCCCACGTCTTGCCGATCTTGGGGACGGTGGGAGCCTGGTGCTCATGCTTGTTGCAGAACTCGGGCCACTGCGTACACACAGAGGGTCCAGCATGGTAGGTCAGTGGCAGCACGTGAGTGGCTGCGCGTAAATGGCGGCACGCATGCACCCATGAGGCTCACCGCGGCGTGTCGACCGCAACCGCTGCGCGCCCCGGCACCCCCCAGGGTGGGGGTTGGGGTGGGGTGCGCTGCCTCCGCTAGCTGCTGCAGCAGGCTGCGCGCGCTGCGTGGGTGTGTTGGGGGGTGTTGGGGGGGGTGTTGGGGTAGGCACGCGGAGGAGGGAATGGCAGAGGGGCGTGTGCATATGTTGTGGAGGGTGGGGACGCTTGTGCAGAGGTGTGTATGTGGGGGGGAGGTGGGGGGGGGCTCACGCAGATGGTGTGTGTGTGTGTGTGTGTGTGTTAGAGGGTGGGGACACACAGGGGGGGGGGGCACTCACGCAGATGGTGTGTGTGAGTGTGTGAGGAGGGGGGGGGGCACGCACGCACGCACCCGCGGGGGACTCGGAGGGCACGCAAGCAAAAATTGTGGGGAGTGACATGCGCGGGCGTACCTTGAGCATGGTGGCTCTTGCTTGGCCTGTGTGTGTAGACGGTACGGCGCGGTTCATCTGGCCTGTGCGTGTGCATGGAACCCCTACAGACGCGAAGGGCGGTTTACCCCAGGTTAAAAGGCGGTTAAACCAGAGGTAAAGGGTGCGACGGGGTTACCCGGCTTTAACGGTTTAAAAAAGGTTTAACTTGGTTTAACGAGGGTTTAAGGACGACGCCCCATGTCGTCCTTATCGGCGCGCCGACTGGGCCGGCCCAAGTCCACCAGGTGTTTCTTGATGGCGATCACGACGCCTCGGCCCCCCCGATTGCCGGCGTTGTGGGTGGCTGCCCAGTGGGAGTACCCCCCGAGCGCAAAGTGGACCCAGCCTTTCTGCTTTTGATTGCTGTGCAGGAGCCTCTCCGTAAGGATGAGCACATCGGGTTGGTGCTCCTCGATGAGGCGTTGCACATCTTCACAAGCGGTTTTGAGGTCCCTCATGTTGTGTGTGAGGATTGTGAGTGTGTTGGCATTGGGGGGGTGGGGCGGAGCCTGGTCTGTGCGGGGCGTGCCCTCTCCTATTTCTTCTGCCGGCTCGGGGCCTGCCACTAAGGGTAGGGTGGGGGCAGGCGTGGGCTCGTCCAGGGGTTGGCCTGTTGGGTTTGGGGGGGCTGTCGGGGCTTGTGTGGTCCCGGTGAGGAGATTGCACAGGTAGGTCTTGATGGACGCCTGCTTCCCCGGAGCAGGTTTGGTCTTTTTTGTTTTCTTGGCCGGCACCTTGGTAGGTTGTGTTCTGCGGCCAGTGAGCCAGTCCCGCCACGACGGAGTGGCAGGCTCGGGCCCGTCTGGGCGGGGGAGGCACAATTGTGAGTTGTTCAATGGGTGCGTCGGGCATTTGTGTATCCGTGTTGGTTTTGGTCAGCTGTGCTTGGGGTAGGGCTTAGGCCGTAGGAGCGGGCTGTCGGTGGTCATTGGCGACCAGAGGATGGTGTGGGGCCGTTGTGGTGAGGGGTCACGCTCAGGGCTGTCCATGTTCATGGGCGAGCCGGGGTCGGTGGGTGGCTGTTGGGGTGGGGCTGCTACCTCTCTCTCCGGGCTTCCCGTGTCCATGGGTGTGCCGGGGTTGGTTCGCGGGGACAAGGGGGGTGTCTCGTTGGTGGGCAGGGGGGGGGTCAGTGTCTATGGGCGAGCCCGGATCTGTGTGGTGCGGTGGCCCGTCAGGGTTGCGCCCAGGCGGTGGGGTGTCTCCGATTTCGATAGGGGGTAGGGGCCGGGTGACCGGTGATTGGGCGAGCCCGGCTGTAGCCCTGTCGAGACACCTCTGGACCTTGGCCGTGTCCTCGTGGCCTCCTTCCCCGGGGTTGACAGGGCCATCGACCGCGTAGTTGACAGTAGCCTTCATGCCCTTCCAGTCGTCCTTGGTCATCGTGCGGGGGGGGGGGGTGCATTGGGTCTAGCCACCACCATTCTCCTGCGTGTTGTTTGATGCAGATCGAGTGACCAAACGGCTCGTTCCAGTGGAGCTGGAAGGCAGTTGTGTTGGCCGGCAGGGCATTGAGGATGCTCGCTTGGTCCATGTTGCAGTCCTGTGTGACTCCGGCCGCGAGATGGAAGGTGCGCCCTCCGGGAGGGTTCATGCGCAGCCAGTGATTCATGATGTTGGTGCAGAAGTTGCCCTGTTTGAGTAGGTATTGGCCTTCTAGAGATCGTTTTTGGTTGGTCTCCTTCCTCCAAGTCTCGTCCATCTTGGTGACGTGGCTGAGCATTTCATCAGCGTTAATGTGTTGGTTCCCAAGCATCATGTTTGTGGCGTGTACCAAGCACATGCGGCGGTCTTGCTTCTCAAAGTAGGGAGGGTTCCCCTCCCCGTCTCCTGCCTGCCTCGCGTTGGGCGCAGTTTCGGCGTCGGTCCCGCCCCGGGGTTGCTGCCTCGGGTGGTCGTGCGAGTTTGTAGGAGACGGGGGAGGAGGGGGAGGAGGGGGAGTTGTCGCAGCGGTGGTGTCTGTCAGAGCTGACGTGTGGCATCTCTGAAGTTTCCGTGCAGCGGTGCTGCTCGGCCCTCTGTGGGTCAGGGTTCAAGGGGCGTGGCGCGTCGTGGGTCGGCGACCCGGTTATCTCCCTACTGTGAGTTTCGTTCTCACAATCTGTCTCAGTTGTGTCGATCGCGGTGGCTTTGGCTGCCGGGATGCCGGCGGTCTGCCGGCCTGCCGCATTGTGTTCCGCGGCGGCGATTCCCTTGATGTTATCTACGGCGTTGGTGCCTGGCTGCGACACATCCGCGTGTGTTTCGGTATCCGCGTCTCTGCTTGCAGTGGGCGGTGGGGTGGCTGGGGTTGGGGGCCGCCGGGTAGTTGGCGCCTTGGGCCTGGCTGGTTTGGTTGTGCGCGCGTCGAGCACTTCCCACATGTGGACGAGCGTGTTCAGGCGGGTTGGCGTTAAGCGTGGGCGCTGTTTTGCAAGGGCACGGAGGTAGATGTGCGAAGGTGGGCTCGACGTGTTGTCGGAGCCTGCATGAGGGCGCATGGTAGGCCCATCGCCGATAGCGCGTGCGGGTCCCGAGGCGCGTCGGCTCAGGAGGCGCACGCAGGTGGAGATCGTGTACTTTATCTTAGTCACATTGTAGTGGAAGCTGAAATCATCCCTGTAGCGAGTTGTGCGGCTGGGTTAAGGGGGGGGGGTCCACGGCTCTGGGGTTGACGAGGGCCGTCCACAACGAAACCGCTCTCTGCAAGTGGCTGATTAGGGCTTGCCTCACACGGATCTGGAACTCTGGTGTGCGTGCAGCGTGAGGTGCACATGTAAAACAGTGACAGTAACAGTAACACGGGGTTTCCAGCTTAGCAGGCTACTCTTCTTCTAGAGACATCCGCCGATACTCCAGCACACTTCAGTACTAGAGTACCGTCGGCTCCCGGCCGATAGACTACTGCTCCCGCCGGCTAGACTACCCCAAACAGCGGTCTCTGAGAGACATGTCTGGCAAGGAGCATATAGGAGAGGACCTTCCTCAGGGTCACAGTAGTGGCCTTGTGGCCAGTCAAGCCGGCAGAGCCGACTGGCGCTGACTGGAACGGTCCCCGCCTGGCAGTGCATGGCTGTCCAGCTCTCGTTTGCATGGGGCTCAGCCGGCGCCCCATGCCTCATGCATGACCAGGTCCCACCCTCCAGGGGGGCATGGACGACAGAGTTGTCATGGAGGCTGCCTGAAGACCTTCCAACGCCAGTCACCGGTAGACGAGCGCCTCCGAGGATGAGCGCGGTGACGAACGCTGCGATTGCACATGTAAATCAGGACCAAAAGGCCCCTAGCTGCTGATAGGACGTCGGACGCCGCAGCGACTAGGTTGCTGCGTGCCGGTGGGGACGGCGATCCGTACGGGTGCGCGCGCCAGTAGTCCTGCGCAGCGTCGTCGATTTGCGGCGTGGGTCGGGAGTGGACCGAGCTGGTCGCTAGGCTTGGGGCCCCGGTCGGCGCCAGCGCTGCCGCGCAGGTCTGCTGCGGCATCGGCGTGTGGGGAGGCGAGGGGGCGGTTTCTGTGGCCTGACACGAGCAAGCGCCTAGGTCTTGGGGCATGCTGGTCCCCTTCTGGGGGAGGACGCTAATTGTGCTCCACCTCGCGCATGCTGTGTGGGGGATGCACTGGTGCCGGGCGCGCAGATCCGATCCAGATCCAGTGGTGTTGCAGTGGGTGGGTGCCCCCGCTTTGTGGTTCATGCAGCGCGCGTGTGCTGTTCCGTGCGGTGGGTGCAACCCTTGCAGGCTCGACCCGTGGATGTAGATCCACTCGGCATGGGTTTGGTGGGTGGCGGGGGTGGCGCAGCGCATAAGGGTCTTGTCTACGGGCTCGAGCACAAGCCAGGGGGGCTCGCTCTGCCCCCCCACGCTCGTGTGCGGGCGATGCAAGCTCCCCGCGGTGTGCGTGTGCGTGGATTGGTTGGCTTGAGGTGGCGCGAGCGATCGGTGCTGGGCGTTCGCACTGTCACGCATGGGAGTGCTGCATGGCGCGCGCATGGCGGATACATAAGGCGCGCATGGCGGCTGCGCGTCAAACTTGGCGTCGTGTTCATGGCTTCTGGTTCCTATATGTTGTTTACAGAGGTCTGTCTGAGCACGCGGTCCGGGATCTCGCGTGCACGGCGCGTTGTAAGGAGGTGGATCCCTCTGGTTCTCGCCATTTTGTCCTTCCCATCGTGCGGGAGGTGATTGCCGCTCTAGGAGCGTTGGTTGCCGCTCTAGGAGCGTTGGTTGCCCCTCTAGGAGCGTGGTTGTCGCTCTAGGAGCGTTGGTTGCCCGGTCAAGCCGGTTGTTTTGGCAGCTCATTTGAAAAATTAGCTCCCCTGTTGTCTGCAGCGCGCTTCAGTTGGTTGCCCACTCCGCGTCAGACGCGAAGTGGTTGTGCATGGGGTCGGCGAGGTGCAGGGCTCCGTCCGGGGGTGGCTTGGTGACGAGCACCAGGTCGCCATGCTTGCTCGCATGGAGGCCACCAACTTCCGAACATCGGCCTGCACTCTCCCTCCCCGCATGTTAGTCCAGCCGCCAGCGCCAACAGCAGGGCCTCCGTCGCGAGCAGCGTGGCGTATCGCTGCGCGCGTGGGCGCTCTGTGGCGGTGCCTTAGGCCAAAGTCAAATTTTGCCCGGACGTGTTGGGCAGGCGCGCAGCGGAAGGTTTGCTGCGCGCGGGGGACGTGTGTAGCGACAGCATCATTTCACTAGCACGTGGTAGAACGGAGCCAGTAAATTGCGCAAAAACATGCCTGATCAACATCCTTGGATGCCCGTTGCCCAATCAGTGGGTTTGTTATCTCCTGAGCATAGGCGACCGTTAACGTTCAGTGGCCTTGCTCAGTGACCCCATCTGATTGTGGGTGAGCTGCTGAGCTCATCCTTCTCTACACACCGATTTGTTGTCATGAGACGCTCGCAGAATGCACTAAGAGATCTGGGGTCCCTGTCGCTTGATGCTAAGGGAGAACCAAATTCTCTAAACCACATTCTTCAGGAATAAGTCGGCTACCATGAGAGCATCACAAATGGCTGTGGTGGGTTCTACCACTAGGAACTTGGTGAGTCGGTGGATACCAATGCTCTCCCGTGGTCGTCCAGGGATGGGCAAGGGTGGCAGTAGGCTTGTGGGCTTCTGCTGTGCCAGCTTAATTAGTTGACATGTAGGGCATGTGCGACAATATCTTACGACGTCGTGAGACATCCGAGTCCAGTAGTATGACTTCTGAAGTCGTTGTAGTGTTTTGTTGCGCCCTAGGTGTCCTCCTAGTGGTCCATCATGGGCCGTTTGGATGAGGCTCTCTTGGAGGCGGCGGGAAGGGATTACTAGCTTGGTGTCTTTATACAAAAGCCCTTCAACCAATTTGAAATCCTCACGCTTTCCCGCAACTACATCGGAACTGAGTAACAGTAATACGGGGTTTCCAGCTAAGCAGGCTACTCTTCTACTAGAGACACCCGCCGATACTCCAGCACACTTAAGTACTAGAGTACCGCCGGCTCCCGGCCGATAGACTACCGCTCCCGCCGGCTAGACTACCCCAAACAGCGGTCTCTGAGAGACATGTCTGGCAAGGAGCATATAGGAGAGGACCTTCCTCAGGGTCACAGTAGTGGCCTTGTGGCCAGTCAAGCCGGCAGAGCCGACTGGCGCTGACTGGAACGGTCCCCGCCTGGCAGTGCATGGCTGTCCAGCTCTCGTTTGCATGGGGCTCAGCCGGCGCCCCATGCCTCATGCATGGCCAGGTCCCACCCTCCAGGGGTGCATGGACGACAGAGTTGTCATGGAGGCTGCCTGAAGACCTTCCAACGCCAGTCACCGGCAGACGAGCGACCCCGAGGATGAGCGCGGTGACGAACGCTGCGATTGGTGAAGCGGATTTACTCTGTGTTGCCTCGGCGGTCGCCACCGCTGAAGCCGTGATGGTAGCCCGCCTCCACGGGCAGCCATCTTGACCAATGTCCAGCATGCATTGACGGGCGCCAGCTCCTCCGCTCGTCGATCAACTCGTCGAGGTCGGCGCCGCATGGCGTCCTGCATGGGGGGAGGATAAGGGCCGTCTCCCAGCACGGGCCGCGGCAGCGCCGCGGCTACTCGCCAAGCCATGGCAGCGCCGGGCAAGCCACTCCTGAAATGTTCCACCGAGGGGCAGTCTAGCAGGAGCCGGGCCAGTCGTATTTTACCCCGCTCGTCAGCGGCACGGAGATCCTCGTCACCAGCAGCGCCGCATTGCTGGGTCCAGGGCTCGGCGACGAGAACGCGCCTCCGTTAATCGAGCCCCAGAACTGAGTGCTTGGTACTTTTTGTCCACGCGCGCCTCAAACTGTACGTCTTCTAATAACTCCCCCCGGATCGGAATCCATTCTAGGGAACTACTACCCTCAGTGTTGTAGCCCTACCAAAATCCCAACGTCTGATCCGTGCCATGGAATGCGGTCATAACGCCTGAGACGGTCCGGGGTGCGCCTCAGGCGGTGGTGGGCGCCTCAGGCGGTCGGGGTGGCACCTGAGGCGGTTTGGATAACGCCTGGGGCGACGCCTGAGACGACCAGGGGTGCGCCTCAGGCACCGCCACAGGCGGTCGGAGCACCTGAGGCGCCGCCTGATCCGCGCCATGGAATGGGACGCCTGAGGCGCCGCCTCAGGTGTTGTGAATGTGGTAGGGTAGTTACTTCTCCTGCTCAGGGCATCAGCTGCTACTTCAAGCTTGCCTGCCCTGTGGTGGAATTCAACGTCATATTCCGCTAGTTGTTCTGCCCATTTCTTGTGGCGACCCATGAGGGTAGGCTGGGTCAGAATCGACGTAGTGGCTATATCATCAATGTACACCTTTGTGGTGTGACCATTCTGAATCTAGTGACGCCATATTCTCAACATCTCCATGACGGCTAACAGCTCCTTATCATGGGTGGAATAGTTGCGTTCTGGCGCCTTGAGCCTACGTGACTCACAAGAAACCACACGCTCTATTCCATCTTGATCTTGTGAGAGAACTCCACCAATGACGAAGCCAGAAGCGTCAGTACTCATGGTGTACGGAGCCGATGGGTCCGGTGGCACTTATACTGGGGCTGTGGTCAACGCCTCCTTGAGTTGGTCAAACGAGTCTTGCTCAAGCTTCCCCCAGGAAAATGGGATCTTCTCACTCGTCATTGCTGAGAGAGGCCCAGAAATCTCTGAGAAGTTCTTGAAAACCGTCTGTAGAAACTAGCCAGTCCTCTGAACGACAGAACTTCTGTCGCTGTTGTGGGCAGTGGCCAGTCCTTTACCAACTCAATCTTCTTAGGATCAGTCATAATTCCTTCCTCTGAGACAACAAGTAACAAGTAACACGGGGTTTCCAGCTAAGCAGACTACTCTTCTACTAGAGATCACCCGCCGATACTCCAGCCCACTGAGACAACGTGTCCTAGGAAATCGAGAATTCGCTGTGCCCAGTCAAACTTGTCTGCTCTTGCAAACAGCTGATGTTTTCTGAGGCACGCTAAGACTGTCCTGATGTGCTCTAAGTGGTCTTCTGTTTTTTTTTTAGTAAATCAAGAAATCGTCCGGGCTAATGATCACCGAGCGATCCATTTTTCCCTCTAGGACGTCTGTCATGATCTGCTGGAGACAGGCACCTGTACTTGACAGTCCTCGTACCATCCAGCTCCATTCAAAGATCTCGCCCTTAGTCACTTTCATCTTATATTCCGCCGGCTGTAAATCGATTCTTGAGAAGTAGCGAGCTCCTAACAGTCGATTCAACAGCAAGTAGATGTCCGGAGTAGGGTACTTTTTTTTAACGGATTGACCGCCCTATTATCCACGCACACACTCCGTTTGCCATTCTCCTTCTTTACGAAGAGAACCGGGGATCCGTAGGGAGATTGACTCAACCTAATGAATCCATCCGCTATAAGCTCACCCAACTGCTTCCACAGTTATTCCCGCTCTATAGGGCTCATTTTCAATACACTATCATACACCTCCGTTCTGGGTGTCTTTTCATGAGGAATCATTGCGATTTCAAAATCCAGGCTCCGTGTAGGAGGAAAAGGAAACTTGAAATCTGGGTCTGCAAGCACCGCGTCCTCGTACTCCTTGAGGAGACGAGATAAGCGGTCCTTGAAAATAGGAGAGGTGCACGCAGCTTCCATCCTAAGTGGGTCTTGAACAATAGGAGAGCACGCAGCTTCCATCCTATCTGGGTCTTGAACAATAGGAGAGCGCGCAGCTTCTATCCTATATGGGGTTCCAGCCTGGCCTGTCACGGCTTAACCCCCGTCGACGTGATACAAGGAGTCCATCACTTCATGCCCACCCTCTTTCACACTAGTAACATTCACTAATGTGTGAAGAGAATCGAAGACATCCTTCGTGTTCTGCACAGGCTTCCTAGTTCGTGCTTCCAGCGTGTAGCGTTTTCATCCTTGGGTCAACGTCGTGTGGTTGTTAGGACAGTCCATGTCTGGATGCCTTCTTAACCACGGTCTTCCCAGGATAAGGTCGTGAGTAGCCAGGTTGAGGAGGTGGAACACCTCATCCTCAGAGAAAGGTCCTGTGGAGTAGCGACACATGATGTGATGCTTACTACTAACGCTACTGCCGGTAGCTAGTCGCACCACGTGACCTACTTTTTTCTCTGTCAATTGTAGCATTAACTCCTTTGCCAAGCGCTCAGATACGAATTGAGTACTTGCCCCAGAGTCAACCAATATTGACACCTTCCTGCCTGCTACTACGCCTTCAAAGACCAGCAGCTTGCTGTCTGCATTGCACTCTGCAAACGCGTTGCACAATCCTGGGGTCAATCCCAGCCATCCTAGCTCAAATCCTGACCATCTTGGGAGGACATCTTGGGAGGATATGGGATTGCCAAGATTGCAGGATTTGGGCCAGGATCGTCAGGCTTTGTCAGGATGCTGTTTTTCAGGGGTTTTAGGATTGTGACGACCGCCAGCAGGATTTACATTGTTCAAATCCTACGCATCCTGAATCCCCAGGATTTTGTCGGATGTCAACGCCCCTGCGCCCAACTCCGAGCTGTAAAACGCCTAAGTCCTCGCGGCCAACGCCGTCAGCGCCTGTAGTAACGTCTTGCGCGCCAGTCGACGCTCCCCTCTCGCCCTTGTCCGATGCTCCCGCAAAGCGGACGCGCCCCAGCGAAGGTTCTTGTTAGCCTTGAGCCTTGACGGGAGCAGCATAAACGAGCTCAGGTCCCGCGCAGTAGTGCATGGTGCCTCCAGCGCGAGCTACCCAGACACAAACACCGCCCCCGATCTGCGGTGCCCTCAGCCTCCACCAGTAGGGTACCCCCGCACGCACATACATGGTCACCCGTGCACTGCATGCACTCATCCCTGTCCCCGCACCTTGTCAAAATGGGTCCCTGCTGTTGACGTTGCCGCAGTCCTGCAGAGACACCAGGTCCTGTGGGGAGGGGGGAGGGGGCAGCATGGGAGCTGTCATTCATGCAGCGTGCGTATCCAAGGGGAGGTTCAGTGGTGCACACGAGCAGCACGCCCCGCACGCACAGCATGATGCGCATGGCCCCCATGCAAGGATTCCCCCGGCACTGCATGCACTCGTGGTCCCCGCACCTGCAGGCCAGCTGGTCCCCTGGGTCCATGCTGAAAGGACTTTGCAGTCAAGAGACCAGGGCCCTGCGCATGGGGGCAGGGGCAGCATGGCAGCTGTCATAAACATGCATGCAGCACATGGAGGTCGCGGCCCAGGCCGCGTCGCCCAGGCACGTTCCAGCAGCGCAATTCTCTCACCCTGTTTCGTCTCCATCAGCTTCGCGAAAGTCTCCTCGTGAACATCCTTGGATGTCGCAGTTGGACCCAGCTTTTCCGTCGGGCAACGCCTCATGCTGGCGTCGGCGATCGCAGCCGAATTCGACCCTTTCATGAGGACAGCACGCGCGACTCGCTGTCACCCAACCTTCAAGAGGCCATGAGCTTTGTCTCATGCGCTGCGTTGTGCCCAAGGCTACACGAGGCTCATCCTTGCGGGATGTGCGCGCGTGCACGCGTGCGCGTGCGCGTGCGCGCGCGCGTGCGTGCGTGCGTGCGTGCGTGCGTGCGTGCGTGCGTGTGTGTGTGTCTGTGTGTGTGTGTGTGTGTGTATGTGTGTGCATGCGTGTGTGCATGCGTGTGTGCGTGCACGTATGTGTGTGTGTGTGTGTGTGTGTGTGTGCGTGTGTTGTGTGTTGTGTGTGTGCAACGAGGCATCGTGACTGCCCCACCCCCACCCACCCCACCCACCCCCCACCTGGTAGTTGCGCATCCAGATGCGACCGTCTGCGATGGCAAACGAGACCACGTGGTCGAAGAACGGCTTCGACTTGTGGTGACGGTGCGGTGTGGTGAAGACCTGCAGGTGGGGAGTGGGGTGCAGGTGTTGTTGTTGTTGTTGTTGTTGTTGTTGTTGTTGTTGTTGTTGTCGTCGTTGTTGTTGTTGCTGTTGTTGTTGTTCATGTTGGATGCCCCCCCCCTACCTACACAAACTAACCCCTCCCATGACCCCCCCCCCCCCATCCGTCCGTCTGTCCCCTTCCCCACCTGCGCCAGCATCTCCTTGAGCAGCTGCAGGTGTGGCTGTTCATCAAACGCATTGTGTCAGGACAGCACCGGGCGGGACCCCTTGAGGTGGTTGCCAGACAGCTTCACCTCAGCCATGGTGTGGATGTTCTGCGTGGTGGGCGTGGTGGGCGAGTGTGTGCACGCGCGCGTGTGTGTGTGTGTGTGTGTGTGTGCGTGTGCGTGTGTGCAGCTTCGATGCACCAGCACCGATGGCGGCCTATCGACAGGCGAAAACAGACCCGCAGGGCCATTTTGGTCGGGGTCGATCGTGTGGTGCAACACTCGAGAGTCTGCGCCAATTCTCACACGCGCCGCACAAATTCGAGCCTCGCCGCACTTTGCGTGGCTGTGTGACACGGGTACCACGACAACCGACCTTCACCCGGGTGACGCACGTGTGTCACGCCGGTGCGCACCACTGGTGTGCATGTGTGGGTGCATGTGTGTGTGTGTGTGTGTGTGTGTGTGTGTGTGTGTGTGTGTGTGTGTGTGTGTGTGTGTGTGTGTGTATGTGTGTGTGTGTGTGCGTGTGTGTGCGTGTGCGTGAGTCAATTTGGCTTCCGGCCTGACCGAGGCACCACTCCCCCATCTTCACCCTGCGCCGCAACCAAGAAAAAATCCCACCGTGCCCGCGCCCCGCTTCACGTGTCCTACGTCGACCTCGCCAAGGCCTTTGACCGGGTCAACCACAAGGCCGTATTATGAGCAACTCTGTCGTACGATCCCTGGTCGCCCAGCTCCCCGACGCCGGCATCCAAATCGGCAACATGGTCAATGGCACCCTTCAAACCCCCGAAGCCCGCTCCACGGATTTCGTCACCCTCCTCCTCCTCCTCTATGCGGACGACATAGCGCTGATGGCACACAAAAAACTCGACGCCCTCAGCGAGATGCTCGCCCGACTCGACCAGATCCGCTCGGACCTCGCCCTCGTTATTAACTACAACAAGACCGTACACCAGGCACTCGGCCAACCGTCTGCCCACACCGCCACCCAAGCACCGAACTGTCCCTTCTTCGTCCTCTGACACCCCCCACCTCGTCCAACCCACCACAGCGTTCAAATACCTCGGCAGTATTCTATTGACGCCCACCCCATCCCTCGACCTCCTTGATGGAGAGATATCCCGCCGGATCTCCTCAGCTGGTTTGCGTTGGGTAACCGCCCCACCTCCAGAATCTGGAAAACTGACAACGTCAAGCCTACCACCAAGATTCAACACACACACACACACACACACAACCACACACACACACACACACACACACACACGCACACACACACACACACACACACACACACACACACACACACACAACACACACACACACACACACACACACACACACACACACACACATACACACACACACCACACCACACACCACCCACCCACCCACCCACACACCCACCCACCCACCCACCCACACACCCACCTAGCCACCCACACCCCCACACCCACACACCCACACACCCGCACACACCCACACACACACCCCCCCCCACACACACACACCCCACCCACCCAACCCTCCCCCGACACCACCCACACTCACACCACCCACCACCCACCCACCCACCCACCCACCCACCCACCCACCCACCCACCCACCCACATGAACATGCACGACACGCAAGCACACTGTCTCTTACACACACACACACACACGCACACACGCCGCATACCGCACACACACGCATGCACACAACACACGCCCCACGCCGCACGAGCACACGTGCACTCACTCACCACACACCGCACACACGCACGCGCAAACGCATGAATACTGTCGGCAACAAGCTGTTGCTGTCGACGCACACGCACACACATGCAGACACACTGTACACGCACGCACGACGCAAACAGACCAGCACAGCCAAGGTCCGAGCACGCCGCGGGGCGGCGTGAAAATCCGGCGAAGCTCCCCCCTCAAACGGGCGCGTCAACACGCACACACAAACACACATACACACACACACACACACACACACACACACACACACACACACACACACACACACACGTGTGCATGCACAGCATTGGCACCACACGCAGGCACACACATACATACACACACACACGCACACACGCGCACACGCACGTGTGCGCACACCTGTCCCGTAAGGATGAGCCTCGTGGAGCCTTCAAGGCTTGAGCAGTTTCGGCATACACACCCGCACGCGCGCACACCCACACACCCACACCCACACACAAACACACGAGCGCACCCGCAGACACCCACACACCCACACACACAGGGTTGTGCGCCATGGCGCAGTGCCCACCCCATGCGTGCACGCTGCATGCGCGCGCATGGCACAACGCATGGAGACACGCCACTCTCACAGCAGCACCTAGGAATGCACATGCAGCGCTGCAGCCGAGTCTTATGCGTTCAGGGGCATATGGGGAAGCGGGGCTTGGTTCCGTAACCCGTTCCGTTCCCGCACACCGCGCCGCATGGGCCCTCCCCCGCCCCCGTAATGCGAATGTAACCCAGTTACATAACTTTTGGCGCGTGATAGACGCAGTGGGGAGGGGATGAGAGCGAGTACGTCAGCCCGCGGCCCGGTCACCACCTCGAGATTGCCCCGAGATTGCCCCCCTCTCGCCTGCACGCAGGCCACCCACCCACCCTCCAGCGCAGCCCAAATCCATTTATACCAATGTACGGTGCGCATGCGGGGTGCGGGGGGCGACGCAGGAGCGATCTCCCTCAAACGCAGTGGCGGGCTTTGCGCAACACCAAGTTGTAATTAGTGTCCATGATCTTTTTACCCCCGCCTCCCCGCCCCTAGACCCGCGCAACGCGGTTCGAAAGCCTTAGTCATGAGGTAATGGGCAGGGAGCAAGGTTAATGGGCGTTTCGCATAATGAACCATAGGGGCTACGCCCCCTGAGGGGGGGCTTCGCCGAAAACTGTTCGCCAGCCTACACATAACCAACAATACCCCAATCCCTGGAGCACAGTGGTGCCATTAGCGCCCCCGCAGCCCCTGCAGCGCCCGCTGCGGGGGCAGACCGGGAAAATCGGGCGAGAACTGCGGCGCAGCCGGCCGTCCCCCCGCAGGCGGGGGCAGATACGTTTTTTGTGGCGCGTGGAGTGCCCAGGGGCCGCCTAGGATTGCACATCAGAGCAAGTGCATTGCTGCCTGGCGACCCAGATGGGGCTAGCTAGCTATAACGGGGATCGGTCAGTTACCGCGTCGCTTGCGCACGGTGTGTCCGCGGTCGCGTTTGAGGGGAGGGTGCGAACTGAAGGTGTGCTACGCAAGGGAGAGGGGTCTGAACAGTGCTTAGGATGCGCGCATGGCATGGCATGGCATGCACTCTGGGCACGACCCCTGGTCCAGAGCCGGTCAAGAGCTGGTCCAGGCTGGTCCAGAGCTGATCCAGAAGCCCCTGGTCCAGAGCTGGTCCAGGCGGTCCAGACCTGGTCCAGGCGGTTCAGAGCTGGTCCAGAGCTGGTCCTGAAGTAACCCACTTGGACCCGGTCCGGACTGGCCTGGACCCGCTGGACCCGGTCCAGGCACCAGCTAGGGATTCCTGGGACAGTTTAATGATCCACCGTCCTTTACAATGAATGCTAAGGTAAATTGGCCAAGCTAAGGTAATTAGCCAAGGTAACCAGGTCATCATCTAGTAAAGCCAAGATACGATGGAGCTGGTGGACCCAACACGCCAAGGGGCCCAACACCCAGGTGCCAGTTGGTAAAACGGTGAGGTACTTGGTAACTTGGGTCGCTGGACAGCACCAGGTCGTCCCAGGAGTTCCGCGACATCATCCGCCTGTACTGCCCCGCCGACCGCGTGATGGCTACGGTGCCCGGCGAGGTCAAGCACCGCCTTATGATCAAGCCCACCCTCGCGCGCCTCATCTACGAGCACCTGCCAGCCATCCTGCACGCCCAGTGGATGTTCAACCTCGCGTACGGCAACGGGAAGTGTAAGTCGTCGCAGCGGCAGGGCACGCTCACGCACGCGGAGGAGGTTTAGATGGCGCAGCAGCTGCCCCAGATCGTCTTCGGGTGCGCCGTCGTTGCGGCGACCCTCCCGCTCCACGAGTACGTGTACTACACCTTCCAGCAGGAGGGCGGCTTCCTCCTCTACCGCGCGGCCCGCGAGATGACCACCGTGCTGGCACACCTGCAGCACTTGGAGGACGACTTTGACGAGCTGTTCGCGACCGACATCGCGATCCTAGGCAACATGACGCGTGATCCCTAGTTGCGCGCACTGCAATGCCGTGGCGAGAGGCTGTACGCGTCCAACAACCCGATGGCTGTCGCACCGCCTGCGGACAAGCGCGGCAAGAGGGCTGACGCGACCCAAGCAGCCATCGCCACCGCTACGGATGCAACCGTCTGTTGATCTGGCAGCACCTCCCGGCACGGCGTCGGCTGACGCGTCAAGCTCTGGCTGCGACGTGTCCCTCGCCCGACTCTCCAAGATCATGGCCGAGCTGATGGAGAGGGGCCAGATCGAGCTCATCCTCGGCAGCGGCGATGTCGAGGCCGCGCCCGGCTTCTCCGTGCCCAAAGACGACATCGACCTGCTGACTGCGGCCGATGAAGACACGGCGAGTCCTGAGGAGGTGCTGCAGCAGATTGTTGCGCGCACGAGGGACATCTTCCCGGGCATGCGCGCGTACGAGAAGCACCTCGGCGAGCACCTGCCCCAGCCAGGCAAGGTCATCGGCATCGCGTGCGTCGCGTCGTAATGGGACCGCGAGTGGGGCGACAACAACGTGCGCAGCGGCTTTGGCGCATTTGCGCTTGACATGCACCTCACCAGCAAAGTGTACGGTCGCAAGTGCCCGCTCGACTGCGTGCACTGCCGCGTCGGCGGCCCCTTCGAGCGCAAGTGGACGATGACAGAGTATTCAGACGCGACAGGCGGCTCTCCTGCCGTCCCGGCCGTCGACGTGCGTCGCTACGTTGCTGGCACTCTCTGAGGACGAGCGCGTGGTGGTCGCCGGCATCGGGGGGCACAGCCTGCACCCTGTTCTCGACGTGTGGCACCGCACATACCTGTTTGGGACGATGCACAGCATGGAGACCGAGCGCGGCGTCGCTCGCGTGAAGCGCGCGTACAAACCTGGCATGACCGAGGAGCGCATGCTCAAGGAGATGGAGGCGAATGCCCTTGTGCGCGTGCCCCCCCCCTTACCCCACCGATCTGGAAACAGTGGAACGCGGCGGCGGCGACGGCGGCGGCGAGGCGCTCAGGGGCGCGGCGCGCAGGAGGCGGCGACACCAGCGGCCACCAGGCCAAGCTGCTTGCAGCTGTGGCAGCCGCGCGCGCCAAGGCCGCGGCGCGGGGAGACGTGCAGCGCCGCATGGAGGAAGCTGCAGAGAAGGCGAGCGCAGCCAAGGCCAAGGTGACACAGGCGCCTCGCACTGAGCGCAGCACGTGAAGCTGGTGGGGCTGCAGCGCAAGCTGTTGCACTACCTACGACCAGAGCTCGCCGTGTCGTTCCACGCCAAGATGCCGTCGCCGCAGGTGTGCGCTCTGCTCAAGGCGCCAGAGTGCGGCATGATGCCGAAGCTCCTCATGGGGGTCAGCGCGATGTTGGAGAAGCAGGAAGAGCAGCGCAAGCGCCGCGATGCGCGCATGGCAACAGCAGCGGCGGCGGCGGGCACGCCGGTGGCGACGGGCTCGGGGACGCCGGTGGCGTCGGGCGGGGGCGCGCCCTCACCGTACGCCAGCGCTCAGCGGTGCGCATCCTGCCAGATTGCGGGTGGCGAGCTGGAGGCTGGCCAGGCCCCCCTCGTCTGCAGCTCGTGCGGGCTCATGTGGCACACGTGGTGTGTCACGCCTGTCATGGACGCCGCGGGCGTGGCGCACGCGCGCGCTGACGTGGAGTGGTTCTGCCCCGAGTGCTGAGCTGGTGTTATGGGACGTTGAGCCTCTAGCCCCTTAGTCGTTGCTAGGCTAAGGGCTGGCAGGCCTAGGCGCCCAGTTGTTCACGGGACGTTGACTCTAGCACCAGCGTATAGCGTCAGAGGGGCCCATTAGGTATGACGCGCTCGGCTGCTAAGTCTAGTCGAGTGAGCGCTTAGCTACAAGTAGGGAGTCACCTCAGGGGACCTACTTGGTAAGCCTAAGCATGTGGAAGGGGGCGGAGGAGACGAGCTGGCTGCAGGGGCACGTAGGCGTAGCGGTAGGCGGAGCGTAGGCGCATGCAGGCAGTCGGCGGTGGAGGGCAAGCAGCGGAGGCTGGTAGACCCGTCGAGGTTGAGACGGCGATGGCACAGAGAGTCTCATGCAAACGTCGACTGGTCGTGGGCCGGCTGGCTTGGCGAAGGACGAGGATGATCGTGGTTACAAGTACTCTACTCGTAGGGTGGCTAGGGCCCGTGGCCCTAGCTTGGGACGGATGTCTTTAACGTACTCCGTAAGGGATTACTGGCGGCCGGCAAGGGTCGCCTTATATAGCAAATGTGGAGGAAGCTTCCTCGGCTGACTGCCGAGCAACTTCCTAGCTACCTCTAGCTCCAACGGGAGCCGTCGGTGGCCAGCTTCCTGGCGACTGACTTTCCAATCAATGGGAACCGTCAGACCCAGCTGCCACTCACCAAGGGGGCTCTTACGCCTACTCCTTGGTCATTGCGCGTACGTGCGTGTGTGCTCGTGCACAGAAAACGTCTAAGGGAATCGATCCGTATCAGCTGGTGTGCAGCGGTCGTGCTGTGCACACCACTACGACGTCTTGCCCTTTAGGGGCCTTTCCTACTCAGTGAGACTAGAGAAGCGAGGAGGCAGAGTAGGAGAGTTGGTGCGCGTGTTAGGTCCTGGCACGCCGGCAAACGCCGGTTGTGCAGATGAGACGCTGCTGCGGGCGTGTGGTGGACCGCTGGTACACGCCTCTGTGGCAGGCCTTGGTAAACTTTCATTAGGGACTTGGAATAAGAGAGAGAACTGCAGATTGAAGATTTTAGACAGTAGAGTAAGCAGAGTAAGTAAGAGAGAGAACGGTAAGCGAGAACAACACGGTCTGAGGCAGGCCCTAGTCCCAGCCCCATATTGCCCACCCCCCTGCCCGCTCCCGACCACCACAGACGTGTGACACGACCACCACACGCCTTCTGACCGATTTTCAGGCGCAGCCCGCTTCGGGCGCACTGCTGGCGACCCGATTTGGGCCATTTTTTGCGATTTCCGTCACTTTAGTGGCCCAATGTTGCTCCACGCCGCGCCTCTTGACGCGTCACTCTGTCAGCGAACGCATACAAGGTGCTGGTACGCGTTACCCATCGCGGGGCACGCCCCCAGGGCGCCCAGGCGCCGGACGCAGCTTTTTTTTATTGGCTGCGACACCCCTCCTCACACCCCACCCGACCCCCACCCCAGCGGCCCCTCACAAGGCGCCCCCCCTGGTTTTAAGAACGTGCATGGTCTTTAGAGGTCATATCAGAGTCGCAGCCTCGATTTGGGGTCAATCCGAGGGGAAAAAAATCCGCCCCTGACTGCACTACAGAGCACCGTCACGCGCGGTGTCTCCCTCCGGAGACCCTCATCGCTTTGTGCGCGCACCCACTGACCCCCCCCCCCTCTTCCTCCCTGCCCATCACCCAAATGCAGATGCAGCTTCAACCAAGGCTTTCTAACGTCTGACACCAACGTCAGAGGCAGCGTCGACTTGGCGTGTTGTTGCTTGCATGAGTGTTGCTTGCATGGGTGTGTGGCCATGGAGATGCAACACGTAGTAGAGACATCCATAGAGAGGCACAACGGCTGTAAGCAATGGCTGTCGTCTCTCGCTCTTTGATTCTGGTGTATGCACAGCCTCACACAAAGAGTCCGCTTGAATCTGCTTGACTCCGCGAGGGGTGCTTGAATCAAGCACAATTCAAGCGGCGCTTGAAGCCCGCTTGAGCCCGCTTGACGCCCGCTTGAGATAAAGCTTGAATCAAGCGGTCGTGTCAAGCGGTCGCCCGCTTGATTCAAGCGGTTCAAGCGGGAGCCAATACCTACCGACGGCACAGCGATTTGTGTGGGGGGAGAAAGTTGTACATTGGGGTTCTTGCACCCCAGGCACCAACTAGGGAGCGCGCCACCCACGCAAATCGCTTAGGGAGGTCGTTTGGCCGTTGTTCAGCGTCTGGCGGGAGTGGTGGAGAGCCCTGTGTCGAAGAGGCCCAGGGCATCCCCCCCATGCACTCCATGCGGGGTGCCCGCGAACGCTAGAGAGGTGCCATATGGCCTAGGAACGATGATCCATGACGGGGGTGCCTCTGAGGAGCGGTCCCGAGCTGGTTGGGGCTGTGCCAGGTGTGCGTGGGTGTGGGCAAACACAACTTGATTAATTCCCGGTGCGCGGACTAGCGCTACGGCGGCCGGATGGCGATCTGCTGAGGGCGGCAATTCGGGAGAGCTGGGAGCTAACGGCGGGTGGCGTGCGAGAGAGCTGGGTGGCACAGCTGAGCGAGTGCCTCAGCACAGTGGGGCACACGCTGGTGTGGGGCCAGGAGGCGGGGGGCATCGCCCGCCTGCTAGAGACAGCAGCGGCGGGGTGGCTGGCATCAGAGACCAGCACACCAGAGCTGCCAGAGGACGCCAACCAGCTCAGCGTCGTCCGCTCAGTGCCTGACTCATGGTCACACCGCTTCAAGATGCTTACTTACTTGCGGTAGATGGCGGACGACTGTGGCGGCGCACCAATGCTGTAAACGGGGCTGAACAGCGCCGCCCAGATCACGACACTTGCACGCTTTAGAATGGGGCTGCATGAACTGCAGATAGAGAAGGGGCGCCACACGGCGCAGGCAGAGCCACGCAGCCAGAGGCTCTGTCGCCTTTGTGGCATGCGGGAGGATGAGGCACACGTGATTTTTGAGTGCCCAGCGTATACAGAGACACGCGTACAGTTCCACACCCTTTCCTGAGCGTCCCTGGAGACGATAAAGGCTTGGATGCGAAGATGCGGGCGTTTATGAACCCCAGCCCGGGGCTACTTTACCCTTGTTTTTGGCGTGACATGGCCAACTTTCTGGTCTCGTGCCTTGATATACGTAACACAAGCCTGGAGATGGTAGAGGATCGGGAGGAATAATTGACCTGAAGCGAACGATGTTTTGAATTAGGAGTCAATGAGGCAGCCACGATAGTGGCGGGGACCCAAGCGTGGGTCCCTGAGGAGCTGCGGTGGACTGTGCCGCTTGCAGTGCACCGCAGCTGGCGCACCTGAGAAATGCCCACGCTGGGTCTCACACGTGAAAGCTGCCTCAAAGATGACGACCTCAAAACGGAGTATGCAGAAGGAACATATTTATCCGCTATAACCGGGGGGGCAAGCTTGCTTTCTAACCATGACCAAATCCCACACTGTTGGTCACTACTGACCGCCTTTTCCAGCCCCTTTTTAGGTATTTGGGCTCAGGGATGTGCCCCTCACCGAGTCCTTCTGTGCCTCCCCCCTACAGCAGGGGGGGGGCCTGCAAAACGTGCAATGTCATGCTCGGTGCAACAACAAGGGGTCAGCTTTTGCTCAGAGCCGGGTTATGGAGAACGGGTTGAGAATCCTGTGAATGCTGGTTGAAATCCCAGTTAGAAAACTCCTTCACACGTTAGAGGTTGCGGCCTGGCTTGATATCCTTTTTGGCCACGTCTGGGCCTTTCTCCCCGCGGGGGGATGTCTCTTTTGGCGATTGGCGACGAACCTGCCTTGCGTTTCCGTTTCCCAACATGCGCTCACCAACTTCAACAAGTGTTTGCTGCCGCTGCGGAAGGGGACCTAGGGGTGCGCCCACGCTCTTTACAGAGTTGGGGTTCCCTACCACCAACAGCCAGCCATCTCAGTAAGGTGCTCGGGCCATACGCGCCGAGCACGGTCTTATACGCCTTTAGAGGTGTCCCTGACTGCAACATCCATCATCATCATCAGTAGGCGTTCAAGATCTGGGCTGGACGATGAACGTGAGCTCTGTCCGAGTCCTTCTGATGAAGCGACTCCGAAGTCAGGCGACGCAGGCGGACTGGTTCCGTCTAGGCGCTGGCGCTTCGGGACAAGCTTGTTCTCTCTTGAGTCCGTGTGGTCAAGCTCCCGTAGGATACTCTCGGCCACTACACGGTGAGAGGTGAAAGGCTTATGTCAGCCAACGCTATGGCTACACTAGGCTATGGGTCGGCAAGTGCATTGAAACCGTTACCGTGACGTGCAACATTTGACCCCAAACGATTTTGTTCCGCATTTCACCGTCTCTCCAAGCCACGGCCCCCCACGAAGCCTGCGTCTAAATGAGATTGGCGGCAACTAAAAAGCACCCGTCAAAAGTGGATTTGGTCCAGAGGCGACGCCGAAAAACATGCCGAAAGTTTGATGTCGCCCAGCACAGAGGCACAGGCACGGCACAGGCACGGCACGGGACCCGGCCACTCGTCAAGTTCATGCCCCGAGTGGTACCGATCGGTAGGAGGCGTCGCGGGGGGCTGGTTCCCCTCAGCGGCGCGGCAGGGGGTTGGGTGCGACTGTTGCATGGCGCTCCGTGAGGCCCGTGACGGCCCCACGACGTATCCCAGCACACGCTCTCGACACGCATGTCTATATTACGTGTCGAGAAGGCATTCTGCACGCGATGGAGCCTTTTTGTCGACTTTGGAATTTTGGGTGTGGCCGCATTTTGGTCACAGGTTGGGTGGGGATGGCCTTGGTCGCTAACAGGTTTAGCTGAGACTATGGCAAGTAGGCCTAGGTTGCCCTCGTGGGGGTTTGGCTACCAGTAGGGAGTCACCGGGCGACCTACTGGTGCTGGAGGAGAGTGAATGGAGGGGTCGACAAGAGCTGCAGGCGTAGGGCGCGTGCACGCAGGCGGAGGCGGAGGGCAAGCAAGCACGAGCTGTAGACCAGTTGGTGGAGCGACGACGCGAGAGCGCAGAGGTATCAGGTGTCGGGCGTCTGCTGGTGCTGACGACTGTCTGGTCGCCTGGACTTGGCGTGGGAAAAGGATGGACTGTGATTACAACCGTCTTCTCTAGTTGTAATGGTGACTGCTTAAGCCCAGCGACGCGCTGGCTTATATAGCAAACTGTGGGAGCATATGCCGCGCATCTGCTCTTGCTTCCAGAAGGGTCGAATCATTCAGTGTGACTGGGTGATCTCAGATCGACCTTCTAGACAGTCTAGGCTTTGAGACCCTTCCGGTCTCGCGGCGCCGTCGACTTAGCGTCCACTCACCAAGGGGCTCTAACGCCGCCTCGGGTCCGCGCGCACAAGCACGCCTCATGCACGCTCATGCGCACGTAAATACGACCAGGTAAACGTAACCGTGTCACGGGGTGTTTTGTTTGCGTGTTGCGTGTGTTGTGCGTGTGTCTGTGTGTGCGTGTGTGTGTGTGTGCGTACGTGTGCGTGTGTGTGTGTGTGTGTGTGTGTGTGTGTGTGTGTGTGTGTCTGAGTCATGTTCTGAGTTTTCTCTTTTTGAAGGCCCCCCCCTCCCCTCTTGCGCTCTTTCTAAGCCATGGCTGCTGCTTGGCCACCCATTTGAAAGTGGTGCGTGGAGGGCATGCGTTTGCACGTTGTGGGTGCTGGTGAAGGTGATTGATGCTTGCTGAGGGTGATTCTGCTCTCTATCTCTCTCTCTCTCTTTTCTCTCTCTCTCTCTCTCTCTCTCTCTCTCTCTCTCTTGGAAGAGACAAGAGCAAAAGCATGTTGGGCGGTGACGCCGGGGGCCGAAGTTTGGCTAAGTCATTGGAGCTCATATCCGGGTACAGTTACAGTTACATCGGCTTTCCAGCAAAGACTACCTCTAGTCCTAGTACCACCGCCTAGACCCAAGTCCAGTTCTGGCCCTAACAATTACTTGTGAGGGGCGGTAGCCACCAGCCGGCTGCCTGCCAACGGGTAGTCCCAGAGCAAAAAGGAGAGCTATTGTGCGACGCCTCCAAAATAGGTCCTAACTGCTTCTAGGGGATAGGGGGTCAAGTGGCGCTTGCCAATCTACTTGACCGCCGTGGTGGAGGGGCCGGCGCCTGAGGGGCAGCCGGACCGTACACCACGGCTCTCCACCCGACCCTATCCTGAGCACGCTCAAACGCCGTGTCCGAAGAAGTCTTCCAATCAGAACGAGTGCCACTAGTTTCGCCTAGCTGCTGAATCAGCAGCTTAAGAAAATAGTGTCGGGAGGAGGCTGGAGGCCGGCCTTGCTGCCGAGCCACATCCATTGTGCAGTCAAAAGTCGTACGAGGAAGACGAGAAGCCGGCATGCGCATCACATGGCCTAGCCACTGCATTGATCGCTTTGCCACAAGGCTCTCAATTGGCTCAGTGTCGCACGCATGCCGAATATAAGTTAATCTGTGCCGGTCGACCAGGCGCACACCCAGAATGCGACGAAGGCAGTTAGAGTGGGCAACCTCTAATCGAGTCAGTTGTGTTTAAGTAGGGGCCCATGTTTCGCAGCCGCACAAAAAGTGGGGCAGCACGAAAGTGTTGTAAACCCGCATCTTAGACTGCACTTGCATCTTCTTGCTGGCCCAATTCTTATCAAAAGAACGCAAACACGCCCAGCGCGCGACCGACACGCACACCGATCTCCTTTTCCACACCACCACTCTGGGTTATCCAACTCCCTAGATACTTAAATGCAGAGACGGTCTTCACTTCACCACCAGTCAGCGCAAACGTGGGCAGATCCGCGTCAAAATCTGCTGGCAAAATCATCACTTCTGTCTTGGCGGCGTTGATTTGCATGCCAAAGCTAGAGGACACTTTGTCAAAGGATTTTCAGCATAAGCGCCAACTGAGCTGGGTCATGCGAGAACAAACATAAATCGTCGGCATACATCAGCATTACTATGCGCTCAACCGACGACGACAACACAGAGCCGCCGGCTCGGGTCACGACAGTCACGCCAGCCCCCTCTGGCATCATGTCTAGCGCCTTTTTCACTATGTGGTCAATAAAAACATTGAACAACACAGGAGCAATTACGCACCCCTGTCGCACACCAGACGACACGGGGAATTCGTGCCCGATTTTCCCAGCCAGCCGCACGGCATTGAAAAGGGTCTCTTGATTCAACTAATAGATCAAGCGAAGGGGGCGCCTGAATCAAGCGGCCTTGAATCAAGCGGGATTCAAGCGGCTCGCCTGAACGTGGCTTGATTCAAGCGGGATGCGCCCCTAGTCGGCCTGCTTGATTCAGGGGGTCCTCAGGCGCCTGAACATCCTGATTCCGGCTCGATTCAGCTGCAACTCAAGCTCTAATGTGGAAATGGGATTCAAACACGCAATTTTACAGATGGCTTATCACTCGTTCTCACTCACTCTAGACTGCAAGGATCAATCAGCACTCAAGTTAGACATGCACGTACCCGCAACTATCATCACTCAGCAGTTTGGGGGAGGTTGGGGTGGGGTGGGACATCGCCTAGTCTGTGTGCCAGCAGTTGGGCATGGTGATCAAGGGGCGGGCGGGCAGTCAACTCCGCGGAGATGATGTTGACGACAGTGATAGCGCCTCACCCGCAGCCGCCCGCGTCGCGCCCAAGGGGGGCCTCGACCAGGCCCTTGAGCTCAATCATCTCAGCAAGGCTGCGCTCGGCGTGGGTCACTCCCCTCTTCTCCTTCTCGCCCCCGGGGAAGAGGGGGCGGTTCTCGATCTTGAAAGCGATGAACGCGAACTGGTAGAGCGTCACCTTGGGCAGCGCAATCGCCATTTTGGTAGACGTGTCGATCTGGCCGTACTTGTCAAAAGCGTCCTAGTTTACAGTCTACAGTGTACAGAACGCACCCTCGGGGCGTGGGATTGACAGTAACAGTAACACGGGGTTTCCAGCCAAGCAGGCTACTCTTCTACTAGAGACACCCGCCGATACTCCAGCACACTAAAGTACTAGAGTATCGCCGGCTCCCGGCCGATAGACTACCGCTCCCGCCGGCTAGACTACCCCAAACAGCGGTCTCTGAGAGACATGTCTGGCAAGGAGCATATAGGAGAGGACCTTCCTCAGGGTCACAGTAGTGGCCTTGTGGCCAGTCAAGCCGGCAGAGCCGACTGGCGCTGACTGGAACGGTCCCCGCCTGGCAGTGCATGGCTGTCCAGCTCGCGTTTGCATGGGGCTCAGCCGGCGCCCCATGCCTCATGCATGGCCAGGTCCCACCCTCCAGGGGGGCATGGACGACAGAGTTGTCATGGAGGCTGCCTGAAGACCTTCCAACGCCAGTCACCGGCAGACGAGCGCCTCCTAGGATGAGCGCGGTGACGAACGCTGCAATTAGTGAAGCGGATTCACTCTGTGTTGCCTCGGCGGTCGCCACCGCTGAAGCCGTGATGGTAGCCCGCCTCCACGGGCAGCCATCTTGACCAATGTCCAGCATGCATTGACGGGCGCCAGCTCCTCCGCTCGTCAATCTACTCGTCGAGATCGGTGCCGCATGGCGTCTTGCATGGGGGGAGGATAAGGGCCATTTCCCAGCACGGGCCGCGGCATCGCCGCGGCTACTCGCCCAGCCCTGGCAGCTCCGGGAAAGCCGCTCTTGTAGTGTTCCACCGAGGGGCAGTCTAGCAAGAGCCGGGCCAGTCGTATTTTACCCCGCTCGTCAGCGGCACGGAGATTCTCGTCACCAGCAGCGCCGCATTGCTGGGTCCAGGGCTCGGCGACGAGAACGCGCCTCCGTTAATCGAGCCCCAGTGGGATTGAGGGAGCTGCATAACGAGGCTAGCTACCATTCAAAGGGGTTGTAGGAGGGGTAGCCAGGGGCGGATCTGTGCTCTAGGTGCCGCCGGGTGGTGACTACAGAGTGGAGCTGCTGCACCATGAGGGTGTGCAGCTTCCGGGCGCAACTGAGGGCAGTATCCCGCTGCACCCCCAGCTGCTCTAGTGTGCCTATCGTGTTCGCCGCGTAGATGGTGCTGCTGACGCCGAGTAGGATGGGGTAGATCTTGATGTTGTCGCGCTGGTAGCCTCGCTCCACCAGACGCTCCACTAGCTCCTCGTGTTGTTGCCGCGACGCCGTCATCTGGTCGGTCGGCCGCGTGTCTTGGCAGGTTTTGAGCTCCACGATGAGGATCTTGTGTTGTGCTATGTCTGCCTGCGAGTGCCCTTGCATGTTGCAGAGCATGATGTCTGGTCGCTAAGTGCGCAGCCACCAAGTGCTCCTCGGTCCCTTGGTCAGCCTGCGGGGGGAGCATGTCGGCGGGCACGTGGTTGAGGCCGACGTAGGGCGTCCCGTTGTCTTCGCAGCGCTGTTGGCTCCCTACATCTGCCATGCAGATGTCACCACCGTTGGCGCCGTTGTAGATTGCGTTCAGAAGAATCCTGCCTGCCTTGTTGTGCCTCTCGGTGTACATACGCTTCATGACTGGGTCCTGGCATCCAGAGTCGATGTGGCCGCCTCCGTCGATTTGGTGGCAGACCGGGCATTTGTCGTTTTCGCTGTATTTGTATCGGAGCGCCAGCTTGTTGTTCCACAGCTGGCCGTAGCGGTACCTAAGGACTGTGTGCCGCTGTGGGTGTGTGCTTGCTCGCGATGTGGGGTAGGTGTTGCTGATATCGCCCTCCGTTTTGCCTATGATTTGCTGCCAGCACGTGTAGTACGCGCTTTCCATGTTCGCTGCCCCCAGGCGGTTGCGTGTGTGCATGTGTTGTGCGATCCCGTTCCCTGTGCTGAGCAGGGGTTTCAGGCCCGGTGGGTGTCGGTTTGGTGCGTCTGCTTCCTGTTCCTCCGGTGCCATGGTTTCCGGGTCGTGTGTGTGCCACGCAGTACGGCCTTGCGGTGTTGTCTCTCGCCGAGTGCAGCCCTTGAGGGGCTGGGACGTCGTGGTTGGTCTGAGAGGCTGCCCATTTGGCGCCCATGTCTGCCCAGCTGTTTCCGATGTTGCCTGTGTGGGCGGCCACCTTCACTAGCTCCATTGGGCCTTGTTGCCTGTCTGCTCTCTTTTCCAGGAGGTCGTAGATGAGTCCGAGCAGGGCTCTATGGCGGTGGAGGCTGAGCTTTGCCGGCTGGTGCACCACGTTGATGATCTGATCGATGGCCGCCACGCAATCTGTGACGATTGGGGGTGGCTGGTCGACTTCCTGTGCTTCAGCGATTGCTGCGTGTATCGCCACGAGCTCTGCGTGGTTGGCTGTGTCCCCGTCAGGGTTGTGCCCCGGTTCGACTGTGATCACTCTGTGTCCGTCGTGCGGCGTATACACTGCCGCGCCCTGCCTGATGATGGCGCGGCCGCAAGGCAGCTTGACGCGCCGCCGTGAGGCGTCAGTGTAGGTGAGGGTCTCCCACTGGTGTAAAGGGGGGCACAGAGGATTCTGGTCGGCTACGAAGCCTGCCGGCCTGTTGTTGGCGGTGGTGGGTGGTGCGGCCGTGGGTTCCAGCTGCTGCCGTTCGCGGGCCGCGCGGAATTCCTTTGTCATACAAAGGATGCCACCGCCCGCGTCGGCAGCTGCGCGTGCGTCGGAGGTCACTTTTTCCCAGCACGTGCCTAGGTGATGTGTGTTGCTCGGCTTTCCGGCGTAGTGAACCCCCACGCCGGCTTGGTGCGGCGTGGCTGCGCATGCGTTTCGTAGTCCTGTCAAGAGTGCCGCGGTGCCGGCTTCTGTCCAGGCTGGCCCCGTGCGGCCGGGTTGATTGGAGATGATGACAATGTCGGTGCGCCAGCCCGTGGCTGTGGCTGGCGTGTCAGTGCCGTCCCATGCTTCATTTGTGGTTGTGGGCAGGCCTCTGATCATGGCGATTGGGATGCAGAGTTCGGGCAGTCTCTTCAGCAGTTCGTTGTATGTGTTCCCTCCTTTGTCACTCGATTGCCTTGGCAGGATGAGCACTGTGGCCACAGCTGCGTTGCTGTGCGCCGTAGACATGAGGGCCCAGCGGACCGCCCGTCTCTGTGCCGCGGCTGTCGGTGGTGGGAAGGCGACCGAAGTGCCTTGCCATGGCACTGAGTACAGGTCGATTTTGTCCCCAAATGCCGTATCCATTGGGTTGGTGCTCCAGAATGTGAGTGAGTCACCGTGTGCCGTGAGGGGTGTTGCGTATCTCTCCTGGTTGACCTGCAGGCATTCTTTGAGCACGTTCATGATGCGGCCATCCACAGCTTGGGACGCGGCGGTGCAGTGCGCTTTTGGGGCGTGCCGGTGTGTGAGCGTGACCGCTCCGAATAGGTCGACCATCCGGCTGACAAAGTCATGTTCCTGGTTGGGTTCCGTTGCGTCGGTAGCTGCAGAAGCTGGCGGATTTATTTGTATAAGAAGCGAGCCCTTCTGGCACTTCTTCAGTCCCTTCCTATCGAACCTCTGCTACTGCGTGTAACAAAGGCCTGGTCGCCACCCTCGTCCCTCGACCGAGCCAGCCAGTCGCAACGCAGTGAGCCAGACTACCTTGCCATCCTCTGCGGGCACCGTCCTCCCCTCCGTTCCCCTGCTTGCACCTGCGCCTCCTCCGTCCTCCGCTGTGCACTAGCCTGCAGAGCTAGCGCACCCTCACCCCCGTCCGCTGGTGCGTGAACCCACCCGTGGGGAACTCTTCACGCTTAGCAGCTCACGGACATAGACCTAGCCTTAGCTGTAGGGTTCTTATAGGCCCCGCCCTACACAGCAAGCTAAGCTAGACCCGACGTGCCGTGACAACGGCTTTCGGTGCAGTTGCGCACCGCGTTCTATCCGCAGCGCACCCGCGGCCTATAGAGGTTGAGCTAGCGTCTCTAAACGCTAGAGCTAGCTAACCTAGGCCTGAAGCCAACCCCGCAGCCTGTGAGGGCAGTAGCCGCCTCCAGCGCTACCCCTCTGCGTACGCCTACGCCGCCTATCCAGCCGCCTTCGCCCACGCACACTACGCTGCAACCTAGAAGCCGACCAGCACTAACCGCCTAACCAGTCACCGTTGCTTAGACCGTAGCGTCTCAAGGCAGCCTACGTCTGTGGCCACGCAGCCCTATCAAAAGCGTGACCCCAGCGTAGAGGGAGTCATCAAGCAGGCTTACCCTCGTGTGCCAAAGCGACCCTCACACTGTGACCGGGTCCACACGAGTAGCCGCAGCTCCACCGACCCCGTGGGTGTGAATTACCACGAGGAGTGGCTACAGAGATCATTGTAGTCGTTGTGGAACGATTCCAAGTGACCTGTAGCTGACTTTGTTAGTCCGAACTCAGACAACCCTTATCTGTTGAACTATAATAGTTCAGTGCCCAAGGGCCTCCGGCCCTTGTTAAAACCATGAGCAAGAAATAGCCGAGACCCCACCCAGACCCAGAACCCAGACCCAGACCCAAACTCAGACCCAGACCCAGACCCAAGACCCAAGACCCAAGACCCAAGACCCAAGACCCAGACCCAGAACCAGACCTTGCCCCCCCCCCCCATGCCCCAGACCCAGACCCCAGACCTCAGGCCCCAGACCCCGATCCAGACTGTTAGAGGCCCCCAAAGTTGCTCTGCCACGCCCCATGCATGCGCCCTATGCACATCATCACTACCACCCAAAGGTGCGTGCAACCGACAGTGCTGGTCGTGAGCTTAACAATGCAAGCCAAATCGTCCGATTCCGTGCTGTATTCGGGAAGTAGTGCTGCCGTTTGTTGCGTGAGTCTAAGGTGTGACCCCATTAGCTACGTTTTCGTACGGGTGCAGACGACTGCAGTCGTCATGCAAACAGCAAACATCGTGACGCATGGTCATCCTTGCGCCTATCCTACTCAAGCACTCGTGACGATTGCGGTTATCGCCCGCCGTTAACCTCGGCCCACCCCAGCGGCCCACTCGGCGGCCTCTCCGCTGAGCTTCAGCCCTCGCCGAAAGCTTCAGGTTCATGAGCACTATGTATCAGTGATGCACGCTTCACGACACGCTCTCTCGTGATTTTTTTTGCGCACCGACGGACAGAGACCTCCAAGTTTTCCTTAATTATGTGGATAAGTCTGAGGAGTTGTAGACTAGAGTCAACACATCTGGCAGGATGCGGCCCCCTCAGGGACATCAGCGGATGAATCATTTCTGTGAGCAGCGGCATCAGGCCAACGACGTGGCAGCCGAAGCTCACCAGCCAGCTCTACACCCAACTCAGGGGGCAGACTCTCGTGGTTGGACCACGATGGTGCCACTGAGGTAGAGCAGCTAGAAATGATGGTAGACCGATGGGTTGTTGAGGCCACTAGCATCAAGGCAACCGCCTCTACTTCAGCTAAAGTAGAAGGAGCAGTTGCGGTCGCTCAGATCTCCACCACAGTTCCTCGATCAACTGTGGGAATGCCGTGAGAGTAGACCTGAGGACCCACCGCAGTACGATGGCCAACAAACAAAGGCATGGAAGCCGGGTTTCTCCCTCTAGCTAGTGGCAGCACTATGGAGGGGAGAGATCAGCCAAGGCAGATCCAGGGGGAAGGGGGCTATGTGAGGCACGTCCACGTCGCGGCCCTGGAAACGTCCATCTTGCATGGCGGCCAAGACCTCACGCCGCTCGTGAGAGCGGGATATAAATCCAACACGGGGGTGGCCTACCCATAAACAATCGGCCTGGCGCTGCATGCGACCGTGCAAGACATTGGCCCTCGACGGTGGAGAGAGGGCGCCGGTGGAGTCGGCGCCGCCTACCCGGCGGCGCTCCGCTGGACTACAAGAACCTATCCGCTGTGGAGCGGACTTCAAGTACCTATCCGCTGTGGAGCGGACTACAAGTACCAAAACTGGCACGCACTCGGCCAGCAACAACGGGCTTGGTGCCGCACACGACCGCTGCGGGATTTGTCACGGCGGCCCATGCATGCATGGCGATCGGCGGGAAGCATGGTGGCCTAGACCCCATGCATGGTAGGCTGGCGTGCTGCGTGGCCTTGCAGGTTCTCCCAGTAGAGCCCCCCTAGACTTTTAGTCTAGGCCTAAACCCACGCCCCGGGGTCCTCCGGGCGCGTTCATGTAAAATCTGTAAAAAAAAACACAGGGGGAAGTCCCCAATGCTTTGTTTGTTTCCCCGCCAGTACTAGACGATGCAGCTGACAACGATAGCTTAAAAGTGGCTCATCATTGAACTTGGAGTTCTAATGCATCAGGATCAGACGTAGCAAAGATGAGGGGAAAATACCCAATACGCTACTGACTAAATGTGAGTTAATACCTCCCAAGAGTTGTTTCTGATCCAGGACATCTAAAGCGGATGCGCTGAAGGGTGTCCCGAGGCCCAAAGACGGTTGTTGAAGGATGCAAGACGCGTTCTTATTCTCCAGCAAAGCTATATAACTTAGGAACCGAGCATTGTGGTGTAGAAGTAAGCAGATCCAGACCGGACGAAACGTTAATTCCAAGCGAGCGCAAGGTCCTTCAGCTTAAGCCCTTCTACATCCCGTTAGGTATCCTAAGACTCATGACTGGAGCCGGCATCTCCACAATCATGACGGGCCACGAACCCCGCTCGAAGTGAGCTAGGGTTGGGCATACGAAGAGCTGTCAAGGCGACAGTCGCATGCCGGAAACTGGGCTTATCTGTCTTAAGCCAGTCGCCGCTCTGGTAGTTCCAGCCCAGTTTCCATTCACATGCGCCGTGAATGGAGAAAGCGGGTCATCGGAGTGACGCTGCCCCGCGCCAGGGGAGGCCTCCGATTGATTGCGGTTGTTATTCCGGTGGAACGGTGTTGGGGTCCCGGCCCGGAATGTGATACTGAACGAATCCGTAGATCTTATTCTAGATCTGGAGGCAACGGAGAGAGAGGTTCAGTAGACCAACGTGAAAGAGATGCGACGCAGTCGATTGGTCACATTAGGCAAATTTAGCAGGAAAAATAATGACGGAGGAGGAGAGGCGGCGAGAATCGGCGGCGGCATGGGTGAAGGGGGGTCGACGTAGGCGGCGGCGATGACTGCGCGGGCGCGGCGCCCACAGAGTGGGGCGCCCACAGAGTGCACACACAGAGTGCACACAGAGTGCACACAGAGTGCACACAGTGTGCACACTCACACACTCACACTCACACTCACACACTCACACTCTCACACTCACTCACACTCACACACACACTCACACTCACACTCACACTCACACTCACGCTCACACTCACACTCACACTCACACTCACACTCACACACACTCACTCTCACACTCACTCTCACACTCACTCTCACACTCTCACACTCTCACACTCACACTCACACTCACACTCACACTCACACTCTCACACTCACACACTCACACTCACACTCACACTCACACTCTCACACACTCACTCTCACACTCACACTCACACTCACTCACACTCACACACTCACACTCACACTCACACTCACACTCTCACACTCTCACACTCTCACACTCACACTCACACTCACACACTCACACTCACACTCACACTCACACTCACAGACTCTCCACTCTCCACTCTACTCTCCACTCTCCACTCTCCACTCTCTCCACACTCTCCACTCTCCACTCTCCACTCTCCACTCTCCACTCTCCACTCTCCACTCTCCACTCCCCACTCCCCACTCTCCACTCTCCACTCTCCACTCTCCACTCTCCACTCTCCACTCTCCACTCTTCCCTCTCCACTCTCCACTCTCCACTCTCCACTCTCCACTCTCCACTCTCCACTCTCCAGCACTCTCCACTCTCCACTCTCCACTCTCCACTCTCCACTCTCCACTCTCCACTCTCCACTCTCCACTCTCCACTCTCCACTCTCACTCTCCACTCTCCACTCTCCACTCTCCACTCTCCACTCTCCACTCTCACTCTCCACTCTCCACTCTCCACTCTCCACTCTCCACTCTCCACTCTCCACTCTCCACTCTCCACTCTCCACACTCCCCTCTCCACTCTCCACTCTCCACTCTCCACTCTCCACTCTCCACTCTCCACTCTCCACTCTCCACTCTCCACTCTCCACTCTCCACTCTCCACTCTTCACTCTCCACTCTCCACTCTCCACTCCACACTCTCCACACTCTCCACACTCTCCACACTCTCCACTCTCCACTCTCCACTCTCCACTCTCCACTCTCCACACTCTCCACACTCTCCACACTCTCCACACTCTCCACACTCTCCACACTCTCCACTCTCTCCACTCCACTCTCTCCACACTCTCCACACTCTCCACTCTCCACTCTCCACTCTCCACTCTCCACTCTCCACACTCTCCACACTCTCCACACTCTCCACTCTCCACTCTCCTCTCCACTCTCCACTCTCCACTCTCCACTCCACTCTCCACTCTCCACTCTCCACTCTCCACTCTCCACTCTCCACTCTCCACTCTCCACTCTCCACACTCCACTCTCCACTCTCCACTCTCCACTCTCCACTCTCCACTCTCCACTCTCCACTCTCCACTCTCCACTCTCCACTCTCCACTCTCCACACTCTCCACACTCTCCACTCTCCACACTCTCCACTCTCCACTCTCCACTCTCCACACTCTCCACTCTCCACTCTCCACTCTCCACTCTCCACTCTCCACTCTCCACTCTCCACTCTCCACTCTCCACTCTCCACTCTCCACTCTCTCCACTCTCTCCACACTCTCCACACTCTCCACACTCTCCACACTCTCCACACTCTCCACACTCTCCACACTCTCCACACTCTCCACACTCTCCACACTCTCCACACTCTCCAGGGGCCGCCACGGCTCCGGCCGTACTTTCGGGAGTCTCCGTTCCATCACCAGTGTCTCTTTTTTCTGCGTTGTTTCCTGTGTTGCTGTCGCTTAGGTGTCAGCATGGCTGCGTTGCTTGAGTGTAACGTTGGCCTCTGAAAAGAAAAAAAAAAAAAGGTTCGCAGTTAACATCGGTAACCACTAGCCCAAAGGAAGAACCATCCCCGCCCATTTCGCGAGGGCGACAACAGCAACAGGGGCCGCAGCTCCGCTGATTATTTTTTTCAGAGGCCAACGTTACACTCAAGCAACGCAGCCATGCCGACACCTAAGCGACAGCAACACAGGAAACAAAGAGGAAACAAGAGACCCTGGTGATGGAACGGAGACTCCCGTCCTCCAAGTCCAAGTTCCTTTAGTCCTGTCGGCTCTGGTGCTCTAGATGGATTGGCTTACGTGTCCCTGTGTTTTCAGGGGCCGCCACGGCTCCGGCCGTGCCTTCGGGAGTCTCCGTTCCATCACCAGTGTCTCTTGTTTCTGCGTTGTTTCCTGTTTTGCTGTCGCTCAGGTGTCAGCATGGCTGCGTTGCTTGAGTGTAACGTTGGCCTATGAAAAAAAAAAAGCGGAGCAAACGGGGTAGGTGACGTGCGGCCAGCATCTCCAAAGCCGGTGTTGAACACACGGAGGAGGAGGGGGGAGAGGGAACCGCGCCAGTGGCGGTAGACCTCGTACGGAATGCCGTCGCCGCCGGGGACCTTGCCCCTAGCCGCGTGGGAGAGCGCAACCTGCAGCTCTTCTGCCGTAAGCATGCCAGCAAGCGCGTCGTTGGCACAGTCGACGCCCTCGGCCAAGGCAGCGAAGGGCCCATCCAGCCTCCTTGGCAGGGTGTCAGGAGGGTGTGCTGGGCTGCGGGGTCAATGCCCAGCTGCGGGCGGAACAGACCGATGGAAGACTCAGAAGAGAAGAAATCGACCACGTACTTGGTCGCTTTCGGAGCGTCCGACACAAACGAGGCGGCATCGGGGCTGTCAGTAGGGGCACGGCCGGGTCGGTTGAGGGAGAGCATGGTGGTGACTGTGTGCATCTCGCGTGCCTGGTGGTGGAAGTAGTACGAGCTGGTTTCACCCTTGTTCTGGTCGAGGGTGGCAGCCACGTCCCATGCCGATGCGGAGAGCGCACGCCACGCTGCCGCAGCGTTGTCCTTCTGCGCGAGCCAAATGGTGGCAGCCGCACCGACGTCCCCCCCGGATGCTTCTGCAGCAAGCATGCCCTCTCGGGCGCTGCGCGCGCCGTGGTCGGCGGCACGCGCGGGCGCCTGGCGGTCGCGGCGGTGGCGCTTGTCAACACCAACAGCCATGTCTATGAATGCCGACTTCCAGGCATCGAAGGCGCCGATGAGCTCAGACGCCGGGCACACCATGAGTGGGGGGACCGTCTTAACGATAAAGGCGCTCACGGCTGCAGAGGGCTCCTTGGAGTTCAGCAAACGCAGGGGGAACGACAGGATGCCCCGGCCACGCGGCACGCCTGACGTCATGCAAGTCACCATGAGGGACACAGGCAGGTGGTCGGTGGAGATGGGCGCTGAGGGCAGGATGTCTGAGGTCGCACTGAGCGCAGTGGCGGCAGGAAGCGCAGCTGTGGTCAGAGCTGGTGAGAAGCACTCAGAGACAAGGAAGCGGTCCAGGCGTTTTCCCGATGATGTCGACGCCGACCAGTGAGTGAAGGCCATGGCGGCAGGGTTGAGGTCGCGCCAAATGTCGCACAGGTGTGCCGAGCCCATGACGGCCAGCAGCTCTGACGCACCGATGTGCACCCCTGGCACCGGGCAGGCGACGCGGTCATCCTGGTGCAGGGTGACGTTGAAATCGCCAGCCACCACAGTCGGGGTAGGGTCATTGACCGGGAAGTATCCAGCCAGGGTGGAAGAGAAGAAAACTCTCCGGTGGACAGGCTGTGCCGGGGCGTAGACTCCAATGAGGCTGAAAGGCGATCCATCGAGGAACGCGTCGACGCGGAGGATGCGCCCCGACGTGTCGAGGGGGGCATCATGCCTAGTGGGCTGAATGAGGGGGCAGTCCGGACTGAGGACCATCACCACCCCGCCGGTGGAACCGGCACCCGGCGTGTGGAAGAACCACGCGCCAGGCCAAAAGGCGCTCGCACCGGGCTGCCGCCGCAACAAATCATTTGGATCTGCGGCGGTTTGCGTCTCAGTCAAGATGCCCACGTCCGCCTGCTGCTCGCGCAGCCAGGCCGTGACCTGCACCAGCTTAGCACCAGTGAGGCCCCGTACGTTGAGCATGATGACTGAGAGGCGGCGGCCGGTGGGCGCACCGGGCGTACTCATGGCGCCCTGCGCTGGGGACCAGCCCACATGCCGTGGGGGCCGCAGCGCGCTGGGAGAGAGTCGTCTTCGTCGTCGTCATATGACCTGCGGCCTGGCTCCGGGTGGTGGCGGAGGGCGGGGCCACGGTCGTGCTCGCAGTATTCGCCGTGAACCTGGTCGTGGTAGAAGATGGGGTTTGAGTCGAACCACCTGTCGGGAGTGGCGTGGCTAGACACCCCTGACCAAAACTGGTACCGCGTGCGCGGGTCGACCGCTGGGGAGCGCGATGTCGGTTGGTCTGGGATCGGCTGCCCGAAGATGGTGGGCCGCGGTGGCAGCGACATGGCGGCTGCCGATGCACCACGCCCGGCAGCACGCGCACCAGTGGGCGGGGTGAGCGCGGCCGATGTCCCTAGGGTTGGCTGCCCGAAGGTGGAGTTGACCTGCATATGCAGAGTCTGGGTGCCGACCGGGCCCCGGGAGGTGCCAGCGTGCTCCCCGAGGCCCATGCCAAGATCCGCCGGTGCTGACTGCCTGGGTACGGTGGGAGGCACCAAAGGCGCGGCAGCAGTGACAACGGGCAGGTCGACTTCCATTGCCATCGCACCGGCGTGCGCGCGGCCGTTCATGCCGGGGAGGTTTAGCCAGCTGCCCGGCGGGCTGAGGGCACAGCGGTTCCGGAGCATGTAACCGCTGCTACTCGTAGTACGGATTGCAAGGGGGTTGACAGGTGTGCTCCGCCCGCCCCGAGCACGGCTCGCAGCAGCGCGCGCGAGGGCGACGGCCTCATCGTCACGGCTCGGTGATGCCCGCCAGGAGCCGGCCCTGTCAGCACGGCCGGAAGCAGCCGGAGTCCCGACGCGGGGTCCTAGAGAGCCACCACTGTCCCCGCCCTCATCACCAGGGGGTGAGTCAGTGGGTGTGAACCCCGCAACAGCCATGGGGGCGGAAGCGCTGGCTGTCGGCGGGGCAGCAGACCCAGAATGCGGTCCCTTCGGTGGCAAGCACATCGCTGCCCCCTTCCGGCATACGCATGGAGGTGTCCGTGTGCACCTCGTTGGCACCGCCAGCCACGCGGCCAACACCTGCAGAGTGCGCGATGTGGCCACCGCTGGCCGTGGCACCAGCACCGCCAGCAGTGCGTGCACCGATGCCGCTGTCAGCTACGGGGAGGGCAGCGACAGCAGGCCCTGCATCAGCGCCACTCCCACCAGCGGAGTCGGCACCACCAGCTAGCACGGCGGCCGCACCGCCCTCGGTGACACCAGCCCCCGCAGAGCGGCCAGCGTCGCCAAACCCCGACGTGTTGCCCGCGATGCCTTCCTCTTCCGACTCATAGAACCCATCGAGGAAGCCGGCCCACCCCTCCCGCAAGAGGCCCCCGGCCCCCGGTGAGTCAATGGATGCCCCGGGAAGAGCGGGGATGGTGCTGCGGCAGTTGGGGCACGTGTTGTGGCCAGCGCGCCACTTGTCAAGGCAGCAGAGATGGAACACGTGGTTACAGCTGGTGCTGACTAGGTTGTCGACGTCGGAGAGAGGCTCGCGGCAAATAGAGCAAGACCCCAGCTCCGGGGGGTTTGGCACCTCAGTGACAGTGGCAGAAGCGGGTCCCACGTGCGCGCTGCCGTCCTCGGGGGCAGCGGCGAGCGGGGGCGCTGCAGCCTCGGCCGAGCCGGAAGGGGCGTTAAGCCCAGGCGGCACGACCCCCGCCGTTGCTCCCGCAGCCGGAGGGCCAGCGTCAGCAGAAGTGGAGCCAGGGGCGGGCCCGCCGGACGCGCGTGCGACCACGTTGATGTCAAGGTCGAGGTGGGCGGGCAGCATGACCCCGTTTGGCAGCGTGGTCCCCGGCAGCGTGGCCAAGCCGTCCCCGATGGCGGCAGCCGCGACGGCGGGCACAGCCGCCGGAGAAGGGTGCCCTGGTGAGTAGTGGACCGCGGGTGTGAGCACAGAAGCTCGCACGAGCGGGTCGTCCTTCAGGAGCACGAGCACCGGTGAGGTCGTGATGCCCGGCACGTAGAGCGCAGCCGGCAGGCGGCGCAGCCAAGGGTCCGACGCCGGCGGGATCACCCACACCACGATTTTTCCACCGTCGGGCTGGTTGGTAGCCTTGTCCCGACCGAGCCGCATGCGCAGCATGACGACGGCATCGGGGTCGCTGTTGAAGCGCACCACGTCAGCCGGCGCCGTGCCCATTTGTGGGGTCACTGGTGCGTAGCCAGCCATCGCGAGGAGGGCCGTCGCAAGCAGGGAGGAGGGAGGGCAGGGAAGGGGAACAAGCAGGTAGGGTAGGGATAGGAAGAGTGGAAGAACCGGGAAGCGGGCATGGAGGCTGACACGAGGGCGAGAGGCAGAGGAGAAGAACAGGGAGGGAAGGCGGCGGAGCTGGAAGGCAGAAGGTTTTTTTTTTTTTTTTCAGAGGCCAACGTTACACTCAAGCAACGCAGCCACGCTGACACCTAAACGACAGCAACACCGGAAACAACGCAGAAACAAGAGACACTGGTGATGGAACGGAGACTCCCGAAGGCACAGCCGGAGTCTGAACTGTGTTGGCACTGACGCGGCAACAGGCTGGGCAATCATCCGCGGTGCTGACCCGATGGCGCCAGAGGATGCAGGCTCGGCAGCTGTGCGCCGATGGCTGGTTTGGCCGTCTGGTAGGCTGCACCCGCTGCCGGGAGGCGCGGGGCGGCCTGGTCAGGCGGCGATGGTCGTCATTCGCCCAAAGCCGCGTCAGCGCTGGCTCCGCGCTGACTACAACTTCTACGCGGCCGAAATGGTCAAGGTTGACCCCGACGATCGCCGCGCTGTCGCTGAGCCATGGCTGGTGGGTGTGTGGGACACCATGCAGCTTGACCCGTGTGCCTGGGGCATCCCGGCCGTCGCAGGGATCGGCCAAGATACTGTCTCTCTCCTCGAAATGACCGTTCGTGCTGCGCGGCTGCGCCTGCGCTACACCACGGCAGTCAGCGAGGACATGGGATTCGGCTCCAACGTTTTTGGGGTCCGAACAGACGGTGCGGTCTTCCCCCCAGCGTGGCGCCTCCCGAGCGAGGCTGGCATCAGTGCGGGCGCCCTCCGCAACCGCGCAACGATCCCTACTGGGCAGCTCGATCGCCACGGGCTTGTTGGGCGTGACGAGCGCTGGTGCCGCACGCTAGAGGTGGTCAAGAACGGTTTCCCGCCAGAGGACGTTGACAACCCCGTGGCGTGGGTGCGCGGGGTCCAGTCAGGTGCCGGCCCCTCCGCGCCTCGGCAGCCCAACCGCCTGCAGGTGCGTCGCTCCGAGGGGGAGGCTGCTGCTCAGGCCCAGCCTCCTCCCAGCGGGGCGCCGATCAGCGACCCCGACCTACCAGAGGGGTTTGCTCAGGTCTGGACCCGCCTCCTCGACCCGACCATCCACCGGCCTTTTGTAATCACCGCTTGGCGCATCCTCCACTGCTGCCTTGGCTGCAACGCCTTCATCGCGGTCAAGCTCCTCGACCCGGACACCGCGCCGGCTGATGCGGACGGTAACCCGGACGTGTCAACTGCGTGTTGCGGTCACCCGTTCTGTGCCTCTCTCACCGACCCGCCTTTCGAGACCCTCGCTCACACGTTTCTCGACTGCCCGGCGGCACGACCAGCCATGCAATGGCTTTGTGACACGTGGGCGGCGCTGACGGGTGGCGCGCCGCCGCCCCTCACTGCCGCCATTATGCTTGCCGATGACATGTCCGGGTGGAGTGGTGCGCCCGTGGCGAAAGCTAAGAACAAGGAGCTGCGCGCGTGGACGCGCCTCCGTGTCGCAGTCATCGGCGCCATCTGGCGTGTGCGCTGTGACCGCCAGGCGAGTGGGCTGTTGGGGGACAGCCTTGCCCTTCGCGCCGTTCGCCTGGCCCTCGACTCTGTCACCGGTGCCATCCGGCGGGATTGGCAGCGTACCGAGTAGGACATCACCATGGTGGACGATGGCTTCTTTTGCGTGGACTGGTGGCGTGGCTTTGACACCGAGAGGGCATGCTTGCTGCAGCAGCATCCGGGGGGGACGTCGGTGCGGCTGCCACCATTTGGCTCGCGCAGAAGGACAACGCTGCGGCGGCATGGCGTGCGCTCTCCGCATTGGCATGGGACGTGGCTGCCACCCTCGACCAGAACAAGGGTGAAACCAGCTCGTACTACTTCCACCACCAGGCACGCGAGATGCACACAGTCACCACCATGCTCTCCCTCAACCGACCCGGCCGTGCCCCTACTGACAGCCCCGATGCCGCCTCGTTTGTGTCGGACGCTCCGAAAGCGACCAAGTACGTTGTCGACTTCTTCTCTTCTGAGTCTTCCATCGGTCTGTTCCGCCCGCAGCTGGGCATTGACCCCGCAGCCCAGCACACCCTCCTGACCACCCTGCCAAGGAGGCTGGATGGGCCCTTCGCTGCCTTGGCCGAGGGCGTCGACTGTGCCAACGACGCGCTTGCTGGCATGCTTACGGCAGAAGAGCTGCAGGTTGCGCTCTCCCACGCGGCTAGGGGCAAGGTCCCCGGCGGCGACGGCATTCCGTACGAGGTCTACCGCCACTGGCGCGGTTCCCTCTCCCCCCTCCTCCTCCGTGTGTTCAACACCGGCTTTGGAGAGGCTGGCCGCACGTCACCTACCCCGTTTGCTCTGCTCCTCTGTGGGGTTGTTTGCCTGCTCTCCAAGCCAGGCAAGCCGGGCGATGAGCTCGATGGCTACCGGCCCATCACGCTCCTCAATTCAGACGTGAAGCTTGTGATGAGCATCATAGCCAACCGCCTACAAGTCCCGCTTGACTACCTCATCGACATCGGGCAGGGCGCGTTCATCCATGGCCGTGACATCTCTCACAACGTGCGCTACCATCTCGCGCTGGCTGCCCGCTTCCGCGACCTCGGCCTGCCGGGCTGGCTGGTGCACAGCGACCTGACTAAGGCGTACGACACGGTGAACAGGGGCTGGCTCGACCAAGCCATGATCCGCATGGGTTTCCGACCCAATGGGGTGGTTAGGTGGTGTCGAATCCTCCTCGGAGGGGCCAAGGTCAGGGTGCGCGTCAACGGCTTCTTCACGCCAGATTTCCCCATGGACTCTGGTCTCTTTCAGGGCTCGGCGCTCTCATGCATGGAGTGGGTCATCGTTCTGCAGCCCGTGATGTCCTACCTGTCGTCGCTGCAGGCTGGCGGTACACTCACCACGTTCAGGCTGCCCGGACCAAACGGGGTCGGTGAGGGGTCGGAGGCCCCTCCGGCGCAGGCGTTCGCGGATGACGTCACGCTCGCCACGCGCTGCCCCGAGAGCGACATCGCGAGGTTCCAGACGGCGCTCGCCCTCTCCCGCAGCGCTGGCAACCCGGGCGAGTCGGTCAACAAGTTCTTCTTCACACGGCTCGCCGGTCCGACCCCCGATGATCTCATGTTTCAGGCAGGTGTCCGCGAGCGCCACGTTGCGACTGGCTACCCCCTCCGTGACATTGCAGCTGCGGTCTCTCGCCACCTCGGCGTGCCTATCGCCCCTGATAACCTGGACGCCGTCGTTGCCGCCGCGTACGGCACCATGGCGGGTTCCATGCTTGCTGCCACTAGGCGGTGGGCAGGCGTCGCGCCCACGCTCATCGGCCGTGCTCACGTCGCCACGCAGTGCATCGCGGCCAAGCTCGTCTACCAGGCGGGTTTCACCATGACCGTACGTGCCCTGCTTCAGGCCATGCAACAGGTCACAAACCGCTACGTCGCAGCCTCTGCGCGTGCGGAGGAGGTCACTCCAAACGCGGGGTGCCTCTACCCGTGCGCTGCTGTGTCCCACCTGCCCCGGGGCATGGGGGGCATTGGCCTGCCCGACCTCGATTCGCACGCGACGGCCATGCGGGCGAAGGCCATCTGGCAGCTCTTCGGCTTCAACTCACACCCGTGGGCAGCACTGTACGCGTCGGAAGTCGCCAAGCCTGCTGCTGCCGTCCCCCATCTCCCGCCTGGGCCACTCTGGGTCGCTACGCAGCCGGGGGCGGTTTCCGGCCTCAGCATGGATGCGACGTCTATTGTGCGGGAAGGCGTCAAGGCGTTCATGCAGCTGCGCATCACGCGCATCATGCCTCCGGACTCGCTGTCTTTTGAGTCTGTCATGCGCGAGGCCACTTTGGCAACGACGCCGTGCCGGGCATCGATTTCCAGGGCCTCCGCACCGATGCGGCGCGGCGGTGGAGGCGCCTCTGCGACGTGCGTGATGCATGGTGCCAGCGCGCCGCCCTGTCAGCGGCCGCTCTCTCTGACCTTGATCTCATCATCGCGGCATTGCCTGCCGCGTGGCGCATCAATGTGCAATGCAGCGCTGCGCCGACTGCCCCCTGGTCGCGTGTTGGCACTGACGCAGCAACAGGCTGGGCAATCATCCGCGGTGCTGACCCGATGGCGCCAGAGGATGCAGGCTCGGCAGCAGTGCGCCGGTGGTTGGTTTGGCCGTCTGGTAGGCTGCACCCGCTGCCGGGAGGCGCGGGGCGGCCTGGTCAGGCGGCGATGGTGGTCATCCGCCCAAAGCCGCGTCAGCGCTGGCTCCGCGCTGACTACAACTTCTACGCGGCCGAAATGGTCAAGGTTGACCCCGACGATCGCCGCGCTGTCGCTGAGCCATGGCTGGTGGGTGTGTGGGACACCATGCAGCTTGACCCGTGTGCCTGGGGCATCCCGGCCGTCGCAGGGATCGGCCAAGATACGTCTCTCTCCTCGAAATGACCGTTCGTGCTGCGCGGCTGCGCCTGCGCTACACCACGGCAGCCAGCGAGGACATGGGCTTCGGCTCCAACGTTTTTGGGGTCCGAACAGACGGTGCGGTCTTCCCCCCAGCGTGGCGCCTCCCGAGCGAGGCTGGCATCAGTGCGGGCGCCCTCCGCAACCGCGCAACGATCCCTACTGGGCAGCTCGATCGCCACGGGCTTGTTGGGCGTGACGAGCGCTGGTGCCGCACGCTAGAGGTGGTCAGGAACGGTTTCCCGCCAGAGGACGTTGACAACCCCGTGGCGTGGGTGCGCGGGGTCCAGACAGTTTTTTTTTTTTTTTTTTTTTTTTTAAAGGTATTACATCAAAGCAACACCTTATGCCGACGCCTAGGCTACAGCAACACGGGGACCAAGGAACAAGGAAACTGGTATTGGTATTTTTGGTAAACCGGAAACCAGAAACCGGTGAGCGACCCAGGAATCGAACCTGGAGCCTTCAGGATTGCAGATAACATCGTTAACCACTAGCCCAAAGGTGGAACCATCCCCCCCCGCGTGGTGCCGGCCCCTCCGCGCCTCGGCAGCCCAACCGCCTGCAGGTGCGTCGCTGCGAGGGGGAGGCTGCTGCTCAGGCCCAGCCTCCTCCCAGCGGGGCGCCGATCAGCGACCCCGACCTACCAGAGGGGTTTGCTCAGGTCTGGACCCGCCTCCTCGACCCGACCATCCACCGGCCTTTTGTAATCACCGCTTGGCGCATCCTCCACTGCTGCCTTGGCTGCAACGCCTTCATCGCGGTCAAGCTCCTCGACCCGGACACCGCGCCGGCTGATGCGGACGGTAACCCAGACGTGTCAACTGCGTGTTGCGGTCACCCGTTCTGTGCCTCTCTCACCGACCCGCCTTTCGAGACCCTCGCTCACACGTTTCTCGACTGCCCGGCGGCACGACCAGCCATGCTATGGCTTTGTGACACGTGGGTGGCGCTGACGGGTGGCGCGCCGCCGCCGCTCACCGCCGCCGTTATGCTTGCCGATGACATGTCCGGGTGGAGTGGCGCGCCCGTGGCGAAAGCTAAGAAAAAGGAGCTGCGCGCGTGGACGCGCCTCCGTGTCACGGTCATCGGCGCCATCTGGCGTGTGCGCTGTGACCGCCAGGCGAGTGGGCTGTTGGGGGACAGCCTTGCCCTTCGCGCCGTTCGCCTGGCCCTCGACTCTGTCACCGGTGCCATCCGGCGGGATTGGCAGCGTACCGAGGAGGACATCACCATGGTGGATGATGGCTTCTTCTGCGTGGACTGGTGGCGTGGCTTTGACGCATGGCGTGACAAGGACTGGTTCTGCAGCCAATGGGCGACACCGCCGCTCCTTTGCGCGGTGCTTGCTGCGCCCGGTGCCACTACAGGCGACATGACGTACACCCTCGACGTCCGCGTGGGCGTCGTGGGGCAGGTCCCGCTGCCGGCGTGAAAGGTTTCTTGCTGCTGTGCGTACGCCATTGCTTGCCTGACCTTCTCGTGTCTGCTTACTTTGGTGCCCCAGAGACCACCACTGTTCCGTCAGGCAGCCCCTCACTCCCCCTGCTGTCCTCCCCTCCCCCCGCTGCTTTTCTCTCTGCCCCTTCTCCCCCTTTCTGTGGTAGAGAGTCCGGCCACTCGGCCGTGTCTCATGTTCTGCCGCGTCGCTGCCCTTTTTGTCCTTTTCGGTTTCTTCTGCTTTGCCTCCTATTCCCCCCACCTGCCCTCTGGCTTGAGCCTGAAGGCGGGTGGGGGGGGAGGGGGAGGACTGGTGGAGGCATGGCGCTCCTCCGCCAGCACTCTCCCAGTCCCCCCATCAAAAGAAAAAAATAAAAAAAGAAATCTCCCGCTTTGGCATCCTGGAGGGTGGGACCTGGCCATGCATGACGCATGGGGCGCCGGCTGAGCCCCATGCGAACGAGAGCTGGACAGCCATGCACTGCCAGGCGGGGACCGTTCCAGTCAGCGCCAGTCGGCTTTGTCGGCTTGACTGGCCACAAGGCCACTACTGTGACCCTGAGGAAGGTCCTTTTCTATGTGCTCCTTGCCAGACATGTCTCTCAGAGACCGCTGTTTGGGGTAGTCTAGCCGGCGGGAGCGGTAGTCTATTGGCCGGGAGCCGGCGGTTCTCTAGTACACTCAAGTGGGCTGGAGTATCGGCGGGTGATCTCTAGTAGAAGAGTAGCCTGCTTAGCTGGAAACCCCGTGTTACTTGTTACTGTTACTTGCTTTGGCATCAGGTTAGACACCGGTTTGAGTTTGCTGCTTTCCCAGTTAGGCGTGCTTTTTAGTCCTCTCTGTGCCCCACCTTTTATTCCTGCCCATCTGCCCTCTGGCTCAAGCCGGTGGGCAGGGGGGGGGGGCTGGCGGAGGATTCCCTCCGCCAGTCCTCCCCATTCCCTGTGCACCTGCCTCCCCATCTGCCTTCCAGCTCCGCCCCCTTCCCTTTTCCTCCCTCTCCCTATTCGTCTCCTCTGCCTCTCGCCCCCTTCATTCTTCCTCCCACTCCCTGTTCTTCTCCTCTGCCTCTCGCCCTCTCCTCAGCCACCACGCCCGCCTCCCGGTTCTTCAACTTTTACTATCCCTACCCCCTCCTCCCTCTCTCCTCTCCCCACTCTGGTCCGTCTCCCCCTCTCACTGCTCTGTTTGCTCGTCCCACGCTCCCCGGTCTTCACCTCCCACCCCCCCCACCTTCTCTCCCACGCCTCCCTCCCACGTTTTGAGTTTGCTGCTCTCCCGGTTAGGCGTGCTTTTTAGTCTTCTCTGTGCCCCTCCTTTCATCCCCCCCACCTGCCCTCTGGCTCAAGCCGGTGGGCAGGTGGGGGGGGGGGGCTGGCGGAGGAGTCCCTCCGCCAGTCCTCCCCATTCCCTGTGCACCTGCCTCCCCATTTGCCGTCCAGCTCCGCCCCCTTCCTTTTTCCTCCCTCTCCCTGTTCTTCTCCACTGCCTCTCGCTCTCTTCTCAGCCACCTCGCCCGCCTCCTGGTTCTTCCACTCTTCCTATCCCTCCCCCCTCCTCCCTCTAAAAAAAAATCTCCTCTCCCCGCTCTGATCCGTCTCGCCCTCTCTCTGCTCTGTTTGCTCGTCCCACGCTCCCTGATATTCACCTCCCACCCCCCCCACGCTCCCTCCCACCCTCCCACGCCTCCCTGCTTTCCCTGCCCTCTTCTCTCCCCCGTGCTCCCAGCTCATCCTGCCTGTTTCTCACTTCCTTCACTGTTCTTATTGGCCCCCCGCATCTCCCTGTCTTTACCTCTCCCTCCCATCCCTGCCTGCCCCCTCCCCCGCATCTCCCTGTCTTTCTCTCTCCACCCCATACCTGCCTGCCCCTTCCCGCCCTGCCTGCACCACCATCCCTTCTTGTCTGCCATTCCCCCCTTCCCCCTCCCTGCCTGCCCACTCCCTGCTTGTTCCCCTTCCCTTCCCTCCCTCCCCTCCTTGCGAAGGACACGGACACGAGGGAACAGAAGCCAGGAAACTCGAGGCAGGTGGGACGATGGAATGACTGGAAGAAAGCTGAAAAGGACTTGAGGGGAGAGGGAGACGTAGAAGCAAAGGATGACGAAAGAACACCTGTGCGGGGGGAGGGGAGGGGGTGCGGGAAGGGTGGCGGGCGGGGCAGGCGGGAAGGGGAGGGACGGCAGGGAAGGGGAACAAGCAGGGAGTGGGTAGGCAGGGAGAGGGAGGGGGGGCATGGCAGACAAGCAGGGATGGTTGTGCAGGCAGGGCGGGAAGGGGCAGGAAGGAATGGGGGGGAGAGAGAAAGACAGGGAGATGCGGGAGGTCAATAAAACAGCGAAGGGAGGGTGGAACAAGCAGGATGAGCTTTTTTTTTTTTTTTTTTTTTTCAGAGGCCAACGTTACACTTAAGCAACGCAGCCATGCTGACACCTAAGCGACAGCAACACAGGAAACAACGCAGAAACAAGAGACACTGGTGATAGAACGGAGACTCCCGAAGGCACGGCCGGAGCCGTGGCGGCCCCTGCCCCTGAAAACACAGGGACACGCAAGCAATCCATCTAGAGCACCAGAGCCGACAGGACTAAGGAACTTGGACTTGGGGGATCGGGACTCGAGGATAAGGAAGGGGAAGGACACGGACACGAGGGAACGGAAGTCAGGAAACTCGAGGCAGGTGGGACGATGGAATGCGACTGAAAGAAAGCTGAAAAGGACTTGAGGGGAGAGGGAGACGTAGAAGCAAAGGATGACGAAAGAACACCTGTGCGGAGGGGGGGGAGGGAAGGGGGGGGCGGGGGCGGGGCAGGCGGGAAGGGGAGGGAGGTCAGGGAAGGGGAACAAGCAGAGTGGGTAGGCAGGGAGAGGGAGGGGGGGCATGGCAGACAAGCAGGGATGGTTGTGCAGGCAGGGCGGGAAGGGGCAGGAAGGAATGGGGGGGAGAGAGAAAGACAGGGAGATGCGGGAGGTCAATACAACAGCGAAGGGAGGGTGGAACAAGCAGGATGAGCTTTTTTTTTTTTTTTTTCAGAGGCCAACGTTACACTCAAGCAACGCAGCCATGCCGACACCTAAGCGACAGCAACACAGGAAACAAAGAGGAAACAAGAGACCCTGGTGTTGGAACGGATACTCCCAAAGGCACGGCCGGAGCCGTGGCGGCCCCTGAAAACACAGAGACACGCAAGCCAATCCATCTAGAGCACCAGAGCCGACAGGACTGAAGGAACTTGGACCTGGGGGAACGGGACTCGAGGATAAGGATTTTTTTTTTTTTAAAAGGTATTACATCAAAGCAACACCTTATGCCGACGCCTAGGCTACAGCAACACGGGAACTGAGGAACAGAGAAACTGGTATTGGTATTTTTGGTCAACCGGAAACCAGAAACCGGTGAGGGACCCGGGAATCGAACCTGGGACCTCCAGCTTCGCAGATAACATCGTTAACCACTAGGCCAGAAGCGAACCATCCCCCCCAGGAAGGGGAAGGACACGGACACGAGGGAACGGAAGCCAGGAAACTCGAGGCAGGTGTGACGATGGAATGACTCGAACAAAGCTGAGAAGGACTTGAGGGGAGAGGGAGACGTAGAAGCAATGGATGACGAAAGAACACCTGTGCGGAGGGGGAGGGAGGAGGGGGGGCGCAGGAAGGGTGGGGCGGAGGCGGGGAGCGCCGGGAAGGGAGTCAGGGCAGGGAAGGGGAACAAGCAGGGAGTGGGTAGGCAGGAGAGGAGGGTGGGTCATGGCAGAACAAAGCAGGGAACTAGGTTGTGCAGGCAGGCGGGAGCAGGGCAGGAAGGAATGGGGGGGAGAGAGAAAGACAGGGAGATGCGGGAGGTCAATAAAACAGCGAAGGGAGGGTAGAACAAGCAGGATGAGCTTTTTTTTTTTTCTTTTTTTTTTCAGAGGCCAACGTTATACTAAAGCAACGCAGCCATGCTGACACCTAAGCGACAGCAACACAGGAAACAACGCAGAAAAAGAGACACTGGCGATGGAACGGAGACTCCCGAAGGCACGGCCGGAGCCGTGGCGGCCCCTGAAAACACAGGGACACGCAAGCCAATCAATCTAGAGCACCAGAGCCGACAGGACTGAAGGAACTTGGACTTGGGGGATCGGGACTCGAGGATATGGACGGGGAAGGACACGGACACGAGGAAACGGAAGCCAGGAATCTCGAGGCAGGTGGGACGATGGAATGACTGGAAGAAAGCTGAAAAGGACTTGAGGGGAGTGGGAGACGTAGAAGCAAAGGATGACGAAAGAACACCTGTGCGGAGGAAGCGAGGGGGCTGGGGCGCGGGAAGGGTGGGGCGGGGGCGGGGCAGGCGGGAAGGGGAGGGAGGGCAGGGAAAGCAGGACAAGGCAGGGAGGAATTTTTTGTTTATTTTTAAAAGGTATACATCAAGACGTTGGTAGGCAGCGGAAAGGGACGGGGGGCATGGCAGGCACAAGTGCAGGGATGGTTGTGCAGGCAGGGCGGGAAGGGGCAGGAAGGAATGGGGGGGAGAGAGAAAGACAGGGAGATGCGGGAGGTCAATAAAACAGCGAAGGGAGGGTGTAACAAGCAGGATGAGCTTTTTTTTTTTTTTTTTTTTTTCACGGGCCAACGTTACACTTAAGCAACGCAGCCATGCTGACACCTAAGCGTCAGCAACACAGGAAACAACGCAGAAACAAGAGACACTGGTGATGGAACGGAGACTCCCGAAGTCACGGCCGGAGCCGTGGCGGCCCCTGAAAACACAGGGACACGCAAGCCAATCCATCTAGAGCACCAGAGCCGACAGGACTGAAGGACCTTGGACTTGGGGGAACGGGACTCGATGGTTCCACCTTTGGGCTAGTGGTTAACGATGTTATCTGCAATCCTAAAGGCTCCAGGTTCGATTCCTGGGTCGCTCACCGGTTTCCGGTTTCCGGTTTACCAAAAATACCAATACCAGTTTCCTTGTTCCTTGGTCCCCGTGTTGCTGTAGCCTAGGCGTCGGCATAAGGTGTTGCTTTGATGTAATACCTTTATAAAAAAAAAAAAAAGAGGCAGGTGGGACGATGGAACGACTGGAAGAAAGCTGAAAAGGACTTGAGGGGAGAGGGAGACGTAGAAGCAAAGGATGACGAATAAACACCTGTGCGGAGGGGGAGGGAGGGGGCTTTTTTTTTTAAATGTATTACATCAGAGCAACACACTATGCCGACGCCTAGGCTACAGCAACACGGGGACCAAGGAACAGGGAAACTGGTATTGGTATTTTTGGCCAACCGAAAACCAGAAACCGGTGAGGGACCCAGGAACCGAACCTCGGACCTCTAGGTTCGCAGTTAACATCGTTAACCACTAGCCCAAAGGTAGAACCATCCCCCCCCACGCGCGCGCGGGAAGGGGGGGGCGGGGGCGGGGCAGGCGGGAAGGGGAGGGAGGTCAGGGAAGGGGAACAAGCAGATTGGGTAGGCAGGGAGAGGGAGGGGGGGCATGGCAGACAAGCAGGGATGGTTGTGCAGGCAGGGCGGGAAGGGGCAGGAAGGAATGGGGGGGAGAGAGAAAGACAGGGAGATGCGGGAGGTCAATACAACAGCGAAGGGAGGGTGGAACAAGCAGGATGAGCTTTTTTTTTTTTTTTTTCAGAGGCCAACGTTACACTCAAGCAACGCAGCCATGCCGACACCTAAGCGACAGCAACACAGGAAACAAAGAGGAAACAAGAGACCCTGGTGTTGGAACGGAGACTTCCGAAGGCACGGCCGGAACCGTGGCGGCCCCTGCAAACACAGGGACACGCAAGCAAATCCATCTAGAGCACCAGAGCTGACAGGACGAGGACCTTGGACTGGGTGAACGGGACGTCGATGGTTCACCTTTGGGCTAGTGGTTAACGATGTTATCTGCAATCCTAAAAGGCTCCAGGTTCGATTCCTGGGTCGCTCACCGGTTTCCGGTTTCCGGTTGACCAAAAAATACCAATACCAGTTTCCTTGTTCCTTGGTCCCCGTGTTGCTGTAGCCTAGGCGTCGGCATAGTGTGTTGCTCTGATGTAATACATTTATAAAAAAAAAGCCCCCTCCCTCCCCCTCCGCACAGGTGTTCTTTCGTCATCCTTTGCTTCTACGTCTCCCTCTCCCCTCAAGTCCTTTTCAGCTTTCTTCCAGTCGTTCCATCGTCCCACCTGCCTTTTATTTTTTATTTTTTAAATGTATTACATCAGAGCAACACACTATGCCGACGCCTAGGCTACAGCAACACGGGGACCAAGGAACAGGGAAACTGGTATTGGTATTTTTGGCCAACCGAAAACCAGAAACCGGTGAGGGACCCAGGAACCGAACCTCGGACCTCGAGGTTCGCAGTTAACATCGTTAACCACTAGCCCAAAGGTAGAACCATCCCTCCCAGGAAGGGGAAGGACACGGACACGAGGGAACGGAAGCCAGGAAACTCGAGGCAGGTGGGACGATGGAATGACTGGATTTTTTTTTTTTTCAGAGGCCAACGTTACACTCAAGCAACGCAGCCATGCCGACACCTAAGCGACAGCAACACAGGAAACAAAGAGGAAACAAGAGACTCTGGTGTTGGAACGGAGACTCCCGATGGCACGGTCGGAACCGTGGCGGCCCCTGCAAACACAGGGACACGCAAGCCAATCCATCTAGAGCACCAGAGCCGACAGGACTACAGGAACTTTGACTCGGGGAAACGGGACTTGAGGATAAGGAAGACGAAGGACACGGACACGAGGGAATGGAAGTCAGGAAACTCGAGGCACGTGGGACAATGGAACGACGAGGGAACGCTTGGAAGAAAGCTGAAAAAGGACTTCGAGGGGAGAGGGAGAGTAGTAGCAGGGACCAAAGAACACTGTGCGGAGGTGGGAGGGGAGGGGGGCGCGGAAGGGTGGGCGGGGCGGGGCAGCGGGAAGGGGAGGAATGGGCGGGAAGGGAACAAGCAGGGAGTGGGGTAGGCAGGAGAGGGAGGAGGGCAAATGGCAGACAAGGCAGGGATGGTTGTGCAGGCAGGGCCGGGAGGGGCAGGCAGGGATGGGGGGGAGAGAAAGACAGGGAGATTCGGGGGAGGGGGCAGGCAGGGATGGGAGGGATTTTTTTTTATTTTTTTTTAAAGGTATTACATCAAAGCAACACCTTATGCCGACACCTAGGCTACAGCAACACGGGAACTGAGGAACAGAGAAACTGGTATTGGTATTTTTGGTAAACCGGAAACCAGAAACCGGTGAGCGACCCAGAATTGAACCTGGAGCCTTTAGGATTGCAGATAACATCGTTAACCACTAGCCCAAAGGTGGAACCATAACGAAGGGAGGGTGGAACAAGCATGATGAGCTTTTTTTTTTTTTGCTTTTTTTTTTCAGAGGCCAACGTTACACTTAAGCAACGCAGCCATGCTGACACCTAAGCGACAGCAACACAGGAAACAACGCAGAAACAAGAGTCACTGGTGATGGAACGGAGACTCCCGAAGGCACTGCCGGAGCCGTGACGGCCCCTGAAAACACAGGGACACGCAAGCCAATCCATCTAGAGCACCAGAGCCGACAGGACTGAAGGAACTTGGACTTGGGGGAACGGGACTCGAGGATAAGGAAGGGGAAGGACACGGACACGAGGGAACGGAAGCCAAGAAACTCGAGGCAGGTGGGACGATGGAATGACTGGAAGATAGCTTAAAAGGACTTGAGGGGAGAGGGAGACGTAGAAGCAAAGGATGACGAAAGAACACCTGTGCGGAGGGGGAGGGAGGGGGGGGGGCGCGGGAAGGGTGGGGCGGGGGCGGGGCAGGCGGGAAGGGGAGGGAGGGCAGGGAAGGGGAACAAGCAGGGTGTGGGTAGGCAGGGAGAGGGAGAGGGGCATGGCGGACAAGCAGGGATGGTTGTGCTGGCAGGGCGGGAAGTGGCAGGATTTTTTTTTATTTTTTTTAAAAGTTATTACATGAAAGCAAGGAAGGAATGGGGGGGAGAGAGAAAGACAGGGAGATGCGGGAGGTCAATAAAACAGCGAAGGGAGGGTGGAACAAGCGGGATGAGCTTTTTTTTTTTTTGCTTTTTTTTTCAGAGGCCAACGTTACACTAATGCAACGCAGCCATGCTGACACCTAAGCGACAGCAACACAGGAAACAACGTAAAGAAACAAGAGACACTGGTGATGGAACGGAGACTGCCGAGGGCACGGCCGGAGCCGTGGCGGCCCCTGAAAACACAGGGACACGCAAGCCAATCCATCGAGAGCACCAGAGCCGACAGGACTGAAGGAACTTGGACTTGGGGGAACGGGACTCGAGGATAAGGAAGGGAAAGGACACGGACACGAGGGAACGGAAGCCAGG
>VFSX01000350.1:155998-186613 GCA_016618255.1 Chlamydomonas sp. UWO 241 | reverse complement strand
CCGACACGCGCACGCTACAGCCCCACGATCCGTTTCGAGGTGTGTATGGACGGGGCTATCGTGCGTGTGCATGTGGGTGGGCATGCATGTGTGTGTGTGTGTGTGTGTGTTGGCGGGTGGGCCAGTGTTTCCGTTAGCCACCCCGCAACCCAACAACGTGCACTTTCAAGTTGAGGTTTTGTGAATTCCGACTCGAAAAAGTGTGAAGATCGGCATTTCCACACCTTTTCCGCCAAAATTCCCTCACTGGGTTGAAATTGGCGAAATCAGCGTGAGGCCCGGGTTGAGCCAGCATGTTTCCAAGATCCTCAACGGAACCACTGGGGTGCGTATGGGCGGGCCAACATGTGTGTGCATGTGGGTGGGCGTGCATGTGTGTGTGTGTGTGTGTGTGTGTGTGTGTGTGTGTGTGCGTGCGTGCGTGTGTGTGTGTTGGCGGGTGGGCCGACACCTGTTACCGCACAAGAACCGAACAGCGGACACGCCACGCGATCGACAGGACCCCGTGATGATGATGATGGATTTTACAGTCGTGTGTCACGAGCCTACCGGCTAGCGTATTCGACCTTGCTCGGCGTATAACGCCCGAGCGCTACAGGCGGGTGGCTGGCTACTGGTGGTGGGGGGCTAGTGGGTCGGGGCTGGGCCTAGACAGGGCACTCGGCCCCCAGATCTGACTCCTCCCCGTGGGGGCACGGCCCGTAACCTCGTGCAACGGTTTACAGTTTACAGTTTACAGTACGCACCTTCGGGGCGTGGGATTGAGGGAGCTGCCTAACGAGGCTAGGTACCACCTCGTGCAACGACCCGCGCGGGTACATCTTCGACATGTTGGGATGCATCAAAGAAATGCAGAACACCTAACCACAGCAACAACCCTGTCACACCTTCAGCGACTCCGGCGGCTACGTGCCTCACCACCTGAATCCCAAAACCGCGCACATCAAACCTCATAACACACACACACACACACACACTGTGCTTCAAAACTGTAAACAAAAGGCCAACACAACCGCAAACCTAGTCGCAAAAACCACTCATGTGCCGCTCATTCACGACAAACACGCAGGACCCAATCACCTCGTACAACGACCTCGACGGGTAAATCTTCATAATGAAACTGCCCAAACCCAGGGCTGGATACAATGTAATCGCCTTGAATCGATGTGTTGCAAACATCACTCATTGTGTTCACAACCGCAGGACCCAATCACCTCATACAACGACCTCGACGGGTACACCTTCAACATGAAGCTGCTCAAGAGCCTCTTCAACATCGATTTCAAGCTGCACTCAATGGAGGTGTGTGTGTGTTGGGTGTGTGTTCCCCTGCGAGCCGTATACCGCTCCGGGCCGGATTCCCCATTTCCCAGAAGACCACCCCACACTTAGTGGGAGAGGGCGTGGAGGGATGCGTTGACAAGGACTCGCCGAGAGCAGCACAACGGCATGCGTTGCGTGAGCACCCGGTAAGAACTGCGTCTGGTGTGGGCGGTCAAAGTTGCTCGAGCCGGGAAAATCGTATTTGCCCAAATCCCTCCAATAGGGACACTGGACGGCGCGGTTGGCTGCTCACTGGACGATGCACAAAGCATGCAGCCCTGTAGCCCCCTACCGCATCCCTTTACCCGGAATCCTGAACCCTCAACCCTCGCCCCAAAACCCTTAACCAGATCACTGGCGGCGACTCTGTGACTGCGCACTGGAGATGGCCATGGAGATGCTTGAAACCCTGAACTCAGCTCGCTACGCGTATCGCTGTTCCATCATCCCTCCACCAGTAACCGCCACCATTACCCCTGAACCCCAAACACTTGAAACATTATCCCTAAACCCTACACCAGGTCACTGGCAACGATGCGGGTGACAGCACGCTGGACGATGCACACAAAACAAAACTGAAACCCCGAACTCCGTCAGCTGACCCCTGTTCCCTTGTCGCGCACGCGCGCGCGTGCGCGCGGGTGCGTGTTATCCCTGAACCCTGAACCCAGGTCACTGGCGACGATTTTGGGGCTGCGCGCTGGCCACTGAACAAAAAGGGGCTCGACGATCCTAGCCTCAAATCACACACCCACAAACGAAAGCAATAAACCCTAAACCATAAGCCGCGAACGCAAAACCCTGAACACAGGACTCTGGCAACGACGCTGTGACTGTCCGCTAGACCATGAACAGGGGGATGTAGCTTGCTCCCCTGCACACGTTATCACCCGCAATTGCTCCCCCCACACACGCAACCAATGATTGAATGGTGGCTGCCGTACCCCTACTACCACCCAAACCTCTCGCAAGCGCGTACTAAGCCGCAACGCACGACGCAAATCCAGGTGACTGGCGACGACGCTGTGACTGCGCACTGGACGCTGAACTGGCAATGTGGCTGCCGCCCCAAATCACGAGTGCGGCTGCTGCCCCTCATCACACACCTTCACACCCTCACACAAAAAAGATGAACCCTGAACCCTAAGCCCCAACGCACAACCCCATCCAGGTGACTGGCGACGCTGCTGGTGATGGTGGAGTTTACAGTCATGTGTGACGCACCTTAAGCTGTGACTGCGCGCGTGAAAATCAACAAAAAGGGCCTGAAGCTCCTAGCCCCCAGTCACACGCCCACACATCAAAAACAATTCACCCTCAACCCTACTCGTAAACCCTAAACCCTTAACCACAGGTCACTGGCGACGACGCTGTGACTGCGCGCTGGACCATGAACATGGGGAGGCTAAAAACAACTCGAGCCTGTTCAACCCTGCGTCCTTATTCAACCCTGAATTCAGCAGTCATGCTGAACCCTCAGATCTGAACCCTAAACCCTGAACCCTGAACACAGGTTGCTGGCGACAGCGCTGTGCCTGCGCGCTGGACCATCATAGTGGGGAGACTTGAAAAACTTGAGCCTGTTCTACCTTGCAACCGCATCCATTCACCATGAATGCTGAACCCTGAGCCCTGAACCCTAAACGTTAGGTGACGGGCGACGACGCGGTTACCGCTCGCTGGACCATGAACATGGAGATGTGGCTGCTGCCCTGGAAGCCCAACCTCCTTTTCACGGGGCGCACCTTCTATAAGGTGTGGACATGGGTGTGGACATTGGGGTGTGGCAGGTGTGGAGGGGACAGTGGTGTGGGGTGTGGAGGGGCAATGTGTGGAGGTGGTTGCTGTGCTGGTTGCTGCCCTGGAAGCCAAACCTGCTCTTCACGGGGCGCACCTTCTACAAGGTGTCGACATGGGTGTGTGGGTGTGTGGGGGTGTGGACATTGGGGTGTGGCAGGTGTGGAGGGGACAGTGGTGTGGGGTGTTGAGGAGCAGTGTGTGGAGGTGGGGGTGTGGTTGCCCTGTAAGCGCAAACCTGATCAAACCTGGTCAAACCCGGTCAAACATGCCCACACCTGGTCACACTTGTTCACACCCACAGGTGGACCTGGCCTCCGGCCTCATCACCAGCCACATCGATGTGTGGGATGCCCTCCCACACCCATCCACACCCATCCATCCACACCCATCCATCCACACCCATACATTAACACCCATCCATCCACACCCATCCATCCACACTCGATCAAACCTGTGAAAACATGCCCAAACTTGGTCAAACATGCTCACACCTGGTCACACTTGTTAACACCCACAGGTGGACCTGGCCTCCGGCCTCATCACCAGCCACATCGATGTGTGGGATACCTCCCAACCCACACCCAACCACACTCGATAAAAACCTGCTTAAACCTGCCCAAACCTGGTCAAACATGCCCACACCTGGTCACACTTATGCACACCCACAAGTGGACCTGGCCTCCGGCCTCATCACCAGCCACATCGATGTGTGGGATGCCTCCCAACCCACACCGAACCACACCCATTCACACTCGATCAAACATACCCAAACCTGCTGACACCTGGTCGAACATGCCCACACCTGGTCACACTTGTTCACACCCACAGGTGGACCTGGCCTCCGGCCTCATCACCAGCCACATCGATGTGTGGGATGCCCTCCCACACCCATCCACACCCATCCACAATCAATCAAACCTGTGAAAACCTGCCCAAACTTGGTCAAACATGCCCACACCTGGTCACACTTGTTCACACCCACAGGTGGACCTGCCGTCCGGCCTCATCACCAGCCACATCGATGTGTGGGATGCGCTGCGCCACAACCGCTTCCTTTCGGTCGAGGCGGTGCAGCACGTGCTGCGCATGTTCATGCAGGTGTGTTTGTGTGTGTGTGTGTGTGTGTGTGCATGTGTGTGTGTGTGTGGCTGGTGTGTGGGGGGGGGTACATTCCTTTCAGTCGAGGCGGTGCAGCACGTGCTGTGCCTGTTCATGGGGGTGAGGGTGGGGGTGAGGGTGGGGGTGTTGTTACTTGTGTGCGACTGGGGTGTGGGGTGGGGGGGAGGCACCTGCCTTTCGGACGAGGCGGTGCAGCACGTGCTGTGCCTGTTCATGGGGGTGGGGGTGGGGGTGGGGGTGTTGTTACTTGTGTGCGACTGGGTTGTGGGGGGGGGGGGGGGGCACCTTCCTTTCGGTCGAGGCGGTGCTGCACGTGTTGCGTCCCAGCTACTACCAGCTGTCGGGCAATGCGGGATGATGGTTGATGCCAGTGATTCCCCTGCGAGCCGTAAACCGCTCCGAGCCGGATTTCCCATTCCCCAGAAAACCACCCCACACTGAGTGGGTGAGGGCGTAGAGCGGTGCGTTGGAAAGCTGTTGCCGAGAGCAGCACAACGGCATGCGTTGCATGCACAGCCGCTGTGTATTGTGCCTGGTATGAGCGGTCAAAGATGCCGTATGATATGATGCCGTATGATATGTCGCATCTGCGTGCCCACAGTCGCCGTCGGCAGCAGTGATTTCTTTTTCATGATATTGAAATTAATTCTTCCACAGCCGGATGTCGCTTTGACCCGCGTTGACCGTTGACCTCCTGTTGACCGTTTGTCCTCATACATACGTAATTTGATAGCTGTTGACGTGCCCTGGCTATCAGGCTTGTCAGACCAGCAATCCACTGCATGGGTTGAGCTGTGTGCAAGGTCAAAGTACAGCCGGCATACAGCCAATTGGCTGTGTAGAGCTGAAAAGGAAATCACTGGTCAGCAGTGGGGGGCGCGCCCACAAGGGCGGGCGGCGAGAAGGATGGTCGCCAGTGGCGTCCTTGAGGAAACCGACACCGTCTTGTTTGCCCTGGTAGGCTGGCGCGCTGCGTGGCCTTGCGGGCTCTCTTAGTAGAGCTCCCCTGGACGTGTAGTCTATGCCTTAAATCACGCCCCGGGGTCCTCCGGACGTGTAAAACCTGTTAAACCTGTTAGCCACCGCAACGTTGGAGCCAACATGTCGAAGTGCCCCCGCAGGAGGCATTATTCACGCAAATGTGTTGAAAAGTGGCGAATGTCACACTTTTCGGAGTTCAATTCCGGCGATTCGCCCCCGCAGTCCCCCCACAAATTTCGTGGTTTGCCCCCGCAGCCCCCACCGCTGCGGGGGCTGCCAGGGCGCTAAGGACATCACTGATGGTCGCCCCGGTAGTGACACGCTGATTCGAGGGTATGGCCCTTGGGGGGGAGTGGAAAGTATATGTGGGGAATGGTCTTGTGGAGCTGCCCACCAAGTCTCGACTCAAGCAGCTTAGCGGAAGGTGTACTTTGGGTTGGCTGGCGCCCCCAGGGACTTGAAAATAAGAAAAGGGGAAAGCAAATCTGCCTCACCCCCCTCTTTCTCGAGAGATACTTGGTTACACAAACCGGTGGTACTTCCCAAACCAGTGATTTTCTTTTTGGCTCTACACAGCCATTTGGCTGTATTTCGGCTGTACTTTGACCTTGCACACAGCTCAACCCATGCAGTGGATTGTGAGTGTGACAAGCTCGCCAGACAGGGCACGCCAACAGCTTTCGAACGACCCATGTATGAGGACAAATGGTCAACGGGGGGGCGGCGGTCAACGAGGTCAAAGCAAACTCCGGCTGTGGAATAATTAATTATAAGTCCTGAAAAGGAAATCACTGTCCCAAACACCTCCAAAGGGACGCTGAGCTCGCTATATGTGAGGGGAGACGGGAGGGAAGTATATGTGTGCAACAGTTACAGTTACATGGCATTCCAGCTAAGATAACACTAGTCCTAGTGCCACCGCCCTGTGAAGGACGATAGCCACCAGCCGGTTACCTGCCGTCTAGACTACCGCTCCCGCCGGCTAACAATAACAATAACAATAACACGGGGTTTCCAGCTAAGCAGGCTACTCTTCTACTAGAGACACCCGCCGATACTCCAGCACACTTGAGTACTAGAGTACCGCCGGCTCCCGGCCGATAGACTACCGCTCCCGCCGGCTAGACTACCCCAAACAGCGGTCTCTGAGAGACATGTCTGGCAAGGAGCATATAGGAGAGGACCTTCCTCAGGGTCACAGTAGTGGCCTTGTGGCCAGTCAAGCCGGCAGAGCCGACTGGCGCTGACTGGAACGGTCCCCGCTGGCAGTGCATGGCTGTCCAGCTCTCGTTTGCATGGGGCTCAGCCGGCGCCCCATGCCTCATGCATGGCCAGGTCCTCACCCTCCAGGGGTGCATGGACGACAGAGTTGTCATGGAGGCTGCCTGAAAACCTTCCAACGCCAGTCACCGGCAGACGAGCGCCCCCGAGGATGAGCGCGGTGACGAACGCTGCGATTGGTGAAGCGGATTTACTGTGTTGCCTCGGCGGTCACCACCGCTGAAGCCGTGATGGTAACCCGCCTCCACGGGCAGCCATCTTGACCAATGTCCAGCATGCATTGATGGGCGCCAGCTCCTCCGCTCGTCGATCAACTCGTCGAGATCGGTGCCGCATGGCGTCCTGCATGGGGGGAGGAAAAGGGCCGTCTCCCAACACGGGCCGTTGCAGCGCCGCGGCTACTCGCCAAGCCATAGCAGCGCCGGGCAAGCCGCTCCCGAAGTGTTCCACCGAGGGCAGTCTAGCAGGAGCCGGGCCAGTCGTATTTTACCCCGCTCGTCAGCGGCACGGAGATCCTCGTCACCAGCAGCGCCGCATTGCTGGGTCCAGGGCTCGACGACGAGAACGCGCCTCCGTTAATCGAGCCCCCGCCGGCTAGTTTAGACCCAAACAAGTCCCTGAGGGACATGTCTGGCAAGGAGCGTATAGGAAGGACCGTCCTCCTCCTGGCCTTTGAGGCCAACCACGCCGGCTGTGCCGACTGGCGGCGCTGAAGCAGAAAAGCCCCCGCCTGGCATGGTGCATGGTTGTCCAACTCCATGCATGGGGCTCTGCCTGCGCCCCATGCTTCATGCATGGCCAGGTCCCACCCTCCAGGGGGGCCTGGGCAAACAGAGTCGTCATGGCAGGCTGCCTGAAGACCAATGCCGACGCCAGCCACCGGCAGACGAGTGCCCCGAGGGTGAGCGCGGTGACAAACGCTGCGATGGTGAAGCGGATAAACTCTGTTGTTGCCTCGGCGGTCACCACCGCTGAAGCCCTGATGGTAGCTCGCCCCCACGAGCAGCCATCTTGACCGATGTCCAGCATGCATTGACGGGCGCCAGCTCCTCCGCTCGTCGATCAACTCGTCGAGATCGGTGCCGCATGGCGTCCTGCATGGGAGGAGGATAAGGGCCGTCTCCCAGCACGGGTCGCGGCAGCGCCGCGGCTACTCGCCAAGCCATGACAGCGCCGGGCAAGCCGCTCCTGTAGTTTCCACCGAGGGACAGTCTAGCAGGAGCCAGGCCAGTGTGCAACGGGATGAGAAAATGTATGGCAACGGGGTGCGCCGCAGGCTCAGGGGAGTCTCAGTTTCGCCACACGTGCCGGTGGTTCGCGCCGCCGGCGTAGATTATATTGACCTCCGGAATTAGAGAGAGAGAGATTGTTACACGGGCCGGTGGTACTCCCCACGCCCCGGAGGGGACGCGGGCTCACTGTATGTGTAGGGAAACAGGAAGGGGATGGGAAAAGGGAAGGCGAAGGGGTGCGCCGCAGGCTCAGGGGTCTCACTTCCGGGGGCACGCTCAATGGCATGCGCTTGTCAATTGTCAATTGTTTTTGTATTTTTGTATTTTATGGGCGCGCACACACTAGCAGAGCATCAACCGTCCGGCGTAGCCTAATCCCGTAGGGCGGAATTGGTCCCTGCGGTACCGGAGGTTCCAGGTTCAACCCCTGGCTTGATCGGACTTTTTGCTGCCGTTCGCCACAGGCGTCCGTCGGGAATCGACGACACACACCCACACACATAGACAGAGCGGCGGCGGCGTCACACACACACACATGCACACACACAGGCCCTCGGGGTATGCGTGGCGTGATCGGATTGTTGCTCTGCCGTTTGCCACACGCGTCAGCCAGGAACCGACGACAACGATACACACGCGCTCACACGCACACACACTCACACGCTCACACACACACACACGCGCGGTCACACTCGCACACACGCACACTCACACGACACTCGCACGGCACTCGCACGACACACACACACACACACACACACACACACCGAGCGAATGGGCAGACGATGCTGCTACAGGACCTCAGGGTGTAAGTGCCATGATCGGATCTGCTGCTTGCCACAGGCATCCATCGGGAATCACCGACACACACACACATAGACAGAGCGGCGGCGGCACACACGCACACATGCACACACACGAGCCCTCGGGGGGTGCGTGGCGTGATCGGGTTGTTGCTCTGCCGTTTGCCACACACGTCCGCCAGGAATCGACGACAACAACACACACGCTCACACACGCTCACACACACTCGCGCACACGCACGCACGACACTCGCACAATACACACACACACACGCACACACACACACACACACACACCGGGCGAATGGGCAGACGATGCTGCTACAGGCCCTCAGGGTGCACGTGCCATGATCGGATCTGCTTTTTGCCACCGGCATCAGTGATCCTTCCTATGGCAGTTTACTGCTCGGAGCGGAATTGAGCGGATTTTTTTATTTATTGCTTTGCAGGCTATTCCGCTTTTCCGCTTTTCGCTCGGGGAAAAAAACAATTGTGTCGGGAAAGAGCGGGGGAAAAACAATTGCGTGGGGAAAAAGCCGGGAAGAAGCGGAAAAACAATTAATTGCTAAACACTTCCCAAGGATCACTGACATGCCTCCGTCGGGAATCACTGACACACACACTGGTGATATACTTAGCGCAGCGGGGGCTGCGGGGGCAGACCGGCAAAAATTTGGGGGGAAACTGCCGGGCCGAATCGCGGGAATTCATGTCAGCGGAAAATTGTCAAGTTGCGGGGGTAATTCGGCATGCTCCCTCAAATGTTGGGGAGGCAAACACCACACTATCTGTTTCCTTAAGGACACTACTGACACACACACACACACACACACACATCCATACACAGGTTAAGTGCACAGACGATGCTGCCACAGGCCCTCAGGGTATCACGACACACACACACACACACACACACACACACGTGCGCACACACACACGCACACACACACACGTGCGCGCACACACACACACACACACACACACACCGGGCGATTGGGCGACGACGCTGCCGTTTGTCACATGCCCTCTGGGTTTACGACCGACTGTTAAATCGATGATGCACACAACCCACCACACACACAAACGACGACACACAGGCACTGGGCGAATAACCAAAAGACGGACGTGAATAAACGGGCTGTGGTCCACACACACACACACACACACACACGCACAGACGCACGCGCACACACACACACACACGCACACACACACACACGCACACACACACACACACACACCGTCTCACTCCCCCTGCGCTGTGATGCAGAACCAGCCATTTGGGGGTCCGATTGGGGGATTGGGGGAAGTCCTCCCCCAAACCCGTGTCGAAGGTGGCAGTGTCGCTCGGGCCACCCCCAACCCCGTATCACAAGGAAAAGGCGTATGTGCTGGTACTCCCTGGAGTCTGTTTGGACTTTGATGTTTTGAATTACATTCGAAAAAACAATGGCTTCCCTGGACACTGCTGGCAAGGCGTGTAAGGAGGAGGGCGGGGGGGCAGCGTGGGGGTGTGAAGCAGTGGTGTCATCAAGGAAACCAAGAATGCCCTGTTTGTCCCCTCAGCATAGGACATGCCGAATCGCCCCTGCAGGACCCGTTTTTTCGCGGGAAATTGTGAAAATCGTCGAATTCCACACTTTGGGCAGCGAAATTCCCTCGACTCGCCACCGCAGTTTCCCCCCAAATTTCCCGGTTCTGTGGGGGCTGCAGGGGCTGCGGGGGCGCTAATGACACCACTGTTGTGAAGCTGCGTACACGTCCAGTGATTTCCTTTCCGGCTGTGCACAGCCATTTGGCTGTATTCCGGTTGTGCTTTGACCTTGAGCACAGCTCAATCCATGCAGTGGATTGGAAGTCGGCCGGGCCCGCTAGACAGAGCACGTCAACAGCTTTCAAATGACCTATGTATGAGGACAAACGGGCAACGGGAGGTCGACGGTCAACAGGGTCAAAGCAAAATCCGGCTGTGGAATAATTAATAAAAAAAATCGGAATGTGTTGGGGTGGTCGCGCCCCAGCCCTACCACTTTCACAACGCCTGAGGCGGCGCCTGAGGCGTCCCATTGCATGGCGCGGATCAGGCTGCCTGAGGCGCCGCCTGAGGCGCACCCACGATCGCCTCAGGCGTCGCATTAGGCGTTATCCAAACCGCCTCAGGCGCCCATCACCGCCTGAGGCGCACCCTGGACCGTCTCAGACGTTATGACCGCATTCCATGGCGCGGATCAGACGTTGGGATTTGGCAGGGCAGACTGCCTACGGTGACTGTGGAGGCGCAGAAGCAACAGATTATATGGCGTCATCCATCGTCCCGCGTTGCCCGACTGCTGGTAGTAGCGTAGTGGCTCGCCGGGGTAACTTGCCAGCAGAAATCGCCAGTGTTATTTTGGTCCGGAATTGGTGTTCAGGGGTCGCGGGGGACATGAGAGAGATTGATTACACGGCTCGTGATACTTCCCAAACACCCCCGAGGGGACGCCGGGCTCACTGTATGTGCGGGAAGAAGGGACAGGGATGGAAAATGGAAAGGCGAAGGGGTGCACCGCAGGCTCAGGGATCTCACTTCCGGGGCACGCTCAATGGCATGCGCTTGTCAACTGTCAATTGTTTTTGTGTTTTTGTATTTTATGTGCGCGCACACTCTAGCAGAGCATCAACCGCCCGGCGTAGCCCACCCCGTGGGGCAGGCCACCCGCAAACTCGGCGAATCAGTATCAAACCCAAGCCACACGTGAGGACTGGGAAGAAGACAGTTATCAGGGTTTGGTCGTCGTGAAAACTCAGAGGAGGTTTTACGGCGAAGTGTCAATTGATTGACCGGTCAAACATTGGTTTCTTGTCCGAGTGGTTATGGAGTCTGACTCGAACGTCCTTCGGGACCGATGTAAAAAAAAGGGGACAACATCGTCATCTCCGCCCCACACACACAACTTGGTTGCACACGCACACCCTCTCTCATAATACACACACACACACACACTTACACACACACACACACACACGCAAATTCACGCTCACACACACACACGCGCAAATACACACACGCACACACACACACACACACATGCGCACACACATGCACACAAACACACACGCACACAGGTCCAGCTCAAGCCCGCGATCGAGTCTCACAAGTACGATGTGCTTCTCAAGTTCAAGGTTTGTTCGGGTAGTGCTTGTTTGGGTGGTGTTTGCAGCTGGTTGCACGGCCTTGCATTTGTTTTTTTGTTGACAGGCGCACACACACGCACACCCATGCACACAGACACACTGCCCCACCACCACCACCACCACCACACACGCACACACACACACACACACCTCCCCGCCCCCACACACACACCACCACCACCACCACCCACCTCGTACACAGGACCACGAGATTCGCAACTACCCTCCGTACATTGTTGCAGAAACCGACCAGCCGACAGGCTCCGGCCCTGCTTCTGGATCTGGTTTCCAAGATCTTGCGCAGTATCTGTTTGGGGGGAATCGCGAGAAGGTGTGTGGAGAGAAGCTGGCCACAAGCTGGTGGTTGCGTGTGTGTGTGCGGTTGCGCGTGTGTGTCAATGTGTGTGTGTGTGCGTGTGTGTGGATGAGCAGGCGTGGATGGATCTGGGTTCAACGATCTCGCACAGTATCTGTTTGGGGGAAATCGCGAGAAGCTGTGTGTGTGTGCGTGTGTGTATGTGTGTGTGTGTGAATGGCAGTGTGGATTCCACACAGTGTAGATGGCCTCTGTGGGCGTGGATGGATCTGGGATCAATGATCCCGCGCAGTTTATGTTATGGGGGAACCATGAGCAGGTGTGTGTGTGTGAGTGGGAATGGCAGTGTGGAATCCACACAGTATGGATGACTTGTGTGGAGGTGTGGGCGTGGATGGATATGGCTTCAACAATCTTGCGCAGTATCTGTTTGGGGGGAACCGTAAGAAGGTGTGGGTGTGAATGACAGTGTGGATTCCACACTGAGCTGATGGTCTTCACTCTCTCTCTCTCCTCCTGCCTCTCTCGCTCCGCTCTCTGCTCTCCTCTCTCTCCGCTCTCCGTTCTCTCTGCCCTCTCCGCTCTCCGCTCTCCTCTCTCTCCGCTGTCTTCGTCTCCTTTCTCTCTGATATCTCCTCCCTCTCCTGTCCCTGCTCTCTCCTCTCTCTTCACTTTCTCCCCTTTTCTCCTCTCTCCTCTCCATCTCCCTCTTCTCTCCATATCCTCCATCATCTCCATCGTATCCATGCTCTCTCCGACATGCACACACACACACACACACACACACACACGCACAGGTCAGCATGGAGATGACGATGCCGGTGCCGTCGTAGATTCACACACACACACACGCGCACATTCCATTCCAAAGTGTTACACGACTGCAACAGCACTACCCATACTAAAGTACTGGCAATGTTCCAGAGGTCAAATGGCACATGTGTCGGTCTACAGCGGGTGACCAATCAGTGCTAAGAGGGGTACATCACATGGCGGGTGGGGTTGCCACTCTGGCCAACCAACTTCAACTTCAAACGCGGCGTATCATCTCCCCATGGGCCGATTAATTCCATGGGGCGATAGTCGGGTGTAGGCAGGCCTAGAGGACGTCGGATCAGCTCCTCTATGGGGCGACAGACGATTGTAGGCGGGCCTGGGATAGGGGGCAGCGGCGGATCATCTCCATGAGCCCACGAACTCGATGGGGCGATGATGAACGTAGGCAGGGATGGGGCGGCGGATCATCTCCATTGGCCTCTGAACTCCATGGGGCGATGATGTAGGTAGGCAGGGGGCGGAGGCAGGGGCGAGGGAGGAGAGGCTGGGGCGTGGGGGGTGGTGAGGCGGATCATCTCCATGGGCCTGTGAAGTCCATGGGGCGATGATGTAGGTAGGCAGGGGGTGGAGGCAGGGGCAAGGGAGGAAAGGCTGGGGGGAGGGAGGGCTAGCATGGGGTCGGCGTGCGTGAGGGCGCATGGGCGGGAGGCGCATGGGGCGGGGGTGCATGGGCCTGCATGGCGCGTACATTGGACGGCGAACTCCATGTGGTGGTGCAGCGTGGGCGGGTTGTTGACTATGGGTGGGTGAGGTGGGGGAGAGTTGGACTGTGTAGTTTGGATCGTGTCAGGGGGGGCGAAGGGTGCTGAAGGGGGGGGGCCATGGCACACACACACACACACACGCACAAACACACACACACACACACACAAAACGCATGCACGCACACACACACACACCTGCTGCCACAGGTCAGCATGGAGATGACGACGCCGGTGCTGTCGTCCATTCAGAGGGAGGGCAACCAGTCGACCGCCATTCAGTTTGTGATGGAGGTGTGTGTGCGTGCTGATGCTGGCTCTGCTGCCGCTGGTGGTCCAGCTGCTCTGCTGCTGCTGCTGCTGCTGCTGCTGCTCCCGCTGCTGCTGCTGCTGTGCCTGGTAGTGATTCTGGACCCGCTGCTGGACCTGCTGCTACTGCTGCTGCTGCTGCTGCTGCCGTTTCCGGATCTGCTGCTGCCGCTGCTGCTATGACTGGTCATGTGCCTGCCGCGCTTGCTGCTGCTGTTGACCGTCTTGTCAGAGGGCTGCCGCAGCATCTCGACCACTCATCAACCCCCCCCCCTGCAACACCCCCTGCAACACCCGCCCCTTACCTCCAGCTTCAGGTTTTACAGGTTTTACACGTGCGTGCCCGGATCCAGCTGCAACAACAATGCAACCACCCATCCTGCAACACACACAACCTGCAGCCCCCCCCCCCCCCTCCTGCAACAGGACAGGGCTGCAACACCCCTGCAACACCCTGCAACACCTCCCCCCCCCCCCCCTACAACAGGACAGGACTGCAACACCACCGCAGCAACCCAACATCTCCCCCCCCTCCCACATGCAACAGGACCGCTTCAAGGATGTGTCTCAGCTGCCAACGCCGATCGGCATGCCACCGCAACAACCCTGCAACAACCCAACACCTCTCCCCCTCCCACACGCAACAGGACCGCTTCAAGGACGTGTCTCAGCTGCCAACGCCGATCTCGACATGCCACCGCAACACCCCTGCAACAACCCAACACCTCTCCCCCTCCCACATGCAACAGGACCACTTCAAGGACGTGTCTCAGCTGCCGACGCCGATCGGCATGCGCGTCACTCGCAGGTATGTGTGCGTGCGTATGCGTGCGTGTGGGTGTGCATACGTGGATGTGTGTGTGTTCCCGGGGGGGGGGGGGGGCTCATGACACCGCAGCCAACCATATAAAAACAATACAGAGGCAGCAGATGCCGATTTGCATGCATGTTGCGCGCATTTTGGGCGTCCCTTTTCTCCTACATGGAGAGAAAGAGAGGAAGATATTGATAAACAGCTGCACAGAGAGAGAGAGAGAGAGAGAGAGTGAGAGAGGGGAAGAGGCAGAGAGAGTTGTACACACTCTGCGCGGCAGGCCTCGCAGTCCTACACAGTTTGTTTCACAACATCACCACACGCAGGCAGCTTCCCGGCGGCTTCTTCGGTGCGGCGATCTTCTCCGGCTGGCCGCTCGACTTCGAGGTGTGGAGTGTGGAGTGGAGGGTGGAGCGTGGAGTGGAGTGAAGTGTGGAGTGGAGTGTGGAGTGTGGGGGAGGGTCTGGCAGCTTGGCGCCGAAGGCAGGCCTCGCAGAAGTGGCCGCCGCTCTTACATCACCTCTGCCTTCACTTTGCAGGTGGTCCAAGCAGAGCGTGCACTGAGGGACGTCCTTCTCCGCAACGGCCATACCCCCAAGGCCGGATACACGCTCGCACGATACAACGACCCAACCACGCTGCCAGCTGTCCGCCGCAATGAGGTGTGTGTGTGTGTGTTTTTGTGTGTGTGTGTGTGCAAGTGTTTGTGTGCGTGTGCGTGCGTGTACAGCGACCCAACCACGCTGCCAGCTGTGCGCCGCAATGAGGTGTGTGTGGGGGGGGGGGGTGCGCGCGCGCGCGCGTGTGTGTGTGGGTGGGTGTGCGTGGGTGTGTGTGTGTGTGTGCGTGTGTGTGTGTTTTGTGTGTGTGTGTGTGTGCGTGTGTGTGTGTGTGTGCGTGTGGGTGTGGGTGTATACAACGACCCGACCACGCTGCCAGCTGTGCGCCGCAATGAGGTGTGTGTGTGTGTGTGTGCGTGTTTGTGTGCGTGTGCATGCGTGTACAGCGACCCAACCACGCTGCCAGCTGTGCGCCGCAATGAGGTGTGGGTGTGGGTGGGTGTGCGTGTGTGTGTTTGCGTGTTTGTGTTCGTGTGCGTGCGTGTACAGCGACCCAACCACGCTGCCAGCTGTCCGCCGCAATGAGGTGTGTGTGTGTGCGTGTGCGTGTGCGTGCGAGTACAGCGACCCAACCACGCTGCCAGCTGTGCGCCGCAATGAGGTGTGTGTGTGTGTGTGTGTTTTGTGTGTGTGTGTGTGTGTGTGTGTGCGTGCGTGTTTGTGTGCGTGTTTGTGTGCGTGTGCGTGCGTGTACAGCGACCCAACCACGCTGCCAGCTGTGCGGCGCAATGAGGTGTGTGTGTGTGTGTGTTTTGTGTGTGTGTGTTTGTGTGCGTGTGCGTGCGTGTACAGCGACTCGACCACGCTGCCAGCTGTGCGCCGCAATGAGGTGTGTGTGTGTGTGTTTTGTGTGTGTGTGTGTGTGTGTGTGTGTGCGTGTTTGTGTGCGTGTTTGTGTGCGTGTGCGTGCGTGTACAGCGACCCAACCACGCTGCCAGCTGTGCGGCGCAATGAGGTGTGTGTGTGTGTGTGTTTTGTGTGTGTGTGTTTGTGTGTGTGTGTGTGCGTGTACAGCGACCCAACCACGCTGCCAGTTGTGCGCCGCAATGAGGTTGGTGTGGGTGTGGGTGTGCGCGCGCATGTGTGTGTGTGTGTGTGTGTGTGCGTGTGTGTGCGTGTGTGGGTGGGTGTATACAACAACCCGACCACGCTGCCAGCTGTGCGCCACAATGAGGTGTGTGTCGGGGGGGGGGGCTGTGTACCAACACACGCGCACACACACACACACACACGCGCACGCACACACACACACACAGGTGCTAATCGAGGTGGAGGGCTTTGTCTGGCCGCCATCGTCGATGTGACGCAGCACGGACGGTCACACAAGTGTGGATGGCCACACAAGCGCAACGACCCGTCACCTGCCCGGTCGCCGCTGTTTGCGTGTGGACCGTCACACTTGTGTGGACGCTGTAGTGAAGAGGGGCGGGCAGCATGCGGTGTGGGTGTGGGTGTGATGATGCTGGTTGGTTTCGTAGTCTGTGGGTCACACACGGCGTGCGGCTGAAAGGCCGGTACGCCGCAAGGCGTTCGGCCAACCCACCCCATTGTACATGTGTTGTCTATGAGGGGGCCCCCCAGGGGGGCTGTGTGCGAGTGTCGCCTACGAGCCCCACCCCTGTGTGTGTGTAGGAGAGGCCCCCCCGGGCCCCCGCCGGTCCCCCGGGGGCCCGAGGTTCATGGTGGCCACGTCCAACAATGCCGAGGGCATAGCAACCCACGTTGGATGCTGTAACACAACGAACTGGAGATGTGACAGGCCGAGCTAGGCCAGTCACAGATGCTGTAGATTATCCGTGTTGTGGCTTGAGGCTGATAGACAGCTGTGTTATTACGCTGCCCATTGCGCTGCTCACCGAGCGTCCTTGTGTGCGTAGTGCCAGAGAGCCCCGGACAGGGCAGCATGACTTAAAAGTTCACAGTTCACGCTATGTACTGTTACAGTTACCATGTTAAGTTCATAAGCTCTTCGCCAGGGGCTCCCGCCCTGGCGCCGCTCGATGGCGGACAACCGGGACAACTGCGCTTGGTACTGGGCGGCTGAAAATCTGGAAATTTACCCTGAGCGGCTGTGACGCACAGCGCTACTGATGAACTGGTCCTGATGGGGCGAGGCTATGTGGCAGATGGGGCAGCGGTACGATGGAGAGCACGATGCACGATGGCGAGAATTGCGGCGAGCATGCACCCCCTCTCACAACGATCGGAACTCAAGCAGATTGCGGCTCCTAATGGTTTACTGTGCCTGGATGGAAGAGAGAGACGGATGGCGAGAAATTGAGAAACATGGGAAGCGAGGCACATGCGGCTAGGCTTTGTGAGGAGGTTGCGGCGCAGGGGTTCCCTGCCCCAAGGCGCAGATTATTAGATGGCGACGCGATCGATACACCAGCCGTGCGGCATGGGGCGAGGCGAGGCCCCACCAGCGGGCGGGCACCATAATGGAGATGGCGGCTAAGAACGAGGAATGCGGCTACCGGGGATGAGGCTACGGGTTATGCATGCCAGGGGACGGCGGACAAGGCTAATGCGTCATGGCGCATGGGTAAAGAACGGGGAATGAGGCTACGGGAGCTGGCGGGCGCGGCGCGCGCATGGCGCGCGCGGCGCATGGGGGTTGCATGGCGGCGCTCTGCGCGTGCATGCATGGAGGAGATTGCTGGCGGGCATGGAGGAGATTGCTCGCGGGCGTGGAGGAGATTGCAGGCGGCAGCATGGATGCGGATGGCGAGAAATTGAGAAACATGGGAAGCGAGGCACATGCGGCTAGGCTTTGTGAGGAGGTTGTGGCGCAGGGGTTCCCTGCCCCAAGGCGCAGATTATAGATGGCGCAGCAATCAATACACTAGCCGTGCGGCATGGGGCGAGGCGAGGCCCCACCAGCGGGCGGGCACCATAATGGAGATGGCGGTTAAGAACGGGGAATGAGGCTACAGGGAGAGGATACGGGTTACAGATGCCAAAGGGGACGGCGGAACAAGGATCAGCCATAGGTGTCACGGGGAATGGCTAAAGAACGGGAATGAGGCGGGTGGTACGGGTGCTGGCGCGCATGGAGCGCGGCGCGGCGCATGGAGATCGCATGGCGGCGCCCATGCATGGACGAGATTGCTGGCGGGCATTCAGGAGATTGCTGGCGGGCATGGAGGAGATTGCTGGCGGGCATACAGGAGATTGCTGGCGGGCGTGGAGGAGATTGCTGGCGGGCATGGAGGAGATTGCTGGAGCCAATGGCGGCGGCGGGACTAGTAGTAGAACACAGGCGCACACCAACAATGCGTTGCTGTCACTACCTGGGTGGTATAGGGTGGATCTGGGGGCCCAGTGTCCTGTCTAGGTCCAGTGCGTGCGCGCGTGTGGGGGTTTACCCTCACCCCTACCAGGTAGCCAGCCAGTTTCCCACTGAAACTGAGTTTAAGGTGTCGGGCGCTAGCGCCGACACCGGTCTTATACATCATTACTGGTGTCACACAGACTGTAAGATCCATCATCATCATCATCATCATCATCATGCACCATCAAGGTGTGGGATTGAGGGAGCTGTCCAGCGAGGCTAGCTGCAATGGCATGAGTGTAAACTCACCAGAAACCTGCGTGGACTGGCCATCGATTGGATAAGAAGGGGTAGGGCGCAAACACTACGTCTGCTGGGATAATTTTTCATCCATCGAACTGGACGTATGGAAGCGGGTGCGCAAGCAGTGCGGATGGAGAGATAATGGCGAGCCGGTTTCGAGACGAACAGGCGTGAAGGCTTGTTCAGCTTCCCACGTTCGATTTGGCACTGCAAGGTCGGTAGATCAGCCGCAGAGATGATGCCGTGGCGCAGATGCATGCGCTTCAGGTCTGTCAATGCTGCCAAGGGCGCAAGGCTGGTCACGCCAGTGCAGTGGCGCATGGCAAGGCTCTGCAGGTTCGCCAAGGCTGCTAGGGGAGAGAGATTGGTCACAGCGGTGCAGTGGCGTCAAGGCTCTTCAGCATCACCATGGCTCCGAGAGGCGCAAGATTAGACACTCCAAAGCAGGAGCATATGTAAAGAGTCTCAAGCTTGACCATGGCTGAGAGGGGTGCGAGATCAGACACACCTTTGCAGGCAATGTTGAGGATCTGCAGGTTCACCAAAGCTGCGAGCGGCACCAGATTAGTCCCAGCTTTGATGGGTGCATCATCACCATCCACGTCAGCGCAATCAAGCAAGAGAATCCGCAGGTTCACCAAGGCTGTGAGGGGTGCGAGGTCTGACACCTCATCGCAGGCGCTGATGTTGAGGCTTTGCAGGTTGACCAGGACTGTGAGGGGCATCAGATCAGATGCTCTATGGCAGCCGCTGACGTCGAGGCTCTGCAGGTGCACCAGGGCTGGAAGGGGTGCAAAGTTCCCCAGATTTTTGCTGTTGGGCAAACTGAGATGCAGCAGCTGGGTGCCAGCAGCTGCCAGTGCGATGATGTCCACAAGTTCCGAATCATCATAATGGTTTGCTGCACGCACTTCCAGGTCCTCCAGCTTGCTGCACGCTAACAGCAGCGCCACCATCTGCTGTGGCAGAGCGGTGGCGCTGGGTGGCAGCATCATGCTCAGCTGAGTGACCCAGGGTGCGGCCGTTGTGATTGCCTGGTAGTCTGCGGCGTCCTCGATCACCGCATCCCACTGCACGCGCGCAAAGGGCATGAAGAGCGGATGATCAGCGGATGGTGTTGCACGCGGGGAGATGACGCAGGCCATGCAGAGAGCGCAGTGCCGCCCTGCACGGTCCTCTCCATGCTTGGCATCCATGCATGGCGCGAAACGGCATGCATGCATGGCAAAACTCCATGCGCATGCATGATGATGAGAGTTTTACAATCCACTTCTGGCGGTCACACGTACGGTTCCAAAGCTCCAGTGGGACTTAGAGAATCAAGGCTCAAGGCCCACAAAAGGTCAAGCTACAAGTAGCCCACGGTAACGCCATCCACACTTGGTGGCGGGCGCCAAGCAAGCAGCACCACTGTGCAGGCTGCACACCCAGCCCCTCAAATGGCCAGAGGGCGGACCCAAGGTATAAAACCATGAAGGGACCAAAAAGCCCTCCCCCAGACCACCGGAAGCGGGGCTAGTAGCACACCCGCCGCAGCACTCTACTCAGCGACCACACCGCACCCGCCACCGCACGCGTGTGGCGCCACCTCCCCTTCAAAAACACCCCCAGAGGGAATGCCATCTAGCAAGCAGGTGCAGGCACCCGCTCGCCGTCAACGACGAGGCGCGCGCGGTGGAACTGCGCCCGCTTCCCCGCAGCCTTGGCGGCGAGGAAAGCGGGCCACAGCGCCCGGTGCTGCGCCTCCTCGCGGTCACTGAGGACGTCGAAGACGGCAGCCGACGGGTCCACGTCGCGCAGGTTGCGGCGGGAGCGCACGACGGTGTCGGCCACAGCGTCAGACGCCACGGTAAAGAGCACACGTAGCACGCCGCCCCGGCGCGGCTCCACACCAATGCCCCCGACGGCAGGCTTGGCGTTGAGGAACGACGCGGACACGACCCCGCCACCAGCCGGCCTATCCCGGCCAGAGACGTCGTGCACAAAGCGCACGAGATTCATAGCCAGGCAGACGGGCAGGCTGACGCCGTCCACGGCGGCTGCAGCAACCCGCACAGCCGCCGCCGCCACCGCCGTCTCCTCGGAACCATAGCAGTCACTGAACAGCCGCCTCACATGCCGCGTGGACCCAAGTAGGAGGCGTCGCGCAGTGCGCCGCGCACGATCCCGTCGCGCGCCATCTGGCCTTCAGAGCCATGGCCCGCTATGAGCCTGGTGGCGGCTGCCACAGGGATGGACAGCACGTGGCTGCGGCACAGCGACGTTTCGCCCACGCGCGCGGGCAGCCCCCCCCGACGGCAGGGGCCGCGTGCAGATGCGGCACGCGCGGCGCCCGCCGCGGCAGGCCGCTCCGCCGCCGGCGCGCCCGCTGCCGACGCCACAGGGGCGGCAGCAGCAGCGGGCCGGGCAGGCTGAGCAGCCTTGCATGGCGTGACTGGCGCTCGCTCCCACCTCGTGCAGGAGCACACGCAGCGACTGCAGGCGAGGGAAGACGTCACCAGGCTGGGGCGCCTCCACCAGCATGCCGCGCAGGCACGCTATCGAGCGCAGCGTGAGCGTGTTGACACAAACAAGGCGAGCGCAGGTGGTGGCGGAGAGCACTGGCGCGTCGTCCTGCCCCTCCAGGCCGCACGCATGCGCATCCACTGCGCCTCGCATCGCCGTGCAGCAAAGGCGCAGTGCGCGCTTGTCATCGGTTCCGAGACTGGACCACAGCGCATCCATGAGATCGAGCAGCGAGGGCGCATCATCAGGCTGCTGCATTGTGACAGGTGGTGCTGGTTGGGCGCTGAGGGTGTACAAACATCTAGCTAAACTCTGCGAGAGCGACGCACTCTGCCAACCGACGCCCCCAGGTCTGCCCAATAGATGCGCCACAGTGCGCAAGGGGAGTGTGGCGGGCACGCGCATTGGTTGCGGATCTGCACACACCGCAGGCAGCTAAACTGCAGGCGAGTGGGATCAGAGCGTGGATCAGAGTCCTTCAAAGGGCTCTGATCACATGCGCCGTGGCGATCCTGTTTTTCGCAGCAGTCCTAGGCCTGATGATAATTTGGTACACACTGCGGGCACCTCAGTTGTTTTTAGGGAAGTTTGCAGCACAGTGTGTGTGCGTGTGTGTATGTGTGTACGCACAAGTATACCACCAGCGGCGGTTAGTAAGGGGTACTAGTAAGAGACCCGCAGGGCCTTTCGCCTGAAACGCAAGTGAATGCGGTCATAAACGCCCGAGGGTGCGCCTCAGGCGGTGGTGGGCGCCTCAGGGGTGCGTCCCAAGCGTAGCCTGATGCGGTCGGCACGCTAGAGGTGCCGCCTGATCCACAAGTAAATGCGACGCGTGAGGCGCCGCCTCAGGCGTTGGCAATGTGGCAGGCCGCAAGCGCCAGAGCTGCTGGGTCATGTCTACTGTCGTTACATGGTGCTGCAAGTAGGGAAGTTGGTGCAGAGACAATGAATCGGTAGTAGGAGACGAGAAGTGGGAGACGAAAGGCCGTCGGGGCGGGGCACTTGGAACGGTGTGTGTGTGTGTGTGTGTGTGTGTGTGTGTGTTTCAGTCAGTGACTCGGAGTGGGTCTGGCAAAAGAGATGCAGTGCACCCCCCCTCCCCCCCGCCAGTAACAGTAACAGTAACACGGTATTTCCAGCTAAGCAGGCTACTCTTCTACTAGACACACTCGCCGATACTCCAGGACACTTAAGTACTAGAGTGCCGCCGGCTCCCGGCCGATAGACTACCGCTCCCGCCGGCTAGACTACCCCAAACAGCGGTCTCTGAGAGACATGTCTGGCAAGGAGCATATAGGAGAGGACCTTCCTCAGGGTCACAGTAGTGGCCTTGTGGCCAGTCAAGCCAGCAGAGCCGACTGGCGCTGACTGGAACGGTCCCCGCCTGGCAGTGCCCCCCTGCCATTTTCATTTAAATAAACAGCCCCCACAATCCCACGCTGAGGGGATTGACTGTGCTGACTGTTAACTGTGAAGTGTGAACTGTAAGGGGTAAACTGAAAACTGTAAATTGAAAACTACAAGCTGTAAAGTCATCATGATGTCGCTTAGCTGCACCGACTTGGACTGCTCAGGTTTTACAGGTTTTACACGTATGTGCCCAGAGGACCCCGGGGCGTGATTTAAGGCCTAGACTACACGTCTAGGGGAGCTCTACTTATAAAGCCCGCAAGGCCACGCAGCGCGCCAGCCTACCAGATGGGCTGCTCAGAGTGCAACGTGCTGCACCGCACCGAAAACACGGCACACTATGGGCGGAATGCTGCGCACGGGGCCCTCCACCATCAGTGGCCAGCCATCTCAGTTTGGGGTTGGCGCCGTAGGGTTCTACAGACCCCCTGGTCTCCAATCAAATCAAATCCCACAGATTTTAGAGTGCTAGTACTTGCGCAAGCGTCGGAGGCGATCATGCATGCCCACCAAGACTGCGAGCCTCGAGGGCCGACGGCGATGGAACAATTTAAGTGGCGCACTATCCCAGCAGTCATAGTTTTCAGTCATGAGGCTCCGCAGGTTCACTAGGGCTGTGAGGGGTGTCAGGTCAGGCAAACGGTTGCAGCCAGTGATGTTGAGGCTCTGCAGGTTTCCCAGAGAAGTAAGGGGCGACAGATCAGTCGCACCCCCGTAGCGCAAGCTGAGGCTCTGGAGCTTCACCAAACCTGCGTGCGGTGCCAGATCAGACAGAGCTGTCTTGAGGGGCACATCACATGACTTCCTGTAGGGGCAATCGACCTTGAGTCTCCGCAGGTTCACCAGGGCTGCGAGGGGTGTCAGGTCAGACACACCATTGCACCTGCTAATGTCAAGGCTCTGCAGGTTCACCAGGGCTGTCAGGGGCGTCAGATCAGACACCCCGCAGTCACTGATGTCCAGGCTCTGCAGCTTCACCATGGCTGCCAGGGACATGGCATCAAAACACCAGTAATTGTCGCTCATATTGAGCTTCTGCATGTTCACCAGGGCTGCGAGGGGCATCCCATCGGACGCATGTGCGAAACTTATGTCGAGGCACTGAAGGTTTGTCAGTGTTGCGAGGGGTGCCAGCTCAGACACCCGTTGGCAGAAGCTCATGCTGAAGCTTTGCAGCCCCACAAGACCTCCAAGAGGGGCTAAATCAGACACACCACCGCATTTACTGATCGTAAGGATCTGCAGCTTCACCAGGGCTTTGAGCGGTGCCAGGTCAGACACAGCGTCGCAATTGGTCATGTCGAGAGTCTGCAGCTTCACCAGGGCTGTGAGGGGCATCAGATCAGACAAACCACCGCAGCGACTGACGTCGAGGCTCTGCAGGTTCACCATGGCCCTTAGAGGTGCCAGATCAGACACGCGCCAGCAATGCATTCCGAGACTCTGTAGCGTCACCAGGGCTGTGAGGGGCGTCAGATTAGACAAACCACCACAGCTGCTGATGTGGAGGCTCTGCAGGTGCACCATGGCTGGGACGGGCGCAAAGTTGGTCAGACTTGAGCATCCGAGCAGGCTGAGATGCCGCAGGTGGTTGCCGGCAGCTGCCAGTGCGACGATGTCCACAAGTTGCGACTCAGTACTGCCTGCGTCAAGGGCAAGGTCCTCCAGCTTGCTGCATGCTGATAGTAGCGCCGCCATCTGTTGTGGCAGAGCGGTGGCGCTGCCTGGAAGTTGCACACTTAGATGGGTCAGCCAGGGCGCGGCGCTGTGGATGGCTGGGTAATCTTTGGCATCGTCCTCGATTGTGACGCCACCCTGCACGTACACAATGAGAATGCACAGCGATGATCGTCATCAGCGGGTGGTGGTGGACGCGGGGGTCACGCAGGCCCCTGCAGAGAGCACAGTGCACCCTACACCCTTAACTCTGCACCCTGCACCCCATTGACCATGCATGCCATTCACAAATGCTCGCCCCATGCACCCCCCATGCGCGCATGGCGGCACGTCTGGCGCTGGTTCTCACCTCCTCCAGGATTAACCGCAGTGACTGCAGGCGGGGGAAGGCGGCGCCAGGCTGGGGCGTCCCCACCACCATGCCACGCAGGCACGCCATCGAGCGCAGCGTCAGCGTGCGCACACCAGACAGGCGAGCAAATGTGGTGGGGGAGAGCACTGCAATGCAGCCAAGTGGCGCGTCGTCCTGCTCCTCCAGGCTGCTCGCACGCGCATCCACGGCGTCCCGCATGGCCGTGCAGCACAGGCGCAGCGCGCGCTTGTCGTCTGTGCCGAGGCTGGACCACAGGGCATCCATGTGATCCTGCAGGCCAGGCGTGGGGAGCAGCTCCGCGTGCTGCACCGAAGGCTGGTGCCCGCCTGGAGACGGAGGGCCGCTGTCGATGTCCATGGGATCATCTAGCAGCGAGGGTGCTAGGCCAGGCTGCATGGTGGCGACTGGAGGCGGGTGCAGCTGTGATATTTGCCTGTGGGAGGGGGGGCGGGGGGGGCCGCATGCATGCGGACACGCCATAACGGTGCATGCATGCATGCAAGCGAGCTGGATGCTGCTGCTACAAACAACCAGCGAGCGGAGCGAAGGATGTCTCGTAGTTCGCAGCAATGGATGCGCCTAGGCGCGCCCCCCCCCCATGCAATGCTTGCTCCAGGCTCACCTGACGGCCGACGAAAGCTTGGCAGACAGCGGACCAGGAGCCTTTGCTTACGGTGCTCAGGGACCTCGACCTGATGTGCGGCGCTGAGTGGATGGCTGCGTGTGACTGGCTTTGTGTACACGACGGATGCAGGGAATGAGACGTGTCTGACCAGAATGCGCACACCATCGGCAAGGGACATCCCCACACCCACCGACGTGACGTAAAAAAACCAAACCACGACCTACCCCAGCGTGTGGGTTCGACAGCGGCCATGAAAATGTCCATGATCGGATGAAGTGCTAAGTTCTGATTCGGAGAGAGGGGGCTTGCTCATACTTCACACAACAGCCCTCGCAACAGACAAAGCACCTGGGTCTCACACTCTTCAACTCCACTGAGATGAGACTTACCTGGAGATTTTATAGGTGGAATAAGGTCTGAGGGGGCTGCCTTCCCAGTGTTGGGAGAGTGTTGGGGCTCCTAGGGGAGTTCTACGGCCGTACCAAGCCAGACGTCTTGACTCTTTTACTTCCATGCACACCATAGCATTAGCTCATATCGTGGCACTACAGGTCTGCCGTGGCTCCAAGTGGTGCCAGTTTAGACGCTGTTGAGGCTGTATGAGTTTGTACTCGGCGTCGGATCCAACGCGCTCCATCGCAGAACACCGCTGATTGTGGTTTTGTTTGTGCCTATGGTTGTGACGGTGACGGCTCGATTTTATTTGCACTTCAGCTGTTGGCGCAAAGGTGGTGTGGGTTCGGGTTGGATGGTTGTGTGTGTGTGTGTGTGTGTGTGGAGCAACACCAACTCCATACCCACCCTGCTCCGCACCGTACGACTTGTCACGGGACGGCTAGGCTCAGGACAGCTACCGAGTAGCTTCTCGGGCTGAAATGTACGGAAAGTACAGGAGTACAGTTTGCAGGCAGCCGACTCATAGTCGCGCTCTGCCGTACACTGTCGTACAGTGCACTTAGGAGGTTCCTAGCGCTCAGTCTCGGTCGTGTTAGATGCCGTGCCGTATCACAACTACTGCACTCCCGTGCTCACACGGAGCGTACCAGTGACTGGACTGGCTGCGGGCTTTCCTTGAACCAGCCAAAAAGTACTCTGTGCACACAACAGCTGGATGCAGCGTCAACATAGCCCACCACCGCCCATCGGCGCGCACTAAAGCGGGCCAGTTCTGACGCCCGGCGGCGGCCAGCCAGCGCCTCCTGGTCTGGCTGGCGCACGCGCACACACTGCCACCACGGATGGCATCATGTATGGTACTACTGAGGGCACCTCTGATGACACCACTGATGGCACAAATCTGGCAGAGGCAGTTCATAGCCTTCAGGTACACACCTAGCCAGGCCAGTTCTGGCGCGAAGCCCGGCGGCGGCCAACCAGCGCCTCCTCGTCTGGCCGGCGCAAGCGCACGCACTGACACCACCACGGATGGTGATCATTTCGGGCACGTGCAAGCAGCAACCGGAGCGACTCGCCGTAGTTTGCTTACAGCGCGGAGGGTGCCGATGGATGGATGCGACACAAGAGTGCACCGTGCCACCACTGACCAAGAATACTGGCTGTGGTAGTGGCTCTAGTACAGCAACGTTCCCTTGGCTATTGGCGTTGAATACAGGCAGCTGTGGAGTCTGTGCCTGGTCAGTGGGTGGTGCGCTTGCTGCTGTATTTTGGCGGCGATGATGGGCGTTGCAGCCTGTGCCTTGAGTAAAGTGTCACCACGCAGGGGCCGACGCTGGTCGCTTATGTAACTAGCTGTACCCCCACCCACCCACCCACCCACCACCCACCCACCCACGCCATGTTTGCACATACCTCCAACGCCCTGCCAAATCTTTGGCCAACTAGCGCGTGCCCCCCCCCCCTTCCCCCTGTGTGACGGTCGTGCACAGATCGTGAGGACGATACGATGATATGAGCCGGCGCAGCTTGCAGGTGGTGGTGGCGCAACACTGACGCACCCTCCCCTGAGTAGGCAGGATGAGGAACAGCCTCACTTCACAGTCTCTGCGGCTGCAGGGCCTGTTCGAGCCAATTCTGGCAAAGATGTTGTTGACCAGCAATCGTGCTGTTGACCACCAGCGGCCGCAAGGACGTGCCGAGAGCAATACCGGTTGGACTTCTGACGCCCCCTCTCCCGAGCAGCCTTGCTGGGAGGGCACCCTCACTGTGCAGTCTGTGGTGGCGGGGCCCGTAAGAGCCCATTCTGGCAATCATGTTGTCGACCGCCAGTGGCCGTGGGGATGTGCCGAGAGCAACCCCGGTTGGAATTCTGACGCCCCATCTCGGGAGCTCCCTAGCAGCCTTGATGGGGGGCAGCCTCAGTGTGCAGTATCTGAAGGTGCGACGCGTGGAGGAGCCCCTTGTGGCAATGAAGCTGTCTACCGCAAGCGTGCACTGACCATATGGCAGCCCGAAAGGACGTGCACTGGCCACATGGCAGTGGCACGAGGTGGACAGCCCACCGCCCCCGCCACGTGTACGACACCGCCCCAAACCCACCGTGCGCCGGGCGCCCCAGCAGCAGCTCAGCGGGCGTGCCTGGCATCGAGGAGGCCCAGCAAGGCAGCTCGGCAGCCCTACTACATTCGCAACGCCTTCGGCGGCGCCTCAGGCGTCATATTCACTTCAACGGATCAGGCAGCGCCTCACGCGCACTGACCGCCCGAGGCATTGCCCGAGGCGCGACCCCAATCGCCTCGGACACCGCCTGAGGCGTCATCCCGACAGCCTCAGGCGCCACCCCGACCGCCTCAGGCGCCCACCACGGCCTGAGGCGCACCCCGGACCGTCTCAGACGTTTTGACCGCATTCACTTGTGTGGATTAGACGATGGGGCTGTCGTAGGGCAGGCTGGTCCGGCCTGACGCTCGTGCCCATCAGCGCAGCCGTCCTTCGTGAGAGCAGCCTCTCCACCTCCGAAGTCATGCCACAGCCCGTCGCCTTGTGCTGCGCCTGTCGCGGTCATTGGTAGACTCGTGGTCACTTTGGTTGACCGGTCAGCGCAGCCCATCTCTCGGGCTGTCGATGGTTTCGGATTTAGCCGCTGTCTGTGAGGACCGCCCTGGCTCAGCCTAATCCATCACCTCGAGTACGGTCATTTGCTGCCCCGCTGCGCATAGGGCTTGTGCCAGACTGATAGACGGAGGAGATTGACAGCTTGTGTGTGTATGTCAGGGGTTTCCTTGGGTTCAGTCAGCCTTTCGTTTTTCCCGAAGAGGCTTTCCCAGTTTCGTCGGGATTTCGGGCTGCAGCCCTAAGAATCGCGTCAAAAAGTGTGAAATCGACGATTTCACACTTTTCCCCGGAAAATTCGCCCCGCACTTTTTTCCCGAACGTATCCTACCCGAAACCATCGGAATCGCGCCCTCTGAGCACGCTTTTTTCGTTTCCCGATCGGAAGGGAAACCCCTGGTGTATGTGTGTGTGTGTGTGTGTGTGTGTGTGTGTGTGTGTGTGTGCGTGTGTGCGTCTGTGTGTGTATGTGCGTGTGTGTGTGTATGCGTGTCGGCTGTATGGTAGGCTGTCGTGCTGGCCTTGCGAGCTCTCCTAGTAGAGCCCCCCTAGACGTGTAGTCTAGGTCTTAACTCACACCCCGGGGTCATCCGGGCGTACGCGAACAAAACTGTGACAACCGAGAGCTTCAGGCACAGTGGGAGCGGACAGCTGCGCCCACCGCGTCAGCGAGCCGCCCGTGAAACGGATTGTACGGAGGTGCTTTGTGCGCACAGGTGTGGTGTCTGGTGTGCCTGCCTGTATGTGATATTTGCGGTGTGGTCGATGCAACAGTCCGCCAGACGTGTTCATGGCGTTTTAGACGTGTGGTCGATTTTACAGTCCGTCGGACGCCATTGATGGCGCATTAGACCCTAGGAAAGAGGCTGGCAGCTGTCAAAATTAGACCCCTAGCATGCCATCTGCCATCATGATTGCTGTGCACGCGGTGCGTGTCTGAAAACAGGCGACAAGGAAGTCAGCCAACTCGTGCCAGAACCTGGGGTTCTCCTGGCGTGGCCGAGGATGTGTGTGCGTGATCCACGCATCTTGACTCTCTTAGCAAACCAGGCCCGCGCTATTATGCGTCGATCGATATGGGGGGGCCAGGGGGACAAGGCAGGTGCGTGTACCGCGTGTGTGATGTGTGTGTCGGTGCGTTGCGATGGCCATTTACCATGGCTTGTGTGCCTTCATTGTAAAGGACGGTGGATCGTTGCACTGGGTGTCGTTGGACCTAGGACTCCCCAGCTGCTGCTAGGACCAGTGTGACAAGCAACTTATAGACCAGCCCTGGACCCCGCGACCAGCTCTAGACCAGAAATATATCTGGTCCAGCTTCAGATCCAGATCTAGATATAGATCGGGTCTAGCTCTAGACCAGATCCAGATCTATATCTGGTCCACCTCTACACCAGATTCAGATCTGGACCAGGGCCGGAGGGAGGCCGCCTTGCCTCCTCAATCTCCGCCAGTGACCTCCAGCCCCAGGCAGCATTGAGCCAACAGCTTGTACGCTTCGCACCGCTGGGTCGAGGAGCTCGCACGCAGCTCTCGGCCAGTGGGCACCCACGATTGGCTCGCTCCCTCACCAGCGCTCCATCGCTCGCCTGGTACTTGTACTGAGCAGGGTGTGCCAGCAGCTGTTTACACCAACTTGGTGCTGTGCTGCTGAACTTCAGCCACAGTATGAGGAGTGAGTCAGCGATGCAACACCTGCAACACCTGCTACATCCTATCACACCCTGCAACACAGCAGCTCTCCCTTTCTGCACACGTTGCCAATCAAGACGCAGCTTGACATGCTACATGTCGATCACAACGTATACCAGAAAATAGTGTGAAAACCAACTACAAATCCCACCCTCGCTCGCTGTGGCCACGATTGCTCCCGACCCGAGGACGCTTCAACAGTCTCAGGCGCCACACCGACCGCCTCAGGCGCCTACCGCCGCCTGAGGCGCACCCCAGACCGTCTCAGACGTTATGACCGTATTCCATGGCGCGGATCAGACGTTGGGATTTGGGTAGGGGTACGGTGCCCTCGAGCACGCACTCCAACTTGGTGGAGCTCAAGTCCTGGCCGCCCCCCTCCCCCCCTCCTCTCCCTCGTTCCTTCCCCACCCAGCAGCATGAACATGGTGCCCTCG
>VFSX01000350.1:0-154118 GCA_016618255.1 Chlamydomonas sp. UWO 241 | reverse complement strand
CCGACTTGAAGGACGCCGGCAAGTCTGGCCTGCCCGCCGCCGGCAATGACCCCCCCCTCCTTCCTTCCCACCCCACAGCTGACACCGGTGCCCTTGAGCACATACTCCGACTTGAAGGACGCCAGTCCTGGCCCGCTCCCCGCCGCCAATGACGCCCCCCCCCTCCTTTCCTTCCCCACCACACATGAACACGGTCCCTTGAGCACATACTCCGACTTGAAGCGCCCAAGTCTGGCCGCCCGCCGCCGCAATGACGCCCCCCCTCCTTCCTTCCCCAACCCACAGCTGAACACGGTGCCCTTGACACATACTCTCCGACTTGAAGGACGCCCAAGTCCTGGCCGCCCGCCGCCGCCAATGCCCCCTCCTTCTTCCCCACCCCACAGCAATGGAACACGGTGCCTTGAGCAATAACTCCGACTTGAAGGACGCCCAAGTCCTGGCCGCCCGCCGCCGCCAATGACCCCCCCCCTCCTTCCTTCCCCCCCCCCAGCATGAACACGGTGCCCTTGAGCACATACTCCGACTTTAAGGACGCCCAAGTCCTGGCCGCCCGCCGCCGCCAATGACCCCCCCCCTCCTTCCTTCCCCACCCACAGCATGAACACGGTGCCCTTGAGCACATACTCCGACTTGAAGGACGCCCAAGTCCTGGCCGCCCGCCGCCGCCAATGACCCCCCCCCTCCTTCCTTCCCCACCCCCAGCATGAACACGGTGCCCTTGAGCACATACTCGACTTGAAGGACGCCCAAGTCCTGGCGCCCGCCGCCCGCCAATGACGCCCCCCCCTCCTTCATTCCCCACCCACAAGCATGAACAGCGGTGCCCTTGAGCAGCATCATCCGACTTGAAGGACGCCCAAGTCCTGGCCCGCCCGCCGCCGCCAATGACCCCCCCCCTCCTTCCTTCCCCACCCACAGCATGAACACGGTGCCCTTGAGCACATACTCCGACTTGAAGGACGCCCAAGTCCTGGCCCCCCGCCGCCGCCAATGACCCCCCCCCTCCTTCCTTCCCCACCCACAGCATGAACACGGTGCCCTTGAGCACATACTCCGACTTGAAGGACGCCCAAGTCCTGGCCGCCCGCCGCCGCCAATGACCCCCCCCCTCCTTCCTTCCCCACCCACAGCATGAACACGGTGCCCTTGAGCACATACTCCGACTTGAAGGACGCCCAAGTCCTGGCCGCCCGCCGCCGCCAATGACCCCCCCCCTCCTTCCTTCCCCACCCACAGCATGAACACGGTGCCCTTGAGCACATACTCCGACTTGAAGGACGCCCAAGTCCTGGCCGCCCGCCGCCGCCAATGACCCCCCCCTCCTTCCTTCCCCACCCACAGCATGAACACGGTGCCCTTGAGCTTATACTCCGACTTGAAGGACGCCCAAGTCCTGGCCGCCCGCCGCCGCCAATGACCCCCCCCCTCCTTCCTTCCCCACCCACAGCATGAACACGGTGCCCTTGAGCACATACTCCGACTTGAAGGACGCCCAAGTCCTGGCCCCCCGCCGCCGCCAATGACCCCCCCCCTCCTTCCTTCCCCACCCACAGCATGAACACGGTGCCCTTGAGCACATACTCCGACTTGAAGGACGCCCAAGTCCTGGCCGCCCGCCGCCGCCAATGACCCCCCCCTCCTTCCTTCCCCACCCACAGCATGAACACGGTGCCCTTGAGCTTATACTCCGACTTGAAGGACGCCCAAGCCCTGGCCGCCCGCCGCCGCCAATGACCCCCCCCCTCCTTCCTTCCCCACCCACAGCATGAACACGGTGCCCTTGAGCACATACTCCGACTTGAAGGACGCCCAAGTCCTGGCCGCCCGCCGCCGCCAATGACCCCCCCCTCCTTCCTTCCCCACCCACAGCATGAACACGGTGCCCTTGAGCACATACTCCGACTTGAAGGACGCCCAAGTCCTGGCCGCCCGCCGCCGCCAATGACCCCCCCCCCCCTTCCTTCCCCACCCACAGCATGAACACGGTGCCCTTGAGCACATACTCCGACTTGAAGGACGCCCAAGTCCTGGCCGCCCGCCGCCGCCAATGACCCCCCCCCTCCTTCCTTCCCCACCCACAGCATGAACACGGTGCCCTTGAGCACATACTCCGACTTGAAGGACGCCCAAGTCCTGGCCGCCCGCCGCCGCCAATGACCCCCCCCCTCCTTCCTTCCCACCACAGCATGAACACGGGCCCTTGAGTACATACTCCGAGCTTGAACGGACGCCCAGTCCCTGGCGGCCGGCCGCCGCCCATGACCCCCCCCTCCGTCCTTCCCCACCCCACAGCATGACACGGTGCCTTGGAGCACATATCCGACTTGAAGGACGCCCAAGTCCTGGCCGCCCGCCGCCGCCAATGACCCCCCCCCTCCTTCCTTCCCCACCCACAGCATGAAAACGGTGCCCTTGAGCACATACTCCGACTTGAAGGACGCCCAAGTCCTGGCCGCCCGCCGCCGCCAATGACCCCCCCCCTCCTTCCTTTCCCACCCACAGCATGAACACGGTGCCCTTGAGCACATACTCCGACTTGAAGGACGCCCAAGTCCTGGCCGCCCGCCGCCGCCAATGACCCCCCCCCCCTTCCTTCCCCACCCACAGCATGAACACGGTGCCCTTGAGCACATACTCCGACTTGAAGGACGCCCAAGTCCTGGCCGCCCGCCGCCGCCAATGACCCCCCCCCTCCTTCCTTCCCCACCCACAGCATGAACACGGTGCCCTTGAGCACATACTCCGACTTGAAGGACGCCCAAGTCCTGGCCGCCCGCCGCCGCCAATGACCCCCCCCCTCCTTCCTTCCCCACCCACAGCATGAACACGGTGCCCTTGAGCACATACTCCGACTTGAAGGACGCCCAAGTCCTGGCCGCCCGCCGCCGCCAATGACCCCCCCCTCCTTCCTTCCCCACCCACAGCATGAACACGGTGCCCTTGAGCACATACTCCGACTTGAAGGACGCCCAAGTCCTGGCCGCCCGCCGCCGCCAATGACCCCCCCCCTCCTTCCTTCCCCACCCACAGCATGAACACGGTGCCCTTGAGCACATACTCCGACTTGAAGGACGCCCAAGTCCTGGCCGCCCGCCGCCGCCAATGACCCCCCCCTCCTTCCTTCCCCACCCACAGCATGAACACGGTGCCCTTGAGCACATACTCCGACTTGAAGGACGCCCAAGCCCTGGCCGCCCGCCGCCGCCAATGACCCCCCCCCTCCTTCCTTCCCCACCCACAGCATGAACACGGTGCCCTTGAGCACATACTCCGACTTGAAGGACGCCCAAGTCCTGGCCGCCCGCCGCCGCCAATGACCCCCCCCTCCTTCCTTCCCCACCCACAGCATGAACACGGTGCCCTTGAGCACATACTCCGACTTGAAGGACGCCCAAGTCCTGGCCGCCCGCCGCCGCCAATGACCCCCCCCTCCTTCCTTCCCCACCCACAGCATGAACACGGTGCCCTTGAGCTTATACTCCGACTTGAAGGACGCCCAAGCCCTGGCCGCCCGCCGCCGCCAATGACCCCCCCCCTCCTTCCTTCCCCACCCACAGCATGAACACGGTGCCCTTGAGCACATACTCCGACTTGAAGGACGCCCAAGTCCTGGCCGCCCGCCGCCGCCAATGACCCGTGAGGAGGTCAGGGTGGCAGGGTGTGTGCGAGGGAGGGGGGGGGGGCATGGACGCAAGGTGGATATAGGGGAGGGGCGCAGGGGCCGACGAGATGCACCGGGGCCAGGGAGGGCCAGGATACACAAAGGGGCTGGCGCAGGAAGGTTGGGAGGCGGGGGGCAGGACCAGATGCACCAACACGAATGCGTGATGACCCCCTCTTTGCGCAGGCGTATGCGTGCGCGCTGTGCCGCCACCCCAACTGGATCACGGCCAACAAAATGGCCAAGGATTGCTTCAAGTGCGTGTTCGACCCGAATGTGTACAACCCGTGGGGCTGCAACCACTGCTACGAAGCCAGCTTCCCGGATGGCGTGACCAACCTTACTGTCGCGACTGCGTTCACAAAGTGTGTCACAGACAACCCCTATGAGGACAAGGTGGGGCCCGTGCAGTGATTTCCTTTTCATGATGTTAAATTCATTATTCTACAGCCGGATTTTGCTTTGACCGCGTTGACCGTTGACCTCCCGTTAACCAGTTGTCCTCATACATCGGTCATTTGAGAGCTGTTGACGTGTTCTGTCTGGCGGGCTCGTCAAACTACCAATCCACTGCATGGTCTGAGCTGTGTGCAAGGTCGAAGTACAGCCGAAATACAGCCCTCAGTCCCATCCTCTCCCTCTCTTTGTCTGGGCTTGCATGTCTCTCTCATTTGCCCACTCTGTCTCTCTGTGTGCATAATGGACACCCCCTGTGAAGGCAACCCGCACTCACCCACAAGACCGTGTTCCTCTCTCATATCTGCCTCTTCCCTAGCTAGTCCCTCTCTCCCACTGTCGCGCATATTTCTCTCGCTCTCTCACTCGTATGTAGCTCTTTCCCTCTCGCTTATCTCTTTTTCCCACACACACCCGCACCACCTCTCTCTCACCCTCACCCTCACCTTCACCCTCACCCTCACCCTCATCCCGACCTCTCTCTCACACCCTCTCACACACTCAACCCGCACAGGTCGGCTCGTACAACTGGGCCTGCGCGGAGTGCGCCGCCATCGAGGACCTGTCGGTCAGGGCTCTGTGCATCGCATACATCATGACACCTGCGGTGGACGCCGGGTACGACGCCAACGCTGCTACCAACCTCGACACCGATGCATACGGAAAGTACGTCAGCGACTACGCCGCCAAACTCGGCAACGCCGAGTGGGTCAGCAACGCGTCGGAGACCGTGTGCTTTTGCATCGATATGGTAGGTGGCTGCACGCTGTCTGTTTTCGGGCTGCGGTCTCTCTGTGTGGGCCGTCTGTTTGCCTGGGCCGTCATTTGTGCGCTCCCACGAAGGAACACCTGCCACTCTTTTGTCTGCTCATGCGTCGACATGGTCGCGATGCGTGGCGGCCGTGGGCTCAATGCTGTTTTGTGCGCTGCGTCCTGGGCGGGCGCGGCTCAAAACCGATTGCATGCCTGCCTATGTAAAAGATATGAAAAGCTGCTTTCTCTCTCCCACCACAACCAACAAGTTCCCCGTCCCCCTCCCTCCAGCCTCCCGGCATGCTAAGGCGTCCACCTGAAACGAAGGCGGCCGCGAGGACTGGTACATCTCCCCTCCCTCCATCCGCCCCTTGGAAATGGCTGTGAAAGAACGATGAAATAAATGGGAAAACTACCCCCTCTCCCCACCACAACCGACCAATCCCCCCCGCCCCCCCCCCCCAATCCCCCATGCAGGCCAAGGCATCCACCTGGGATGCGGGCACCCTGGCGAACTGGTACACTTCTGCGTGCCCCGAGTGCACCGCGCAGCAGCGCAGCTGCTACGAGATCCGCAAGTGAGTGGATCGAGGGGGCGCGGAGGTGAAGGGGTGTGCACGGGGAGGGGGGAAGATGGCGAATGGTGGTGGGAAGGGGGGGAGATGGGGGGGTGGAGAAGGGGAGAGGTGCAGGGGGTGGGGATGGGGGGAGGTGAAGGGGGGCGCAGAGGGGTGGGGCGCGGAGGAGACCACCGCCAACTGAAGCGCCCCCCCCCCCCCTCTTCTCCATCCTTGCACATGGAACATGCTGGAAAAAAAAACCTTCCCCTCCCCTCCTCCCCCGCCCTCTCGGCACCGCTGCACTACGCGGCATCTCATCTCGGAGAGAAGCTTGCCCCCCCCCCCTCCCCCTTTCTGCCCGCTCCTGTTTGAAATATGCAGCAAGTCCCCCCCTCTACACCGCCCCAACACACACACACACACACACACACACACACTCCGCACACCCCTCTGCACCTCTGCATTGCACAGCATCTCATACTCAGTGGAGAAACCTGGCCCTGGAATTGACGTGTGTCGCACCATGCCCCCCCCCCCCCTTTCTCTGCACCGCTGCATGACATACATACACACACACACACACACACACACACACACACACACACACACCATGCACTGATCACTGTTTCGTACTCAGCGGAGGAGCTCGCGGACAACATCGTGAACAATGTCAACATCGGTGAAAAGACGTTCCAGCAGCACCTCGACTTCTCGCTGGCAGTCGAGATCGCCGAACTCGCAAAGTCCACTAGCAGCGCCAAGGTCAACACCGGCAACAAATGCGCGCAGTGCATGCGGGACTTCAAGACCCCGACCACCGCCCTCATCCCCGCGAGTGTCTACGCTGGTTCGGAGGACTCGATGTACGCGTGCGAGCAGTTCTGCATGAACCCTGACGCGATCGCCAACCTGCAGCAACAGGCCCAGTGTTTCGGCTGGCTCGACAAGTTCAGGGCCACGGGCGAGAAGAACGTGGCACCCTGCGGGCTCTGCATGACTGCCATTACGCCCGACGTGGTCGGCACCGCCGGCGAGGTCAGCACCCCGGCGGTGGTGTCTGCGAGGCGCGCGCGTCACTGATTTCACGACCACCGACCCCAACAAGGACTGGGTGTGCGTGGAGTGCGCTAAGCTGACCAGCCCACCGCCCGCGACAAGTGCCTCCTGTGCCTCAGCGAGGAGTGGGTCGACCCCTGCGCGTGCGTCGACGACGTTAAGCGCGGCTGGCTGTGTGAGTGTGTGTGTGTGTGTGTGTGTGTGGTGAAGGGGGGCTGCTGCTGCGTGGCTAACATTTCAAGTGCGCGCATGCTGGCGCGGGCACAGTTTACAGGGTGCAGTTGAGAGTACACGCCCTCCCTACACGTCTGACGTCAAAATCCCAACGTCTGATACGCGCCATGGAATGCGGTCATAACGCCTGAGACGGTGCTGGGTGCGCCTCAGGCGGTGGTGGGCGCCTGAGGCGGTCGGGCCGGCACCTGAGGCGGTTTGGATAACGCCTATGGCGACGCCTGAGACGATCGTGGGTGCGCCTGAGGCGGCGCCTCAGGCGGTCGGAGCGCCTGAGGCACCGCCTGATCCGCGCCATGGAATGGGACGCCTGAGGCGTTGCCTCAGGCGTTGTAAATGTGGTAGGGCCTCGGGGCGTGGGGTCGAGAGCGCTTGCGACCATTCCTGCGTCCAACTGTCTAAAGTTGACAGTTGACAGTGCACACCCTCAGGGCGTGGGACTGAGGGAGCAGGCGACCATGCCTGCCTCGCCCCGACTGATGCATTACGCCTTCTGGACCACAACCAGGAACGCACCACTGCCCCTGATCCGATCAGCCTGATCAACGACTGACGCTCCCTGTTGCACACTCGCAGACTCAAACACACACACACACACACGCACCTCAGGTCTCGAAGGCCGGCAATCCACCCTGACACACACGCACACACACACACACACACACACACACACACACACACACATGCACCTCAGGTCCCCAAGGCCGGCATCCCACCCTTCCACACATACACGCATACGCACACACACACACACACACACACACAAGGTCTCCAAGACTGGCATCCCTGCCCTTCCACACCAACTTCACCAAACTGCATCCCTGCCCTGACGCACGCTGCCTTGGCCAGCAACCACGCACGCACCCTATCATGATGCGTGCACAGTCCAAGCTTCGGTCACCGTGTGCCAGGACCAAGCCAGCCCCTGAACGCACCGCTGATCGCCAACCCCGCCCCTGCTGCGCGCAGTGCACAGACGCTGCTTCAGTCAATGTGTCCCTGGCCCAATGCACAGCCATCTACGTCCCCATAAGCAACCGCTGGCGCAGTCTGCCTGGCGCAGTCTGCCTGGCGCAGTCTGCCTAAAAACGACTGACGCCCGCGCAGTCTGCCTGGCGCAGTCTGCATGGCGCAGTCTGCCTAAAAACGACTGACGCCCCCCTGCCTGCCACAACCTGCAACCCTGCCCTGACGCACGCTGCCTTGGCCAGCAACCAAGGGCGCACCATGTGTCATGGTAGGCCAAAGGTGTACTTACTAAGTGTTGTGCTGAAAAGCCGTTGACCCTTGTTGCAGTTGCAATTTTTCAGCTTTTACACGTACACGCCCGGAGGACCCTGGGGCGTGAGTTGAGGCCTAGACAACACGTCTAGGGGAGCTCTACTAGAGCCTGCAAGGCCAGAGCCTGCAAGGCCACGCCCTGACCCTTGCAGTTCACATGCGCTGGGTAGGGCGGGGGTGTGCTCATGACAAGCACGCTGCCCCTCATGACACGCACGCTGCCCCTCATGCGCACACGCAGTCTTGAGGCGCCTGTCGGAGCTTGTTTCAAGGAGACCGCCATCACTGCAGCGATGTCCAATGGTGCCCTCCAGGGCAGCACTGCGGTGAGAAGGGGAGCCGGGTAGAAGCTAGGTAAACGCCAGGCGGAAGGACCTGAAGGGGCGGCATCGAGGTGTGGGAATCTCACACAAAGACGACAAAGACCACAAAGACCCTTGATCTGACCATCGATGCAGGTGAACCATCACCAGTGGTGGCATTCAGTGCCCCCGCAGACTCCAGTTACCAGTGGTGTTATTTTAAGGAAACCAAGATTGTCCTGTTTGCCCCCGCAACAAAGGAGCACACATGCCGAATTGCGTCCGCAGGATGCATTTTTTTTTGCAGAAAAGTGTGAACCGTCGAATTTCACACTTTCCGAAATTGCCGCGATTCGCCCCCGCAAGTTCCCCCCTATTTCCCGGTTTTACCCCCGCAGGGAGCTCTGCGGGGGCTGCAGGGACGATAAGAAGGTCATCACAGGCTGATACCCCACTCTGCCTGCCAGTGCTTCCTCAATTGATTCAGATGAATTAAAACCCACCGCTTGGATCCTGAATTGCCCACTGTGGCGAAAATCTTGAATTGCGTACTGTGGCGTTTTGTTTGCCGATGTTTGGCAAAAAATGTGAAAATCACACATTTCACTCTTTCCGTCGAAATTGTCGCGACTCGGGCGCTGAGCTTTCCATCAGGGAAGTAATTATATCCGCCTGTAGACCCGCCTAGTTGAGGAAGCACTGCTGCCTGCCCCCCCACCCACACCACACTCCAGCCAACCCCTTATCCCGCCCCGCCCACTAATCAACACCCACCTCACGCAGACCGGCTCCTTCGAGGCCGCGGAGTGTACTAAAATCGCGGACGGTCTTGGCCACGCCACCTTTGCGCTCGACAATGCCGGTGCCTGCTACACCTTCACCGCCCACATTCCGCACATCAGCGGCCTCCCTGACGTGAAGTCCACGTGCGCAGGTGTGGGTGACGACACGCGTGTTTGTGTGTGGGTGTGGATGGGGGGGCGGGGGGCACGCGTGCGTGTGTGTGGGGTGTGGGTGGGTGGGGCTGGTGTGGGTGCCCACCCATGCGTGTGTGTGCGAGGGGGGCCGGGGGGGGGGGCACACATGTTCGTTGTTGTGGCGGTGTGTGGTGGCGGGGGGGGACAGGCCGTTGTGGGTGCCCAAATTTGTGTGTGTGCGTGAGGGTGTGTGCACACCCAACGTGTTTTCTTGCGTGGGGTGAGGGGAGGGGGGGGTGGCTGGTGCGTGGGGTGTTGGGGGGGGGGCGGTGTCTGCAGTACAAGAGCGGCTAGGTCTGCGGCTGTGTCGTGCGACAGGAGCACATTGGGTGGATTGAAGCACATAGGGTGCACGCATGTGTGGTGGTGGGGTGGGGCGGGCGGGGGGGTGGTCTTGTGGGACAGTCGGGGAGATGAGGCAGCAACGTCGGGTGTTTCCCCTCAGAGACGACACTCAAAAGTGGCACCGGCGATTGCAATACAAGAGTGGCTGGGTCTGCGGCTGGGTCGTGCGACAGGAACACGTTGGGTGGAGTGAATAACTTGCGTGCGCACACACAGCTATACCTGAAAAGGCCGGATGGGGGGGGGGATGCTCACAAAAACAGAATAAACCCGAACCCTTAAGCCTTGGAAGCACGCAACTGCAGCCCAACCCCACCCGCAACTCCTAAGCCCTAGCCTGCACCGTCCCTCAGCTACCCCCCTAGAATCTAACCGTAAACTCAAACCCTTAATTCAAACCCTCACGCCCGACCCTGAACCCTAAACCCAACCCTTGCCTCATAAACCCTTAACTCCAAGCCCCTTGACTCGTTTTGAACTTCCAACCCTACACCTTCAACCCTCAACTCCAACCCAACCCACTCCGAGCACCCTTGACACGTTTTACACTTTCAACCCTACACCCCTAACCCTCAAACCCAACCCAACCCACTCTGAGAACCCTTGACATTTTGAACCACAACACTAAACCCCTTACCCTCAACTCAAAACCAACCCACTCCGAGCACCCTTGACTCGTTTTGAACTTCCAACCCTACACCCCTAACCCTCAACCCCAACCCATCTGTCAGGAACACAGACACCGGCTGTGTGGAGAGACCAACTCTGGTTACAACCACTCGGGAACAGACTACCTGAGAGTGTCCACACTTGGGTCACTCTCAGTCACACAACCCCTTGGCTGCCTGTCTTCCAGTCTATTCCTGACACTCCCACTCAGCCAAAGTGGGTTGTAGTCACATCATTCCAATCATGTCCCGGCAAAGCTTAAACTTGTGTGCCGGCACGACCTTCGTAAAGAAGTCTGCCGCATTCTGATCAGTGGATACATAGTCAAAGCGCACGTGCTTCTTCTGCACCCTGTCCCTAATAAAATGGTAGCGCACGTCAATGTGCTTCAGTTTGCGAGACGTGTCAATGCTGCCAATTACAGCGAGAGCGCTCTGGTTGTCAATGTGGATAGGCACGCACACTAGCGGGCCCCCAAAGTCCACCATCAGCTGCCTCAGGAAGAGCGCCTCCTTGGCATCAGATCCAGCAGCATAGTACTCTGCCTCGCATGTGGACAGAGCAACAGTCGCCTGAGTCACACTCGACCAGCTGATAGGACCAGCACCCGACAGGAACACATAGCTGCTCCTTGACTTGCGGTCCGACTCGTCACCCGCATAGTCCGAGTCCACAAAGCCCACAAGACCGTGGTCAGCACCACCGCCAAACTTGATGCCAAGGTTGACCGTGCCGTTGAGGTAGCGGAGCACGTGCTGCGCAGCCTCCCACTGGGGCTTGGTCGGGGAGTGTGAGAAGCGGCCAAGGGAGGTGGCCGTGTGCGCCAGATCTGGCCTCGTGGACACCGCCAGGTATATGAGGCTCCCCACCAGAGACCAGTATTTGCTGCCGTCCACAAACGGCTCTCCCTCCAGTCTGTCAAGCCCTGCTACCATAGGCACAGCCACGGCCTTGGACTTTGACATGGAGAAAGTGTGGAGCAGGTCCACACTCATCTTGTACTGAGTCAGGGTGAGTGCGTGCAACGCGGTCGCGGGTGACCTCCATGCCTAGGAACAGCCGCGCAGCTCCCAGGTCCTTGATGGTGAACTTGGCACCGAGCCCCGACTTGGCCCTGTCCACCACCAGCTTGTCACCGCCCAGCAGCATGTCGTCGACGTGCACGATCAGGTAGCACACGCCGTCTGCGCTCTCGCAGATGTAGAGCGCCTCGTCCATAGACGCCACACGGAAGCCGAGCTCCTGGAGCTCCGCACGCAGCATCAGGTGCCACTGCCTGGGTGCCTGCTTGAGACAGTAGATCGCCTTGACAAGGCGGCAGACCATGCCAGGCCTGCCCTCAAATCCAGGCGGCTGCTCCATCCAGAGCGGCACGTCGACCATGCCGTTCAGGAAGGCAGTCTTGACGTCAAGCTGCTCCAGCTCAAGGTCGTGCTCGGCCACCAGTGAGACCAGCATGCGCACGCTCACAGCTGCGCTGCATGGCGCCCAGACTTCCCCATAGTCGACTCCCGCCCGCTGGCTGTAGCCCTTGCAGACCAGCCGCGCCTTGTAGCGCACCACCCTGCCCATCTCATCCCTCTTGAGATCAAACACCCAGCGCACACCGAGGGCCTTCTGCCCCTCCGGCAGCGGCTCCTCCACCCATGTGCCATGCGCCGCATGCGACTCCATCTCCTCCTCCATCCCCTTCTCCCACTGCGTGCGGTTAGGGGATGCCAACACATCCGCTGCGCTCTGTGGCATGGGCTCCTCTACCCACGGAAGGCCCTCTTCGTTAGAGAACGCAGCAAACGCCACAGGAACCCTCCTCCGCATGGGGGGGCCGCATGGCGCGTCACCTCCCACTGCCACCCGCACCTCGCCAGCGCCAGCTCCCACCGAGCCCTGGCGCAGCGGGAACACGTCCTCCTCGAAGACAACGTCCCTGGAGACCACGACCGCAGCGTCCTCGTCCATGAGGCAGCGGTACGATTTGCCTCCTGGCTGGTAGCCGAGAAACACTCCCGGCAGGCCACGCGCAGCAAACGCCCCCCTCCGCTTCACAGTAGGCACGCGCACCCACGTCCTGCAGCCCAGAGGACGCAGCCCTGAGATGACCGGCTTCTCACCAGTGATCAGCTCGTGTGGCGTCTTGGAGCCATGCGACACCTTGAGATTGGTGAGGAGACCAGCTGCCATCACCGCGTCTGGCCAGTACTTCACATCCAGTCCAGCATCGATCAGCATCGTGACCGCCTGCGTCTTGATTTTGCCGATGTGGCGCTCAGCAATACCATTCTGCGCGGGTGTGTAGGGCGCGCTCTGCTGGTCCTGAACACCATTATCCTGCATCCAGCGCAGGTTGTCGCCTGTGATGAGCTCGCAGCCATTGTCAGTGCGAAGCAGGGTCGGCTTCCGCTCAGCAATAACCGAGAAGCGCGTGGCCGTGCTCTTGACAAACGGCCCAGCCTCAGACTTGAGTGTGAACGTTTTGACAATGCAGTAGCGCGAGCCATGGTCCACTCCCACCCCAAAGTACTGGTTGCCGTTGTACCCCTGAGGCAGTTTGCCATTGATGTCAAACGACAGAGCCTCACCTGGCTCGTACTTGGTAGTGGAGTCGCCGAAGGGCAGGCTCTTCATCTTGCCCATGTGGCACGCGTCGCAGCTGAGCGTGGCAGTGCGGCTGATCTCGGGGAAGTCCATCACCGCCTCCTCGCGCGCCATGTTCTGCATGCCCGTCAGGCCCATGTGTGCCAGCCTCCTGTGCAGCCGCATCACCTCCTCATCCGTGATGGCAAAGGCCATGGCCGAGCCGTCCCGCTCCTCCACGCGCCTATCCTCCGGCCGCTTCACCCGCATGTGCAGCATGGGCACCCCCGCCTGCCACACCGCCTGCATGATGCAATGGCCCTGCATCATACCCAGGAAGCCATTCTGCACCACCTCGAACTGCACACCCGCCTGCTGGAGCTTGTGCCAGCCCACCAGAACGGCCGCGCCCATGCTGGGCACATGGAGCACATCTCGCAGCAGCAGCGAGTAGGAGCGCTCCGGGCCAGCAGACATCACTAGGACGTCCCCCCGTCCCCCCGTCCCTCCGGGCGGCATGGCCCATCTACGCCCACCACAGTCGCTGCATCCGGCGTCTCCACATAGGAGCCCGCCACGAACAGCGAGAGATCTCCGGCTACGTGGTGCGACGCGCAGGTGTCAAGGAGGAAGACGGGGCGCGTGTCACTCACAGCCCCGCCACTCGCCATGAGGGCAAAGAAGATGCCCTCCGGCGACTCCTTCCCCCTGCCAGCGGGGGCCTCTGCCGCCTGCGGCCGCGGCACCGGCGCGGGAGCCCGGCACTCCGCCACCAGGTGCCCCGGCTGGTGGCATCTGAAACAGACCCTCTCCTTCGGCCTGCCCCCGTCGCCACCGCCCCTCCAGCTGCCGCCATCGCCACCACCGCTGCCCCTCCAGCTGCCGCTGCCGCTCCCACCGCCGCCGGGCGACCTGCTCCCCTGGCCACCGCCGCTGCTCCTCTCCCAGATGGGCGGCCTGCCCGGCTTGCCGTGCACCACCGCCATCGCCGTAGGCTGCGACCGTGACGACTTGGCCAGCAGCATGCTCTCATGCGCACAGCATGGTCATGAGATCCTGCATGCATGGCGCGACCTCGCGCGCGTTCACTGCTGTCAGCACCCCCTCATACTCGTCTCTCAGGCCCCTCTTGTAGGCTGTGACCAGCATGTACTCTGGAATCGGCTTGCCAGTGTTGTTCAGCTGCTCTGTGAGTGAGAAAGCGCGGGCGCTGTACGTGAGGACAGTCTCATCCAACGCCTGCTTCAGCTCCATCACCTGGCGCGCGAAGTCCTCTGCCTTAGTAGCATTACAGTAGAGGCCAACACTCTTGCACCACTTCCACATCGACGGCGCGCTGCCCTCAGCATGCGACGGCATCATAGAGAGAACCTCCGACGAGAGGGTCTGGCGGATAAGGATGCGTGCCGCCGCGTCGCTCCTCTCCAGCGCTGACGCCACCTCCTCGTTCATCGAGTCCTTGGTGTCCGCGTCCTCCTCCTTGCCCCCCCGCCTGCCGTGCTTCGATGACGCGATGGCTGCCGCGTACGCGGCGCCGCCGCCTTTCACCGACGGGAACAGCGACGCCGCTGTCAGGTACAGCTCGAGAGTCTTGGTCCACTTGTATCCATTGCCAAAATCGAGCTTCTCAATGTCGTTCACGCTCATCTGGGGTCTCATCCCAGCAGACGCCATCGAACCACTGTTCGACGAGGTTGGCGTTGAAACGGGCCCAAAACCTGTCAGGAACACAGACACCGGCTGTGTGGAGAGACCAACTCTGGTTACAACCACTCGGGAACAGACTACCTGAGAGTGTCCACACTTGGGTCACTCTCAGTCACACAACCCCTTGGCTGCCTGTCTTCCAGTCTATTCCTGACACCATCCCACTCTGAGAACCCCTTCACTTGAAAACATCAACTGAGCTTCAACGTGAGCCCTTCCCGAACCAACTCAAAACCAACCTCACCCCTCGACCTAAAACCCTAAACTCGGAAATCGTGAACACGCTGCACACGCATCCCGCTCACCCGCGCCGCTCCCCATCTGCCGCAGCGGACGACGATGACTGCCTGTGCCCGTTCCCGCCCAGCAAGGCTGGGAGTGTCCCACTTGTGAAGTCTGCGGGTCTCATCACGCTCACTAATCTCAAGACTGGCCAGAGCTCAACCGCCGGCAACAGGGGCTCCGGCCATGCAATTGATGGTAACGTCGGCACTGATGCGTATGATGGGCCGGCCCCCATGGGCAAGTGCACCCACACGTCTGGAATCTCTGCCGATGCCTTCCCCTTCTGGTGGTCAGTAGGATTCACCCATTGTGACAGCGCGTGTGGCCACAGTGCATGCGGGTATGCGCATGTGTGGCCGTTCTGCGTGTGGTTGTGTGGGGGGTGGGGGGTGGCCACGACAACAGCACGTCCACGCGCCAAGACACATGAATATATATGCCCCCAAGCCACAAGGCGGGTGTTGAGCCAAGGCCCATGGCGTGTGCACCGCACCCTCCTCGCACATGCATGCACAGAAAGGGCACCCACCCGCGACATCCCCATGTCGATGCCTGTCCCGATCTGACCTGCTGTGCTGGCTCATGATGTGCGCCTCGTGTGTGCAGGATCGACCTGGAGGAAAACTATGTCGTGACCAGCATTGTGATCCTCGGGCGCAAGGAATACACAAGTGAGTTTGGCCAAGCTCTAGGACAGCGCGCTGTAGCATGGAACCCTTGTGAAGCCCTGCCCCGTGCGGTGGTAACAGTCAACACCACAACATGCACACACACGCATGCACGGGTGCATGCTACCACATCGGGTGCTGCGTGCTCCTGTCCCCCCCCCCCCCCCCCCCCCTCATCCCACATGCCCCCCAACCACCCCCGCCCCCCACCACTGGTTTCAGACCGCCTCGACGGCATCAAGTTCTTCGTGGGCAGCGAAGACCCAGATACCTTCGTGAAATCACCCACTTCGGCGATCACTTCTACTCCCACAACCACCCTCTTGGTTGAGGACGTCGACCCAAAGTGGATTGCCAGCGGAACGAAGTGAGTTGCCATTGGACGTGGCATCAGTCACTTGTGCTAGCTCATTTAGAGGGGTTAGTGGCTTGGTAGGTTTGATGATGTCCCCATGAGTGAAGCTTAAAAACGTCTGCCCAAGTTTTGATAATTATGTACACACCCACATTCAAAGTTCACGCGCACACAGGCGCCGCATGTGACATTTCCTCAGGCCCGCGTGTTGATGCCGTGTGACCAAACCGATGCAAACCGACATCTAATGGATGGTCTCGCCTCCCTCCAAGCGCTCCCTTTCCACACACACATCCCCCCACCCCCACCCCCACCCCCACAATACACACGTGCGCTGCCCCCTCCCCCCCCCCCCCCCCCCACACACACACCACCCGCACCCCCCAACATAAACACGAATGTACGCTGCCCGAACCTCTCTTCATCGTCCCCTTGGTGAACACACACACACCGCCCGCACCCCCAAACACACATGCACACGTACGCTGCCTGACCCTCTCTCCCCGCACCACTGCCTAAAGGGAGTATACGGCCGGCTGCGATAACAACAAGTTCAACGTGGTGAACAGTGGCTGCTACGTGACCATCCAGGGGAAGGTGGACAGGGTCCTGACGCTCTGCGATGTCAAGATCTTCGGTGAGACAGCTGCACGGGCGCTTATTACGTATTGAGCCACGGGAGGGCACGTGCAGTGCGACCGCCTGCGCACACGCACGCGCGTGTGCACACTCGTATGCACTGACACAAACACACACATACACACGCCCTGCCCACCCCAAAGGCTACCGCTCGGTGTAAGGCTCTTCGCTGCAGCCCGGCTGGAGAGCATTCCCGTGTGCGACGGCGGCGAGGCATGCCGCGCGTCGAGGGAATGCCGTGCTCCTCCAGACGGCTCCCAGTCATCTCCCCCGCCCACCCCTCCCTATCCTCCGTCGCCTCCCCCGCCCCCTCGCCCCCCCCATGGGGGGTGAGGGGGTGGAGGAGGCACGTATCCGCTTACCGCTGCTTCGCTGAAGGTTGCATCACCTGAAGCCCCAGGAGGCTGGCCGCGGGGCCTGGTCGCGGCCCCCAACGCCAGGCCCGCACACACCGCATGGGGTGGCTGTGCGGGAACCGCGCCGCATGCGTGCGGCGTCCGACACAGGGCGCGCGCAGGCGGGGCGTGCGCCTCCACAACACACATGCGCACGCGCCCCCAAACTGAGTGGTTGAAGGACCACACTCGACCTTCAACTACTACAGCTCCCCCCCACCTCCCTCCCCATCAGACCTCTTCTTCAGGGACCACGATGGGGGGGAGGGGTTGCGGAAGTACACATGGGTGATATTTTTAATACCAACGCGAACCCCGCATCTGCCTTTCCGGGGACAGACCCTCCTCAGAGACCGCGCGGGGAACCGAGGCTGCTAAAGCTCCGGAGCCGGAGCCCTCAAAGCTCCGGAGTCGCAAATTACCGTAATACGTAAGCGCTCCCTGCATTCAAACTCTCTGGGGACAGCTCCTGGGAGAGTATGCTGGGAACCGGAGCATTGGCCAATGTCCGGAGCCGCCGAACCGCAAGCCTCCTATCAGAGTCCCTGCCGCCAGAAGATGCCCCAGGGACCGTAGACTAGGCCTCTGTGTCGTGCCCAGATTAGCACGCCCCTTTTTATCAGGCTGCCTGATTCTGGGGGGTGCCACCAATCTGGAAAAAAACTGTGTAAAACAACCAAAAAGAGGCGCCCGGTCTGACAGGGGAGCAGCATGGTTGCGACTGGTCCGGGAGGAGGCCTGCTGAGATGGGGTCGCTGGGACGTGGATGCAGGAGTGAGTTTGGCAGTCACACGAGTGCGTATGATATGGCCACGGGGGGGTGTGAGAGGGGGGGGGGGGGGGAGGGAGGCCTGTGCAGAGCAGCAGCGGCAGGAGCAGATGTAGCAGCCGCGGCGGCACTAGCAGTAGCAGAAGCAGCGGTGGCAGTAGCAGCGGCAGCAGCAGTCGCAGCAGGGCATCCAAACTTGGACGGGCGCAACCCCTCTTCACACAACTTGCGCCTCTTCGTTTGGGCGTCGGGCGACCCATCGGGACCAGGGGTGGCACCGGGGGAGGGGGTGGGTGGGCAGGGCACCAGGTGGTGGTGCAGGGAGTGGGCACCACCAATCCAAAGGAAACAAATGTTAAAAACAAACAAGAAGAGGGCCTGACTGGTCTGGGAGGATGCCGACTGGTCTGGGAGGGCGCCTGCTGCGATGGGGATGCTGGGACATTGATGTGGCAGTGAGTTTGGCAGACACACGGGTGCGTGCACCAGAGCCAGGGGTGCTGGTGTGTGTGGTGGTGTGTGTGTGTGTGTGGGGGGGGGGGGGGCTGTGAAGAGCAGCAGCAATAGCCGCGGCGGCAGTAGCAGAAGCAGCAGGGCATCCACACTAAGGGCAAGAGCGCCCCCTCTGCGCACAACTTGCTAGTCTGTGTACCGATGCGATGGCCCTGCAGGGGTTAACCAGCGCCTCTTCGTTTGGCTGACCTATCAGAACCAGGGGTGGCACTGGGGGAGGAGGAAGGGCAGGCAGGGCACCAGCTGGTGGTGCAGCGAGTGGGCGCCACCAAGCTGAAGAAAGAAATGTTTAAAACAAACAAAAAGAGGACTGACTGGTCTGGGCGGACGCTGACTGGTGTGGGAGGATGCTGACTGCTGTGGGAAGATGCTGACTGGTGTGGGAGGGTGCCTGCTGCGATGGGGATGCTGGGACATGAGTTTCACAGACATACGGGTGCGTGCATCTTAGCCAGGGGTGATGGTGTGTGTGGTGGTGTGTGTGTGTGGGGGGGGGGGGGCTGTGCAGAGCAGCAGCTGGAGCAGTAGCAGTAGCCGCGGCGGCAGTAGCAGAAGCAGCAGCGGCAGCAGCAGCGGCGGCAGTAGCATTAGCAGCAGTGGCAGAAGCGGCAGCAGCAGCAGCAGTATCAGCAGCAGGGCATCCACGCCTAGACAAGCGCGACCCCTCTGCGCACAGCTAGGTAGTCTGTGTTTGGGATTGAGGGTTTCGCGTGAGGGGTTTAGGGTTGAGGGTTTACTACTGGCCCCGCAGGGGTCAACTAGGGCCGATCTATCGGAGCAACGGAGCAACGGAGCAACGGTGGAGCAGGGCACCCGCCACGGCACCAGCTGGTGGCAGGGATTGGGCGCTTCAAGTTAAGCCGTCTCTTCAATGCAGCGCCTCTGCAAGCCCCTAATAGCTTGACACCCCAACCAGCTGCTCACGCCTCAAAGCTTGAACTACACCACGCCCTCATTGTGGGCGTGAATGTAGGTACATGTGCTCTCCTGGCCTGGCCATATGCCCATGGACTCCTCTCCTGACTTCCGCTCGTTGACTCAATCAACAGCACAGAGCCGCCCCTGGCTAACCCTTCTACTACAACACCTTTGAATGGTAGCTGGCCGCCTTAGGCAGCTCCCTCAATCCCGCGCCCCGAGGGTGCGTACTGTAAACTGTGCACTGAAAACTGTAAACAATCTGACAGCTTGCGGGTGGGAGCGTGTGTGGGTCCACATACGGAAAGCCAAGAAGTGTGTCAAGGGATAGGGGGAGGGGCAGGCCCGCATTGCAAAGTGCACCAGCTCGCTGGGCCCGTCTGCACTGGTGGGTCAGGCAGCCAGTACGCCTACTGCTGTTTAAGTCGGGTGTATCAGACGGTCTGTGACTGGCCCAGCTCGGCCTGTCACATCTCCCCCCCACCCCCCAAGCCGCCTGCACCGTGGTTGCGCACGACGGGCCCCATCCTGTGATTTCCTTTCAGGAGTTTTTATGATTATTTATTCCACAGCCGGATTTCGCTTTGACCGTTGACCTCCCGTTGACCGTTTGTCCTCATACACAGGTTATTTGAAAGCTGTTGATGTGCTCTGTCTGGCGGGCTTGTCAGGCTAACAATCCACTGGGTGGGTTCAGCTGTGTGCAAGGTCAAAGTACAGCCGGAATACAGCCAAGTGGCTGTCTAGAGCCCAAAGGAAAAGGAAATCACTGGCCCCATTCCATGTGGTGCCTCACGCCCACGCCTTGGCTCCGGGCTGGTTTTAGTTGGGTGCACGATGCAGGGGCGCTCTTTTTGTCTGCTGCTGCCGCTGCTGCCGCCGCTGCCGCTGCTGCCGCTGCTGCCGCTGCTGCCGCTGCCGCCGCTGCTGCCGCTGCTGCCGCTGCCGCCGCTGCTGCCGCTGCTGCCGCTGCCGCCAGTGCTGCCAGCGCTGCTGCCGCTGCTGCCGCTGCTGCCGCTGCTGCCGCTGCTGCCGCTGCTGCCGCTGCTGCCGCTGCTGCCGCTGCTGCCGCTGCTGCCGCTGCTGCCGCTGCTGCCGCTGCTGCCGCTGCTGCCGCTGCTGCCGCTGCTGCCGCTGCTGCCAGTGCTGCCGCTGCTGCCGCTGCTGCCGCTGCTGCCGCTGCTGCCGCTGCTGCTGCTTGCGCAACACACGTGCCACAGGTCAAAGTTTGTGGCATGCCTCGGCGCCGCAGATTCTACGGATGCCGGGCACACAAATGTCAGGCAGCAAGGTTAGAGGACCCACAGCCCCGCCACAGCCCCCAAAAGACAAGCAAGTGAAGGCGGTCACAACGCCCGAGGCGGTCGGGTTGCGCCCCAGGCGGTGGTGTGCGCTCAAGATGGTGCCAGAGGCGACGCCTCAGGTGATCGGGTTTGCGTCTCGGGCGGTCTCGGCGCGCCCAAGGCACCGCCTGCAGGCGGATCAGGTGCTCTGCGCACGTGAAGGCGCCGCCTCAGGTGCCGCCTCAGGCGTTGAATGTGGTAGGGCAGCAGTGGATTGGGTCATGTTGAATGCAGTCCTACTGTTCTGAGTCCTCGAGTGAAGGTGGCCTGCACTGCGGTGCAGCTTGCTTGCGCCCGCCACCGAGTGAGGATGGCGTCACCCTGACCCACCCTCCCCTTTAGTTCTGCAGGAATGCTCCCACAGTCTTGCTGGAGCTGTTGGGACAGGATGTGTGCCCGCCAGGAAGGGGCAGGGCAGGGGTGAATTTGAAACTTCTCATTATTATTCCACGCTCAGATTTGCTCAGATCCCCGCGTCGATGTGGGGTCGCTGTCGCCCCCAACGGAGCTAGCAGTACATTGAAGCCTGTTGCGGCACATTCCAGCCGTTTTTTTGTGTGTGTAACCACAACATCTCTTGCCTCGCTGCACAACGCTCGCTCGTCTCTGCCGCTGGCAGGCCTCGATCGCTGGCGGATCAGAGGCGGTGGTTTCATCAGTACACAACAACAAAAACAGCACACGCAGATTTATGACTCCAGCACCGTCGGACGCAGAGGGTGGCAGCAGCGGCGGTGGTGTGCTGCCGCCCCACCTGCAGGCGCTGCCCCGCACCGCGAGGAGCGTGTTCCTTGCGCTCAGCGCCTATCTGCCGCCAGCCCAGCGCACGCGCAACGACGTCAAGGAGCTGGAGGCTCTGCTCAAGGCGTGCAACGGATCCGACGTCGCGGCGCTGGGCGCGTGCAACGAGCTGTGGAAGGCGCTGATCGCGGCGCTGCCAGGCTATGACTCGCACTGGGACCTCATTGGCGCGGTGCTCAACCGGATCTCGCTCGACTCGGGGTGCCGCGCCGCGGCGCTGGCGTCTGGATTCAGCTGCGCTCTGGGAGACACCGCTGCCGTGAAGGCGCGACAGGCACGAGGCGACAAGCAGGTGTGTGCAATCTAAGACCCCATGCGGGCGCATGGGAGACGCAGCATGCACGATCGTGGGTGATCTGATCGGCGCGTGGCGGCACTGTGCCATGCACATGGGGCTTGCGTGGTACAGATGGTGGCGCTGCATGCCTGCTTGCTGCCTCGCATGCAGACACACCCGCACAAGCGCGCACCCCCCCCCCCCCCCCATGCGCTGCCCCACGGCACTCCCATGCCGTGCATGGCATCCCGCAACAGACTCCCACTGCTTGGAAGCAGGGAGACTTTCGCCCAGCTTTCAGCAGTCTCATTCGAGTAGCAGAGTTGCGGGATGTTTGCGTGTGTGTCGGCGTGTGTGCGTGTATGTGTGTGTTCCCCAGGGTTTAGGGCCATGTTACAGCAGCAGCCCTACGCAGCACCCGTACGCAGGACACACATGGAAAGGTGCACAGTTTAGTCTACGCGAGTGGGGTGTGTTTGCCTAGTTACCAATCAACACCAAAGTAGTTGTTGCCGGGGCAGCGGCTGTGGATGCGCCGCCCTACCAAAATCCCAACGTCTGACAGTGCCATGGAATTCGGTCATAACGCCTGAGACGGTCCGGGGTGCGCCTCAGGCGGTGGTGGGCGCCTGAGGCGGTCGCGGCGGCACCTGAGGCGGTTTGGATAACGCCTGAGGCGACGCCTGAGGCGATCAGAGGTGCGCCTCAGGCGGCGCCTCAGGCGATCGGAGCGCCTGACGCGCCGCCTGATCCGCGCCATGGAATGGGACGTCTGAGGCGCCGCCTCAGGCGTTGTGAATGTGGTAGGGCCGCAGCGCGCGCAGCGTGCCAGCGTGCACAGCCAAGGGTGGATGTGATGGATTCTGATACAGTCTGCCCCCTCTCGTGCACACACCTGGGGCGCCTTGTTTTGATGGGGTTGTGACTCGCAGCCCGACTCTACCACCCCAATCCCTACCCCTAGATTCTGCTGCAGCTTCTGTGGAGGTGTAGGGGACACGACCCCGCGGGCTCCCCCATGTACATGATGTACTTCGCGTGCATCAACTCGCCACTGCTGCTCCATTGCCTGCTCGTTTAACTTGTGTTCGCACACGGCCATGCACACACACAAATACACACACATGCCTGCACCAAGATAAAGATGAAGACAGAGAAACAGACAGAGAGAGAGAGGGAGGGAGAGGCAGACAGAGAGAGACACACACGCACCTCGTGTGCATCATGTCCTTTCAAATTTGCCGTGCCCCCACGGGAAGGAGGTTCGATCTGGGGGCCGAGAGCCCTGTCTAGGTCCAGCCCCGACCCACTAGCTGTAGTGCTCAGGCGCTATACGCCGAGCAAGGTCGAATACGCTGCCTGTAGCTGCGTCACACACGACTGCAAAAGCTCCCCCCTCTCCTCCCCCCTCCTACGCACACACCGTCGCTGGTGAACACAGCCGGAGAGCACATCGGCTCGATGGCTGTTCAAAACCGAAGCCCGACGTTACCGCCCCTTCTCTTTACACATGCCATCTGCATGCTTCAGGTATTCAGTGCGCAAGCACACGTCGAATACGCAATCAACCAGCGTCTGGCGGACTGCAAACTCGCCCACACACACCCCATCATGCGCACTCTTAAAAGCAAAACAAAAACTCATGCACACCCTCTAATAGGCTATCAAAGGCGTCCAACAAGACTGTAAAATTGTCCACACCCACTCTGTCCGTTCGAGGCACCCTTCAGACTGTAAACTCGTATACGCACACCCGATCATGCGCACTCTCTCATGCACACCCCCTCTGTCTGTTTGAGGCGTCCTACGGACTGTATACTTGCCCACGTACACCCCATCATGCACACTCTTAAAAAAAACTGCACACCCTCTAGTACGCTATCAAAGGCGTCCAACAAGAAAAATAAAATTGACCACACCCTCTCTGTCCGTTTGAGGCGTCCTACGGACTGTAAACGTGCCCATCCACACCCTCTCATGCACACTCTCTCAAGCACACCCTCTCTGTCTGTTTGAGGCGTCCTACAGACTGATGGATGTGACATTCTGTGGGATTTCAGTTATGATGTATGAGACCTGTGCCGGCGCTAGCGCCCGACACCTTCGCTCAGTTTCAGCCTGAAAGGGGCTGGCTGCCTGGACTGTAAACTTGCTCACGCACACGCTCGCATGCACACCCTCGGCCAGGCCAGGAGAACCCCAGGTTCTGGCACGAGAAGGCTGACTTCCTTGTAGCCTGTTTTGAGACACGCACCGCGCACAGGAAGCATTGTGGCAGTTGGCATGTTTGGGGTTAAATTTTGACAGCTGCCGGTCGCTTTCCTAGGGCCCAATGCGCCATCAAAGGCGTCCGACGCACTGTAAAATCGACCACCTTTGCACACACACACACCCTCTTGCAGCTCGAGCGGATCGGGTTGATGGCGTGCGCCGCTGTGATGCTCTGCACTGACGCGCCTGCTAACGCGGTGGAGCCGTGGGTCACTAAGGTGTGTGGGTGTGGGTTTGTGGGTGTGGGTGTGGGTGTGGGTGTGGGTGTGGGTGTGGGCGTGGGCGTGTGTGTGCACGTGTGTGTTTGCGAGTGTATGATAGTGTGTGCGTGTTTTTGTTAACGTCTGGTGGTTGATTGTATAGTGTGTGGGACAGCTTCGCGCGTGTGTGTGTGTGTGTGGGGGGGGGGATGGGGCGGGGGCGTGTGTGTGTGTGGGGGCACGTGCACGTGCGCGTGTTGCGCACCTTGCACATCTCATGCTGCAGGCAGCCACCTGAACGTGCATGGTGCTGTGTGTGCCGACTGCCACGGCCCCATGCACAACACGGGCACGCGCGTAGATGCGCGCGGCTGCGCTGGACTCGCTTGAGCGCAGGCAACGCGCTAGCCAGGTCAAAGACGTGTAGCATGCATCATACACCTCTACCGCCACTACCACCACTACCACCACCACCACAAAAATTCAAGATTTCAAGCTGATCCACCAACATTTAAGCTGATCCACACCCTGCCTTGCACATGCGCCCAATTCAGATGTGCGCGGCCGCTCTGGACTCACTCGAGCGCAAACCAAGGGGGTCAGCAGGATGCACAAAGCACCAGCACCACCGCCAGCACCACCACCACCATCACCACCACAACACAGACATGCCCCCCCTCCCAATGCACAGCCCACACCCCCGCGCCAGCATACACACCCACACTCCCACGAATGTGCGCGCCATGCAGATGTGCGCGGCGGTGCTAGACTCTCTCGAGCGCAGCAAACGGGCCAACCAGGCAAAAGCAGCCACCTTCATACACCACCAACACCACCAACACCGCAGCATGGACACACAAGCCTATCCACACCCTCGCCCACAAAAGCACACGCCATGCAGATGTGTGCGGCTGAACTGGTCGAGCGCAGCCAACGGGCCAGCCACGCAACATAAGTCAACATCACACACCACCAACACCACCGACACCACCACCACAACAACAACACACAAACGGATCCACACCCTGCCACACGCACACGCCATGCAGATGTGCGCGGCTGTGCTAGTCGAGCGCAGCCAACGGGCCAACCAGGCAACATAAGTCAACATCGGACACCACCAACACCACCGACACCACCAACACCACACCACCAATACACAAGCCGATCCACACCCTGCCACACTCACGCGTCATGCAGATGTGCGCGGCTGAGCTGGTCCAGCGCAGCCAACGGGCCAACCAGGCAACATACGTCAACATCTCACACCACCATCACCACCGACACCGCAGCATGGCCACACAAGCTGATCCACACCCTGCCACACTCACGCGCCATGCAGATGTGCGCGGCTGTGCTGGACTCTCTCGAGCGCAGCCAGTCAAAGGGGTCAGCGATGGAGGCGTACAACATGCTGACGGTGCGTTGGGCGGTTGTGAGGTGGTGGTGGGGTTGGTTGTGTGGTAGTTGTGGGGTGATTGCGGGGTGGTTGCGGGAGGTGGAATGGGTGCACACACACACACACAAAATACTCTAGGAAAGCCAGTCCAAGGGGTCGGCGATGGTGACGTACAACATGCTGACGGTGCATGGCGGTTGTTGGGTGGTTGCGGGGTTGGTTGTGGGGTTGTTGTGGGAAGTGTTGTGCACACACACACACACAACCTTGTCAGGCCTTGCTCGCCCAAGGGGTCGGCCAAACCCTCAACCATGAACCCACAAACCACCAAATACTCAAAACAGGTCTTCATCTGCGCCCTCTTCGCCGCCACCAGCACCGCACTTACTGTCTTTATTCCCTCCCATTCCCGCTCACATCCTCTCACTATCCACGCCCCTCCCACAAAGCAGTTCTTCATCCGCGCACTCTTTGCCGCCAATCAACACCGCTCTCTCTCTCTCCCACTCTGAATATCTCGCACCCTCTCGCAATCTCTCTTGAATCTCCTTACCTCTCTCCCAGTCCCTCTCACTCCCACTCTCTCACTCGTTTTCTCAACATCACTCACCTCTCCACGCCCCTCTCATACTCAACAGGTCTGCATACGCACCCTCTTCGCCGCCACAGGCACTGCACTCTCTTTCTCCCACTCTCACTTCCTCTCTCTCACTCTTGACTCTGACTCCGACTCTCATTCAAACTCTCACTCTCACTCTCACTCCCACTCTTACTCCCACTCTCACTCTCACTCTCACTCTCACTCTCACTTTTAATCTATCTCACTTCCTCTTCTCTGACTCTCATTCTCTCACTCTCATGCGTATTCCGTCTCACTCCCACCTTCTCTCCCCCTATCTCTCTCTCCCACTCTCACTCTCTCTCCCATCTCCAGGTCCACACTCGTGTTTGATTTGCCGCCACCAGCACCGCCCCCCCATCACCCATGATGAAACCCAATGATGCAACCCAGCCCCCAAACCATGAACCCATAGCGTACATGCAGGTCTTCAACCGCGCCCCTTTTGCCGCCACCGGAACTGCGCTCTCTCTCTTCTGTTCGAGCCATCTCTCTTTCTGACTCTTGACTCTGACTCCAACTTTGACTCTGACCCTCATTCTCACACTATGCCTTCTCGCTCTCACTCTCACTCTCCCGCACTCACTCTCAATCTCATGCTCAACAGGTCTTCATCCGCGCCCTTTTTGCCGCCACCGGCACCGGGCTGTCCACCATCATGGCCACACGCTTCATCAACAACACGTTTGGAGGTAGGCAAGAGAGAGGTACTGCATGCAGTGCAGTGGTTCTGCTGAGTACCTTGGTGAAATGAAAGCTCAACCCGGCCCTCACGGCTCACTCCCCAACCTCAACCGATTGTTTACAAATAGGTGTCACGTTTTTCTGGTTAAAATTCGCGCAATCTCACAACCCTATGCACCAACCCAAATCAGCCAATCTTAACCCGAAAGTGAACCTTGTCGGGTTGCGGGTAGGCTTACAGAAACACGGATGCAGTGATTCGCCAGGCCAGTTTGCGCATCTGGTAGCGTGCCATTGGGCTAGCTAGCATGTGCACGGTGTGTGTGTGTGTGTGTGTGTGTGTGCATATACGTGTGTGTGTGTCGTAGTGTGTCATTAGGAGGAAAAGGTGTTTTCTCTTTATGATCCCAATGTGACCCACCTCGACTCAACCTTGACTGCTATTTTTTTCGCTCGCAGGCGTCCAGCTGCTGTTTCGGACCGCGCGCAAAGGGCTGCTGAATGTGGAGCTGACGGGCGTGCCAAAGGTGTGTGTGTGTGTGTGTGTGTGTGCGTGTGTGTGCGCGTGCCATTGTGCACAAACACACACACACACACACACACACAAATGTACGCGTGCGCACACCGCAGCTGGGGCGCTGAAGGCCATACCCGGCTTCGGTTCAACCATTTTTGGGCTGTAGGTTGCAGTTTTGGTTATTTGCAAGGTTCAAGGTTGTGTGCTCACACACACACCTGCGCACGCGCACACGTACACACATACACGCGCACACGCACACACACAGCAGCTGGGCTGCCGAAGGCCACACCCCGCTTCGGTGGCTGTGGACCACAGCTGTAGTTTTGCGCAGAGGTTATGGTTTGTGCACGCACACACACACACACACATATACACATACACGCACACACACATACGCTTGCGCGCACGCTCATGCGCACACGCGCACACACGCGCTCACACGGCGGCTGGGGCGCCGAAGGCCACACCCGGCTTCGGTTCAGCCAATTGCGTATTCAGGTTTCACCCGTATTTGTGCTCAGGGTTTAGGGTGTGTGCGCACCATCCCTACCACAGCTGCTGTCCCTCGGCTACCCTAGGGCTACCAGCTACGCGCCTAGGACACTAGCTAGGTTACCATTCACTACGGAAGTGATGAGTGGTAGCCGGGCCAGTGCCTTAGGCGTTTTGCCAGCCCTACCACAGCCCCGTCTATATTGTTACCCCGAGGGGGTACACACTACGCACCTAGACTTCAAGCTCTGCTGCAATGGAATACCATTTACGCAGATGGTAACCCATTGTTACAGAGCGTGAAGTCGAGGCGCGTAGTTTACCCCCCTTGGGTAACAACATTGATGGGGCTGTGGTAGGCCTGTAGCCCCGGGGTAACTGGGGCGGCGGCTGTGGTAGGGCAGGGGGCACTGAAGGCCATACCCGGCTTCGGAGCAGTTGGTCATCCTGCAGGGCTGCATTAGGGGCCAGGGCACGTGCATGTTCGCGCGGAACGGACCATGGCGCGTGTGTGCGTGCACCAGGGGAGCCAGGGGCCAGGGGCAGCGGCTGTGGTGGGGCAGGGGCTCCGAAGGCCATACCCGGCTTCGGATCAGTTGGTCATCCGGCAGTGCTGCATTAGGGGCCAGGGCACGTGCATGCGTGCGTGCGTGCGCGCGCAGGGGGGGATCAGGGAGCGTGTGTGCGTGCGCCAGGGGAGCCAGACGCCAGGGGCACCGGCTGAGGTACGGCAGGGGGCACCGAAGGCCATACCCGGCTTCGGATTAGTTGCTTAACCTACAGGGCTGCATTCAGGGCGCACGTGTGTGCGCGCGCCAGGGGAGCCGCGGGCCATACCCGGCTTGTTCAGATGTGGCCAAGTCGGGGCCTTGCGACAGGGCGCGCGTGGGGGGCGCGCCGAAGACCATGCCCGGCTTCGGCTGGGGGAGTCACACTCGAAGCCGCGCTTCACCGGGGGCACTTGTGCGACACACGCGCAAGCTGTTGCGTGGCTGTTGCGTGGGTGCTGCATGGCTGCTGTGATGGGTTGTGCCAGCGCGCTCTGCGCCCCCGCAACGTGCGGGTGACACCCCACCACAGCAGTCATGCAACAGCCGTGCAACAGCCATGCAACAGCCCCACACCAGCCACGCAAAAGCCGAGCAACAGCCTTGCAGCAGCCGGGCAACAGCCATGCAACAGCCACGCAGCAGCCTCGCAGCAGCGGTGCACCAGCCGCGCAACAGTCGTGCAACAGCCGTGCAAACAGCCATGCAACAGCCACGCAACAGCCGTGCAACAGCCACGGATTCACCACCGCAGGCGCAGCTGCCGCACCAGGGTCATTCCACCCACGTGGAGTTCAAGCGGCACCAGGCAAGAGGGGCAAGACCATAAGAACCATAGCCATTGCCAACACACCCCAAGCCATTCATCAGCCCTCAACCCAATAAGCTAGGGCACCTCCCACTTTGAGGTGCTAAGATCACCAGGCAAGAGGGGCGACACCATTAGACCCAAGGCCATCACCATTAGATCCCTAGCCATTATAAAGCACTCCAGGGTTCAGAAACCCTTTCTTAAGGGTCTTTAGTCATTCAGCTCTAAACCCTCATTTTTGGGCACCTCCCACTTAGAGCTGAAGCGGCACGAGGCAAGAGGCGTGACACCATTGGACCCATAGCCATAGCCATTACCGTAGTACCGCTTTGCCTTGCCGATTAAATAATTCGAAAAACGTCACGGCAAGGTCGATTTCTAAAAAATATTGCCGAAAAGTCAAAAAAACGCCAAAAGTGACGTCAAAACGGGAAGAAATCGAGAAAAATCCCGCGGCAAGGCACCAAATTTCTAAACAATTCCCCCCCTTTTAAAAATGTGGCGGCAAGGCAAAGCGGCACTACGGTACATCCCTAGCTATAAGACCCCATTAGACTCTTCGCCATTAGCCCCCATACGACGCCTAGCCACTGAACCTCTATCCATTAAGCCTTCAAACCTTATCCAAGGCACCTCCCACGTGGAGCTGAAGCGGCACCAGGCAAGAGGCGTGACACCATTAGACCCATAGCCATAGCCATTACATCCCTAGCTGTTTGACCCCATTAGACTCTTAGCCATTAGCTCCCATACGACGCCTAGCCACTGAACCTCTATCCATTACGCCTTCAAACCTTATCCAAGGCACCTCCCACGTGGAGCTGAAGCGGCACCAGGCAAGAGGCGTGACACCATTAGACCCATAGCCATAGCCATTACATCCCTAGCTGTTTGACCCCATTAGACTCTTAGCCATTAGCTCCCATACGACGCCTAGCCACTGAACTCCTATCCATAAAGCCTTTAAACCTTATCCAAGGCACCTCCTACTTGGAAGTGAAGCGGCACCAGGCAAGAGGGGTGAAACCATTGGAACCATAGCCATAGCCATGCCACCCTCAGCCATTCATCAGCCCTCAACCCAAGAAGCTAGGGCACCTCCCACTTGGAGCTGCAGTGGCACCAGGCAAGAAGGTCGAAACCATTAGATCCATACCCATCCATCGATGGGGTTTCTAGGCTCACCAGAGGGGCAGTTACAGTTACAGTTACATCGGCTTTCCAACGAAGACTACATTCTTGTCCTTGTACCACCGCCTAGACCCCAGTCCAGTTCTGGCCCTCACAATTACTTGTGAGAGGCGGTAGCCACCAGCCGGCTGCCTGCCAACGTGTAGTCCCAGAGCAAAAAGGCGAGCTGTTGCGCAACGCCTCTAAAATGCGGTCATAAGTTCGTCCAGGGGCAAGAGGGTCGAAATCACGCGACCCTTAAACCCTCAGACGTTGACATCCTATAACCCTGTTACCCTTCACCCTACCAAACCATGGGCTAGGGGCACGCCACCCACACGGCGGGAGCTGTGAGCATGCGCCACGCACGCTCAACGGCGACATTTTCTGCTTTGATATTTGTGGTCGCGTGCCCAAGTGCCGACCGGCCGACTTGAATAAACCCACCCCCCCTGCAAACCCCAAAGCCCTACCAAAATCCTAATTGTTGCCAAGAAGTCGCTTGTGGTGCTCGTAAAGCTCAACGACGAGCCTTTTTTCTATCTGATATAATAGAACCTGCATAGCACAGGTCAGGCAGGTCTGCTTACCGCCCAATTTACCCCCTGCCCACAGACTGCCGCCGAGAAGTCGCTCGTGGTTCTGACAAAGCTCAACAGCAAGCTTTTTTGCTTGTTTTTTTCGTTTCTGACCGCCTCCGCCTCAAGGCCCGACCCTGCCCCTACCCTGAACCAGCACATAACCTGCATTTTAGCCTGCTCATCGCCCAATTGACCCGCTGCCCACAGATCGTCGCCGAGAAGTCGCTTGTCGTGCTCGCAAAGCTCAACGGTGACGCGCCTGAGACCAACTTCTGCGTCTCGCTGCTAGACGCTGGGCGGCTGGCCAACTTCCTTGTGAAGACGGCGCGCAACTGCTCGTGGGTGCAGTCTCAGGTAATCCAAAGCAGGGGGCAACGTGCTAAAAAAAACATACACCGCATAAACTTCTAGACTAGCTGTGGTCCCAGTTGATGCACGACGCCAGGCTACTGGCCTACTTCCTCATGAAGACGGCGTGCAACTGCTCGTGGGTGCAGTCTCAGGTAATCCAAAGCAAAGGGCAACGTGCTGAAAAATCCCAACAACCGCATGAACCCCTAGCTGTGGTCCCAGTTGATGCACGACGCTGGGCGGCTCGCCAACTCCCTCGTCAAGACGGCGCGCAACTGCTCGTGGGGGCAGTCGCAGGTGCGAGTCTAGGGTTTGAGAGGTTCGGTTTTATCTTGAGAATCAAAACACAGTAATAGTAGCAGTCACATCAACTTTCCAGCGAAGACTATCACCTCATCAAAACACACACAATAACAAAGGAAATGCAAATACTTCAGCTGGAGTTGGGTTCCCACGCACGTTGTTTTCTTCGACGCCGGGCGGCTCATTAACTTCATGTGAAGGGGCGCGCAACTACTCGTGGATGACCCCTCGACTAGGGTCCCTCTAACCAACCAACCATCCCAACGTTGCACTACACACACACACACACACACACACACACGCATACACGCACACACACACGCACACACACACACACACACAGGACCAAGCACTGTGCTTCCTCGCGCGCCTCATCTTTCAGCAGCGTGTGGTGGCGACCGACATGCTGGTGCACCCTGAGGTGTGTGTGTGTGTGTGTGTGTGTGTGTGTGTGTGTGTGTGTGTGTGCGTGTGTGTGAGTTTGTGTGTGTGTGTGTGTATGTGCGTGTGTGTGTGTGTGCTTGCGTGCGCGTCACCGACCTGCTCCGAGACCCTGACACGCGGCTCCACTTCGCGGCAGCAGTCAAGGAGGCCCTCGCCACCCTCCCCCCTTCCCCGACCCCCCCCACCCTGGACCAGATGACGGCCACCTCACCGCGGCCACCCACTCAGCGGCCAGATCCACCCTTGGCCCCCGCCCACGCGAGGTCCCCATCCACTTCTACCTCCCCCCCGAGACTCTCAAACTCGCCCACGACCTTCAGTCCATGCGTTCCGACAGTGCACTGACTGGCAACCGTGACGCCCCCAAGGAGGCGCGCATGACTGCCCAGCTCAAGTCCGCCATCGCACGCGCCACCAACAAGCACTGGGACGGTGTCGCTCAACGCGTGCAACACGATTTTGACGACAACAACCCCCACTCCGCCCACCGCATGCTGTCCAAACTCGTCGACCGCCCCCCTTCCGCCGCCCTCCCTGCCCTCCGTGTCGGCGACCACCTGTGCTTTGGAGCTCAGGCGGTGGCAGACGCGTTTGGAGAATATTTCCGTGTCCTCCACACTCCACTCCGCTCGGAAGTCGACGAAGCCACCCTCGCCTCCCACCTCATCTTCACACCCACCACCCCCGCACCGCCCCCGTCTCCCTCCCCCTCCTCCTCCTACACTACCCCGCTCCGCCTCCCCGCTTCTCCCTCCCCCTCCTCCTCCTACACTACCCCGCTCCGCCTCCGTCCCTCCCCCTCCCTCCCCTCCTTCCCCTCTCCCTCCTCCCCTCCTCCTCTCCCCCCCTTGCCTCCCCTCCCTCTCTGAGCGAGGTGGTCTCCGCGATCAAATCCCTCAGGAACTCTGCCCCCGGCTCTGACGACATCACCTCCCCCCTCCTCAAACACGGCGGCACCGCAACCGCAACCGCCCTCCACCAGATCATCCTCACCTGTTGGAACACCACCTCCATCCCCGCCGCGTGGAACCAAGCAGACATCTGCCCCCTCTACAAGGGCGCATCCTCGGGCCCACCCACGCGCAGCAAGTCCTACCGCGGCATCTCCCTCCTGCCCGTCGCTGGCAAGGTCTACACTCACATCCTCCTCAACCGCCTCAAGCTCCAGCTGGAGCCCACCCTCCACACTTCCCAGTTTGGCTTCCGTCCGGGCCGTGGCACCTCCGATGCCATCTTCACCCTACGACGCCTCCAAGAGGAGTCACACCGCGCCCACGCCCCCCTCCATGTGGCTTACGTCGACCTGTCCAAGGCGTTCGACAGTGTCAACCACGCCGCCCTTTGGAAAACCCTCCTCCACCGCGGCGCGCACCCTGCCCTCCTTGCACGCATCGAAAGCCTCTACTCTGGTGCCACCGCCAGAGCCCGAGTCAACGGTGCATACTCCGCCCCTTTCCCTCTCAAAGCTGGCGTCAAGCAAGGCTGCCCCCTCTCCCCCCTCCTCTTCAATGTCTACATCGACACAGTTGTCCGGTCCCTGATTGCCCAGCTCCCCAACGCTGGCATTCAAATTGGCTACATGATCGACGGAAAACTGTACACCCCTGAGTCCCGCAAGGACTTTTTGACCACCATCCTCCCCCTCCTTCTCTACGCCGACGACATCGCCCTGCTCGCCCCCTCCGAGGAAGACCTCCGCACCATGCTCACCCTCCTCGACCGCATCTGTTCAGACCTGGCCCTTGCGATCAACTACGACAAAACCGTGGCACAATCCCTCGGCCACCCTTCTGCCCACACCGTCCCCTCCGCCCCTATCACCATCCCCTCCAACTCCTTATCTACCCCCCACCTGGTCCACTCCACCTCCAAGTTCAAATACCTGGGAAGTATTCTGTCCTCCCCCGCCGCCCCTTCTGATGACGCTGTCCTCCCCCCCCTTGTACGTTCCCCATCATCGACACGATCAACAAGCACCGTGCTACGTTCATCGGCTCCCTCATCCGCCGCCTCCCACCTCCCCCGTCCCCCCGCCCCTCCATCTCCACACACCCGCCCGTCCCTTCTCCCCCCCCACTCCCTCCCGACATCATATACCCCCCCACTGCCGCCCTTTTCGCGTACCACCGACCGGACAAGACTTCGCTCTATGCCGGCGCCATCACATCCTACCGGCTCAGCGCCGCCGACTTTTTTTCGCCCACTCCATCAAGTTCCGTTCCTCCGCAAACACCCACTTTTCCAACTTCAAACGCGACATCTCCAAGCACCCCGAGTTCATGGACCTCTTGTCCAAGCGAGTCACACCCGAGTGGATCCTCTTAGCGAGATTTCCACAACTGTGGAGGTCAATCTGCCGAGACCTAGTTTAAACTCAGTTGAAGCGGAGTGACGAACACAGCCGTCAGTGACCCGCATTTGCCCCTTTCCCCCACTGCTTTTTGAATGAGGTTATTCACCCTCTTGTTGGCGCACGGTTGGTCACCCGCCTCCAAATGGAATCTCCTCAATGATGACCAGAAACAGCCTATCTAGGTCTGCCGTGCAGAGTTCTCTGTAACGATATCTCTCTCTCTTGCGTGCGCGTGTGCATGTACCACCCTACCACCCCACCACTCCACACAGGTGGTCGACATGCTCCGCTTCGTGCTCACCGTCCCCAAATTAGTGACGCTCAAGACGAGCGGAGCTGCGTTCTTGTCCTATGTGTCCCGACACCACCACCGTAGGAAAACAACAACAAAAAACGAAGCAAGACGCCCAACGCACCCCCCACCTCCCTCTCCATACAGGTGGTCGACATGCTCCGATTCGTGCTGACCGTCCCCAAATCGGTGGCGCTCAAGACGAGCGGAGCTGCTGAATTCCTGTTGTCAACATGCCGCCTTCCACCCATCCACCCCTATCATCACAACAACGAAACCAAAAAAACTGCATGCATTTGGACAGGTTGTCGACATGCTCCGATTCGTGCTCACCGTCCCCAAATCGGTGGCGCTCAAGACAAGCGGGGCTGCGTTCCTGTCCATGTGCCCCGACACCGTGTTCTACCAGCTGGCACCCGAGTTTGAGGCTGCATGCGGGCAGCTCGCTGACGTGGCGCCGCGCACACTCAAGGTCGGTTGTTTGGTTAGTTGTGGGGGTCGAACTGACTTAGTGATAGCTGGTGGCTGCTTGTTGTGGGCTGTTTTGGGGGCTGTGCAGTGCGTTTGTCCAGCATAGGCCGATTGCGGGCAGCTCGCTGACGTGGCGCCGCGCACGCTCAAGGTCGGTTGTTGGGTTAGTTGTGGGGGTCGAACTGACTTTGTGATAGCTGGTGGCTGCTTGTTGTGGGTGGTTTTGGGGGCTGTGCAGTGCGTTTTTCCAGCATAGGCCGAGTGCGGGCAGCTCGCTGACGTGGCGCCGCGCACGCTCAAGGTTGTTTTTTAGTTGTACAACTGACTCAACTACCACATGAGAGAGAGAGAGAGAGAGAGACAGAGAGAGAGAGACAGAGGGGGGAATACACTACAGTTACCGTACCGTACCCACCGCACACATACGCGCACACACCCACACACCCGCACGCACACAAGCTGTGCTTCTAAAGTGCAACCGTGGCATCTGGGGGGTAGACATCCTGCTGCCCCCCCTCCCCCCCCTGCACACACACACACACACACAGAGTGAGGGGGGAAAACATTGCAATTACAGTACCCATTACCCATTACCCATAACAATTACCCACCGCACGCACACGCGCACGCACCCACACACACGCACGCACACAGGCCGTTCTTCTCGAGTGCAACCGCGGCATCTGGGGGATGGACCTGCCCCTGTCAGCCCCTGCATCGCGCGCGCTCAAAGACTCCACGTTTCTGATAGTTGCTGTGGACACAGTCCCGCATGTGAGTCGGTCGGGGAGCCAGTTTTGGGGTTGGTTGGGAGACAGTTGTTGGGACAGTCGTTGCGTCCGTTGGGAGTCGATGATTGGGAAGCGACGAGGGTTTGGGTGAGGAGGGTCATGCCCAAGACGCTGTGGGCACTGCTGCCGGCAGACACGCAGCGACTGCCATGCACCATAGACCCATCCACCTTCCGCACCTTCCGCCTACCTTCCACCCGCCTCCCACCCACCTTCCACCCACTTTCCACCCACCTCTCACCCACCTTCCCAACAGGTGGTGCCCAAGACGCTGTGGGCGCTGCTGCCGGCCGACACGCAGCGACCATAAACCCACCTTCATCCCACCTTCCACCCACCATCCACCCACCTTCCACCCACCTTCCCAACAGGTGGTGCCCAAGACGCTGTGGACGCTGCTGCCGGCAGACACGCAGCGACCATGGATCCACCTTCATCCCACCTTCCACCCACCTTCCACCCACCTTCCACCCACCTCCCACCCACCTTCCCAACAGGTGGTGCCCAAGACGCTGTGGGCGCTGCTGCCGGCCGACACGCAGCGACCATGGATCCACCTTCATCCCACCTTCCACCCACCTTCCACCCACCTTCCACCCACCTCCCACCCACCTTCCCAACAGGTGGTGCCCAAGACACTGTGGGCGCTGCTGCCGGCCGACACGCAGCGACCATGAACCCACCTTCATCCCACCTTCCACCCACCATCCACCCACCTTCCACCCACCTTCCCAACAGGTGGTGCCCAAGACGCTGTGGGCGCTGCTGCCGGCCGACACGCAGCGACCATGGACCCACCTTCATCCCACCTTCCACCCACCTTCCACCCACCTCCCACCCACCTTCCCAACAGGTGGTGCCCAAGACGCTGTGGGCGCTGCTGCCGGCCGACACGCAGCGACCATGGATCCACCTTCATCCCACCTTCCACCCACCTTCCACCCACCTTCCCAACAGGTGGTGCCCAAGACGCTGTGGGCGCTGCTGCCGGCAGAAACGCAGCGGCACGTGGCCGCGTGCCAGGGTGTTCAAATGATTGAGTGAGTTGGGTCGCCCTCAACAGTTACAGATACAGTTACATCGGCTTTCCAGCAAAGACCACCTCTCGTCCTAGTACCACCGCCTAGAACCAAGTCCAGTTCTGGCCCTAACAATTACTTGTGAGGGGCGGTAGCCACCAGCCGGCTGCCAGCCAACGTGTCCTAAATGCTTCCAGGGGATAGGGGGTCAAGTGGCGCCCTCAACCCGAACCCTTAAGATGTGTATAGTGAGCAGTTGGGGCAGAGTTCTTGTCTAGCTGCCTGTCTGTGCATGGGCTGTGTGTGTCCACGGCGCTGTTTGCGCCCGTGTGCATCCGTGTAAAGCGGCGCGCGGCTGCATACCAGGGCGTCGAGATGATTGAGTGAGTAGGCACCCGTGCCTTGAACTTGAAGCCCCTGCTTTGTATCCTGAGCAGTGGGGGCAGAGTGATTGTCTAGCTGCCTGTTTGTGCATGGACTATGTGTGTCCATGGGTGTGTGTGTCGGTGTGGATTCAGTGAAAAGCGGCACGTGCCAGGGCGTCAAGGTGATTGAGTGAGTGTGCACCCGTGCCTTGAAACCGAAGCCCTTGCTTTGTATTTTGAGCAGTGGGGGCAGAGACGGTTATTTTGACAATGATCAAGGAAGAATCTGTTGAGCTGTAGTGACAGCCTACGGTCACACATTGACTGCCTGTTACTACTACTGCTTTTCCACGGCTATCTGTTTGTCACACGAGCTCTTTGCTGCTCTTAGATATTGCTTACTGAGATCTTATCTGAATCTTTCTGATTGATTACTCCAGGTTTATTATCTGTGTGGACTTTCTCCCTCCCTGGCAGACGGACTGGGCAGCACACGCCACTCTGATCGTGGCGTGTCCCTGTCCCTGTTCCTTGTCTCTGCCAGGTGAGTAGGTTTGCCCCTTGCAGTCTGGCTCTGGCTAGGCACTGCTATGCTGCAGCCTGCCTGTAAGCCTGAGGGCTGCTATGCAACCCCCTTTAGCAGCACATGCCTCTCTCCCCTTCCCCTCTGTAAACTCTGATCGTGGCGTGTCCCTGTCCCTGTTCCTTGTCTCTGCCAGCGCCCCCTGTATATCAACAGGTTATGGGTTCGCCTCACGCTACCTCTACGCTCGAGCACATCCTCGCGTGACGAGTTCAAATCCGAGTCCCGTCGACGTCGGCGAGTGCTCCCACCTCCGTTCGCCGACCTCATCAGAGTATCCACGCTGCGTGCGTGAACCTACGCCGTAAGGCTCGCTTTTTCGTCCAAGTTCCTACGGAGCGTCACCATCGTGTTGCATCCTCTACGTCAGCCTCTTCGCGACGTCGGCTCTTCGCCAGCCTCTTCACCAGCCTCTACGTCTGCTCTACGGTCTCATTCCTCAACACTAAATCCCCCCCTCGATCTCCTTCGATCCCCACAATCCCCCACTAAATCTCCCTCTGCTCTCAGCTCTCTTTCGACCCTCCTACCATGTCTGATCGCATTATGACTGGCGGTCCTATCGAGAAGCTGGACTCGTACAACTGGGGCACTTTCAAACCCAACTTTCGTTCTGTCCTGCGCGCCAAGAACATGAGCTACACCATCAAGGAAGACGGTGTTGCTCCAGTGCCGGCCGACGACGCAAAGAATCAGGAGGTGGCCCTCGGACTCCTCCACCTGTGCATCTCCCCTGAAATCTTGTGCCACATCATCGACTCCGAGACTGTGCTCAGCGCGTGGAACATTCTCAGCAGCATCTTCACCGAGCGCCTCATCGCACGCTTGGGGGACCTCAGGCGCGAATTCTACCAGATGTGCATGAGCACACAAGAGTCAATGGGTAGCTTCTACTCGCGCATCGTGACCAAGCGCACTGAACTGCGCGACGCCGACGAGCACATGACCAACGCCGCCGTTCTCAGCGTTCTCCTGATGGGCGTGCCCGAGGAGTACGGCCCCTCAGTCGCGCGATTTGAGGGCCTTCACGGCCCAGCATTGCCCGACATCAGCGTGGTCATCGCCGTTCTGCTCGAGGCGGAGCGCCGCCTCACGGTCACCGTCAAGGTCAACCACGACCCGAGTGTGTCAGCACACTACTCGAGCGCGCTGCGCAACGACCAGCGCGGCTCAGGCGTGCGCGGCACCTGCAACTACTGCAACCAGCCTGGCCACTGGGAGGTTGACTGCCCCAAGAAGCAGCTGCGCCACATGGACGCGCGCTCGTTCGGCGGCGGCAGCGGCGGCGGCGGGTACAACTACGACTCCGGCAGCGGCGGCGGCGGGTACAACTACGACTCCGGCGGCGGCGGGGACAACTACGACTCCGGCGGCGGCTACGGCGCCCCCCGCTCTGGCGGCAGCGGCGGCTACGGCGCCCCCCGCTCTGGCGGCAGCGGCGGCTACGGCGCCCCCCGCTCTGGCGGCAGCGGTGGCTACGGCGCCCCCCGCTCTGGTGGTGGTGGCGGCAACCACCGCTCCGGCGGCGCCGGAGGCGGCAACCACGGCTCCGGCTGCGGCTACGGCGCCCTCGACTCCTCCTCCAACCGCAACATCGGCCACCGCACGCAGTCCGCCACGGCGCGTCCCCGCCACAGTGCTGGTGGGGGCGCGCGCGTGGCCATGCTGAGCGCTGCATCGCGCCCTGCGTCATCCGTCCGCTGGGCCGACCAGTACGAGCACCACCGCGAGGAGCGCCGCGACGGCCGCAAGGTTGTCGCGATGGTGGCTGCTGCGTCCACACCGTCATCGGACGCGCGCGCACCGCCGCCCCCCGCCCTTCTCTGTCATCGACGAGTCAGGCTCGGATGATGATGGCTCGCCACCTCCGCTCGTCGACGACAGCGACAGCTCAAATGATGAGGGCCCCGCACCTCGGGGGCAGCCGACCGTGCGGCTTCCTGAGTCGCCACGCATCGTGCGCGCTCTCGCCTCGTCCTACACCACCAAGCGTCTCGGCTACACGGTGGACTCCGGCGCCAGCCGCCACATGACCGGCAAAGAAGGCCTGTTCTCCAGCCTCAACAAGTCTGCGCCCCCGCAGACGGTCCTCTTCGCCAACGGAGAGTCTCTGTCGTCTGCTGGTGAGGGCATCATCCAGCTCAAGTCCAAGATGCCCGGCTCCGTCGTCGAGCTGCATCGCGTGCTCTACGTACCAGGCATCGCGCACAACCTCATCTCGGTGTCGGCAACAACCAAGCTCGGCGCGCACGTCGCCTTCTCTGCACAGAGCTGCCAGCTCATCAGCAACGGTGACGTCCACCTCGAGGGCTTCAAGAGCAACGGCATCTACATCGTTGAGGCGGAGACGATCATGGCGCCGACGGTCGAGACTGCGCAGATCGCCAAGTCGAGCTCCAGCCCTTCGCTCTGGCATGCTCGCTTCGGGCACCTGGGCTACAACAACCTGTCCAAGGTGTCCCAGATGGTCACTGGCATGCCGGTCTTCGACCCCGACAAGACCAAGGCTGCGGCTGCATCCCTGTGCACGCCGTGCATCACAGGCAAGTCCTCACGCGGGCCTCTCGTCGCGTCCAAGTCTCCTCCGAACCTGCTGCTGCATGTTCTGCACTCAGACCTCATGGGGCCGCTCAGCCCAGCCTCGCGCGGCGGCGCGCGCTACGTGATGACGGTCATCGAGGACTACTCCCGCTACTCGCTCGTCTTCCTCCTCGAGAACAAGTCTGACGCTTCTCACTCCATGCGCCAGGCCATCGCGTTCTTCGAGTGCCAGACTGGAGCATCGGTTCGCAACGTTCGCTCCGACCGCGGTGGAGAGTTCATCAACCACGCGCTCTACGACCACTACAAGGCCAAGGGCATCGTACCGCAGCACACGATGCCACACACGCCGGAGCAGAACGGCGTCGCTGAGCGCATCAACCGCACGCTCACCGACAAAGTGCGCCCCATGCTCGCGCACTCCGGCATGTCCCTTGGCTACTGGGGCGAGGCCATGCTCGCGGCCAACTACCTTCGCAACCTCTCGCTGTCTTCTCACTCAAACAAGACGCCCCATGAGCTGCTCTTCAACCGCGTGCCTGACGTCTCCCACCTGCGCGTGTGGGGCTGCCCGGCTTTCATGCTCCAGCCCAAGGCAACGCGCACCAGCAAGCTGTCACCCGTCACGCTTCCCTGCATCCTCGTCGGCTACGCCGACGGCAGCAAGGACGGCTACCGCGTGCGCACTCCCATCGGAGCGATCAGGATCAGCCGCGACGTCACGTTCGACGAGCTGTTCTCCACCAAGGTGCTGCCTGTGTGCATCCCTGACTCGGTCGACATGTCCGGCCTGTTTCCCGACGAGTCTGCGCCTGCGTCGGCTCCTTCTCCTCCCCAGCCTGCTATTCCCCCTGCTGTCACCCCTGATGCCGGCTCCGACGACGACGGTGCCGGCGGCGGCGAGGGAGGCGACAGCGACGGCTCTGGCAATGGAGACGACACGTCGCCCGTGGGAGCTATCGCTCCGCGCCGCGGCGAGCGCTCTCGGGGCCCTCCGATCCGCTACACGCCTGAGGCTCACTCTGCGGTCATGACTGAGCCATCTGGTCTCTCTGAGCCCACCACGTTCAAGGAGGCGACATCTGCTGCCAACCCGTACTCCTCACAGTGGAAGCAGGCGTCAGACGAGGAGATCTCCCCTCTCATGGAGAACGGCACGTGGGAGCTCTGCCAGCTTCCCAACGGCTTCTCTGTACTCCCCGTGCGCTGGGTCTACAAGTTCAAGCGCGACGCGACCGGCCAGGTCGTCCGGTTCAAAGCGCGCGTCGTCGCCAAGGGATTCAAGCAGGTCGAGGGAGTCGACTACCTTCAGACCTTCGCGCCGTGCGCTGACAAAACTCCTTCCGCGTGGTGCTCGCCATCGCATGCGAGCGCGACCTCGAGATGGAGCAGCTCGACATCAAGACGGCTTTCCTCAACGGCGAGCTGGAGGAGACGATCTACATGCAGCAGCCACCTGGCTACGAGGTCGGCGGCCGCGACATGGTCTGCCGCCTCAAGCGCACGCTCTACGGCCTCAAGCAAGCGCCGCGAGCGTGGTACCTCAAGCTGTCCGAGGAGCTGGCCAAGATCGGGTTCTTCCCCTCCAACGCCGACCCCTGCCTGTTCATCATGAAGTCCAACGACTTCACCGCCGTCATCGTCCACGTTGACGACATGCTGGTGGTCGGCCGCCCCAAGATCGTCGCTCACACCAAGCACATGCTCAGCCAGGTCTTCACCACCACTGACATGGGCCCGTCGGCCTTCTACACAGGCATCGACATCGAGCGCGACCGCGAGCACCGCACGCTCAAGCTCGAGCAGCGGCGCTACACCATCGACGTGATCGAGCGCTTTGGGCTGGTCGACGCCAAAACCAAGGCGCAGCCCATCAGCCCCACCACCAAGCTGTCCAAATCGGTGGGCGAGCTGCTCGACGAGAAGCACCGCCACCTCTTCATGGAGCTGCTCGGCAGCCTCCTCTACCTCGCCGTGTGCACGCGCCCCGACATCTCGCAGACCGTGGGAGTTCTGGCGCGCTACATGTCCTGCCCTACGACTGCGCACCTCGAGGCCGCCAAGCAAGTGCTCCGCTATGTCTCTGGCACGCGCAACTTTGGCATCTGCTACGGCAACTCGGGCCAGCTGGTCGGCTTCTGCGACTCTGACTACGCCGGCGACCCGGACACGCGCCGCAGCACGTCGGGGATTGTGTTCATCCTCAACGGCGGCGCGGTCATCTGGTGCAGCCGCGTGCAGCCAACCGTCGCCGCGTCGACGCTCGAGGCCGAGTACATGTCTGCCTCGCTCTCTGCCAAGGACGCGCTCTGGTGCCGCAAGATCCTGCCTGAGCTCGGCCTCTCGTGCAACATGGTCAACATCAACTGCGACAACCAGGGCGCGCTCAAGCTGATCTCCAACCCCATCGCCTCTCAGCGGTCCAAGCACATCGACGTGATCCATCACTTTGTGAGGGACCGCGTGTCGCGCCGCGAGATCTGCTTCCACTACGTTGCGAGCGAGCACAACGCGGCAGACATTCTGACCAAGCCGCTGACGCTGGTCAAGTTTGTGTACTGCCGCAACCTCATGGGCATCAAGGAGTGACCGCGTGGGAGTGTTGAGCTGTAGTGACAGCCTACGGTCACACATTGACTGCCTGTTACTACTACTGCTTTTCCACGGCTATCTGTTTGTCACACGAGCTCTTTGCTGCTCTTAGATATTGCTTACTGAGATCTTATCTGAATCTTTCTGATTGATTACTCCAGGTTTATTATCTGTGTGGACTTTCTCCCTCCCTGGCAGACGGACTGGGCAGCACACGCCACTCTGATCGTGGCGTGTCCCTGTCCCTGTTCCTTGTCTCTGCCAGGTGAGTAGGTTTGCCCCTTGCAGTCTGGCTCTGGCTAGGCACTGCTATGCTGCAGCCTGCCTGTAAGCCTGAGGGCTGCTATGCAACCCCCTTCAGCAGCACATGCCTCTCTCCCCTTCTCCTCTGTAAACTCTGATCGTGGCGTGTCCCTGTCCCTGTTCCTTGTCTCTGCCAGCGCCCCCTGTATATCAACAGAATCTGCTGAGCAGATTCTCTCTTGCCCCGGCAGTCAGGGGTTAGAGAGAATCTGCTCAGCAGATTCTCTCTTGCCCCGGCAGTCAGGGGTTAGAGTGACTTGTCTAGCTGCCTGTCTGTGCATGGACTATGTGTGCCCATGGGTGTGTGTTTGTCCGTGTGGATTCAGTGAAAAGCGGCACGTGCCAGGGCGTCAAGATGATTGAGTGAGTGTGCACCCGTGCCTTGAAACCAAAGCCCTTGCTTTGTATTTTGAGCAGTGTGGGCAGAGTTCTCGCATGACCCAGCTCAGTTGGCGCTTATGCTGAAAATCCTTGACAAAGTGTCCTCTAGCTTTGGCATGCAAATCAACGCCGCCAAAACAGAAGTGATGATTTTGCCAGCAGATTTTGTCGCGGATCTGCCCACGTTTGCGCTGACTGGTGGTGAAGTGAAGACCGTCTCTGCATTTAAGTATCTAGGGAGTTGGATAACCCAGAGTGGTGGTGTGGAAAAGGAGATCGGTGTGCGTGTCGGTCGCGTGCTGGGCGTGTTTGCGTCTTTTGATAAGATTTGGGCCAGCAAGAAGATGCAAGTGCAGTCTAAGATGCGGATTTACAACACTTTCGTGCTGCCCCACTTTCTGTACGGCTGCGAAACATGGGCCCCTACTAAAACACAACTGACTCGATTGGAGGTTGCCCACTCTAACTGCCTTCGTCGCATTCTGGGTGTGCGCCTGGTCGACCGGCACAGATTAACTTATATTCGGCAGGCGTGCGACACTGAGCCAATTGAGAGCTTTGTGGCAAAGCGATCAATGCAGTGGCTAGGCCATGTGAGCGCCGGCTTCTCGTCTTCCTCGTACGACTTTTGACTGCACAATGGATGTGGCTCGGCAGCCTCCAGCCTCCTCCCGACACTATTTTCTTAAGCTACTGATTCAGCAGCTAGGCGAAACTAGTGGCACTCGTTCTGATTGGAAGACTTTTTCGGACACGGCGTTTGAGCGTGCTCAGGATAGGGTCGGGTGGAGAGCCGTGGTGTACGGTCCGGCTGCCCCTCAGGCGCCGGCCCCTCCACCACGGCGGTCAAGTAGATTGGCAAGCGCCACTTGACCCCCTATCCCCTAGAAGCAGTTAGGACTATTTTGGAGGCGTCGCACAATAGCTCTCCTTTTTGCTCTGGGACTACACGTTGGCAGGCAGCCGGCTGGTGGCTACCGCCCCGCACAAGTAATTGTTAGGGCCAGAACTGGACTTGGGTCTAGGCGGTGGTACTAGGACTAGAGGTAGTCTTTGCTGGAAAGCCGATGTAACTGTAACTGTAACTGTGGGCAGAGTGACTTGTCTAGCTGCCTGTCTGTGCATGAACCGTGTGTGTCCATGGGTGTGTTTGTGTCCGTTTGCATTAGTGAACAGCGGCACGTGGCTCCATACCAGGGCGTCAGGATGATTGAGTAGGCACCCGTGCATTGAACCTGAAGCCCTTGCTTTGTACTGAGAGCAGTGGGGGCAGAGTGCCTGTCTAGCTGCCTGTCTGTGCATGGACTGTGTGTGTCCATGGGGGTGTTTGTGTCCGTGTGCATGAGTGCAAAGCGGCACATGGCCGCATGCCAATGCGTCGAGATGATTGAGTGAGTAGGCACCCGTGCATTGAAGCTGAAGCCCTTGCTTTGTACTGAGAGCAGTGGGGGCAGAGTGCCTGTCTAGCTGCCTGTCTGTGCATGGACTGTGTGTGTCCATGGGGGTGTTTGTGTCCGTGTGCATGTCTGCAGCAGCGGCACATGGTTACGTGCCAGTGCGTCCAGATGATTGAGTGAGTAGGCACCCGTGCCTTGAACCTGAAGCCCTTGCTTTGTGTACTGAGCAGTGGGGGCAGAGTGCCTGTCTAGCTGCCTGTCTGTGCATGAACTGTGTGTGTCCATGGGTGTGTGTGTCTCCGTGTGCATTAGTGAACAGCGGCACGTGGCTCCATACCAGGGCGTCAGGATGATTGAGTAGGCACCCGTGCATTGAACCTGAAGCCCTTGCTTTGTACTGAGAGCAGTGGGGGCAGAGTGCCTGTCTAGCTGCCTGTCTGTGCATGGACTGTGTGTGTCCATGGGGGTGTTTGTGTCCGTGTGCATGAGTGCAAAGCGGCACATGGCCGCATGCCAGTGCGTCGAGATGATTGAGTGAGTAGGCACCCGTGCATTGAAGCTGAAGCCCTTGCTTTGTATTGAGAGCAGTGGGGGCAGAGTGACTATCTAGATGCCTGTGTGTGTTGACTGGAAGGGGGGGGGGGAGCATGTGTGCAGCGGTGGCACGTCGTTGCGTGCCAGGGGGTCCAGGGAGATGATTGAGTGGGTTGGGGTGCCCTCAAACCGAGGCCTTCAAATTTGCATGCTGAGCAGCGGGGTCAGAGCAGGGGCCGAGTGTCTGTCTAGCTGCCTGTCTGCGTGTTGACTGGGGGGGGGGCATGTGAGCATCAGCGGGACGTGGCTGCGTGTCAGGGCGTCAAGGCATCGTTAGACAAAGATCTGCATCCCCTGTGAATCTCCCGTGCATCTCCCGTGCATCTCCTGTGCATCTCCTTTGCATCTTCTGTGTATTATATTTGTGAAATCACCAAATAGCGTGAACAGCGCTCACACGCACACACGCACACACACACACAGGCAAGAGGAGGAGCCAGACACGGGCACATACGATGCTGTCGATGCAGATGCACGCACACACACACGCACACACACGCACACACACACACACACGCACACGACGCAGGGAGGAGGAGGAGCCAGAGAACGGCGCATACGACGCTGTCGACGTGGAGGACGGTCCAAGGGGAGCCGAGCTGCTACGAGCCGCATGGGACGCAGAGCCGACAGGAGGGGAGGGCGGGAGCGGGGGCGGCGCTGGGGAGGAGTGGGGAGAGCAGGGGACTGGCGATGCAGGCGGTGAGTTGCCTCTCTGTCGTTCTTGTCATTTGGTCGTTTCACTGCGTGTGTTTGGGGATTGGGAGGGTGCAGTGGGTGTAGTTGTTACTGCAGGCTTGTGTGTGGTGCTGAGGTGTGTGTGTGGAGGTGCCGGGAGGGGAGGGCGGCCGCGGGGGCGGCGCTGGGGAGGAGTGGGAGGGGCAGGGTACCGGCGATGCAGGCGGTGAGTTGTTTTCGGTAAGGTGTTTTTTGCTGGGGGGGGCTTGGCGGTTTTGAAGCGTGTGCCTGGGAGGGGGGGGGGGCGAGCTGCTGTGAGCCGCATGGGACGCAGAACCGACAGGAGGGGAGGGCGCGAGCGGTGGCGGCGCTGGGGAGGGGTGGGGGGAGCAGGGGACCGGCGACGCAGGCGGTGGGTTGTTTTCAGTGTTTTGTGTGTTGGTGGGTGTTCCCAGTGGGGTTGTGGTTGGCTAGTTGTTGTGTTTTTGGGGAGAAAGGCCGACAGGAGGGGAGGGCGCGAGCGGCGGCGGCGCAGGGGAGGAGTGGGGGGGGTAGGGCACCGGCGATGCAGGCGGTGAGCTATTTTGTGGGTTTTCTGTGGGTGCCCATGTGCCTTGTGGGGTTTGTGGTTGGCTGGCTGTTGTGGTATTGAGGGGATGGAAAGGGCCGACAAGAGGGGGGGGGGCAGCAGCGGAGGCGTGTGTGCGCGGGAGAGGGGTCGGGGGAACAAGGCACTGGCGACGCAGGTTCGTTGTAACAGCCACGCGCATGTCAAGTAAGGAGTTAGCACGAAGGGTGTTTATGTCAAACCAGCGAGTGGTTTGACATCTCGAGATCCGACCTTTTTAGAGCGGGAACCCACACCCGGCTCTCCGACAGATGGAAGGCCCAGTGGCTAAGCTTTCAAATTTGAAAGGTCAGATCTCAAGATGTCAGACCACTCGCTGGTTTGACATAAGCACCCTTCGTGCTAACTCCTTGCTTCACATGCGCGTGGCTGTTACACTCGTACACGTGTGTGTGTGTGCACGTACACACACTCATGCACACACAGAGAGACAGAACAAGAGAGGTTTGCTTCAGTTCCCACCGCATGGGCGACCACGACACACACACACACACACAATCCGTACCCACACACCCCACCCCCCACACGCAGGCATGGTGCGAGGCACATCCGACTCATGGCCAGCCGCACCCAAATCGGAGGTCAACGGTGGCGGCGGCGCATCTTCCGCGCACCTTCCGAGCTCAGCTTCTGGGCACCTGGCAATGGTGCGTTTGGGGGGCGAGGGGGGAGTTGTGTAAGGGGAAATGCTGAAATTGTAGGGTTTGACGAAACAGCTTCTTGAGTATATACATATATTGAATCAATTTGAGTGTGCGTGTTTGGAAGGGGCGGTGGCGGTGGCGCATCCTCCGCGCAGCTTCCGAGCTCAGCTTCCGGGCACCTGGCGACCAGAACACGCAAACACACACACACACGCACACGCACACACATGGGCCTACTGCGCCATCACAGGCGTCTGACCAACTGTAACATCAACCACATACACACACACACACGCACACACAGGCGCGCATGGACGGCGGTGCAGCACCGTCAATGGGTTACACACACACACACACACACACACACGCGCGCACACACACACACACACACACACACACACAGGCGGACATGGACGGCGGAGCAGCACTGTCAATGGGCTATGATGATGACGAGCCGGCGAGCAAGCGGCTGAAGCCGCGCAAGGCGGTGCGTGTTTAGGTTGAGGGTTCAGTGTAACGGATTCGAGTGAAGGGTCAGGATGTAGGGTCAGGGTTTTGTTTTACAGGTTTTACACGTACGCGTTAGCTACCTAGCTAGGTATTACAGTTACAGTTTCATCGGCTGTCCAGCAAAGACTACCTCTAGTCTTAGTACCACCGCCTAGACCCAAGTCCAGTTCTGGCCCTAACAATTACTTGTGAGGGGCGGTAGCCACCAGCCGGTTAGCTATTATAAGGTGTAAAGCCGTGTCGGGGTGTAAAGAGCAAGTGAGGCTGTGTGGTGTAAAGAACAGGTGCGTGAGTTGGATTTCGAAAGCGAGCGACATGACGCGGGGCGCTGCGTTTGTTTTTTATGGCGTAAAATGTGTGGACTTGGATTTTTTTTCGACTGTTTTGCGAAGGCAGGGGGTGTGTGCCCGGAGGACCCTGGGGCGTTGAGTTAGGGCCTAGACTACTCGTTTAGGGGGGCTCTACTAGGAGAGCCTGCAAGGCCACGCAGCGTGCGCAGCCTACCAGTAGGATCGGGCCTTATATGATATAGCTGGAAAGCTCTTAAGACTTTTAAATCGACCTAGCACGCGCAGGTGACCGTCGCACTCTAGCGATGGCGGGGCAGCACCGCTCACGCGTGCTGGTGCACACACACACACACACACAGGTCCCCGTCGGCGCTGCGCACTCTAGCGGTGGCGGGGCAGCACTGCTCCCGCGTGCTGGTGCACACACACAGACACACACACACAGACACACACACACACAGGTCCCCGTCGGCGCCGCGCACTCTAGCGGTGGTGGGGCAGCACCGCTGCCTCGCGCAAATGCACACACACACACACACACACACACACAGGGTCTAATGCGCCATCACAGGCGTCCGACGGACTGTAAAATCGACCACACACACACACACAAGTGCCCGTCGACGGCGCACACTTAAGCGGTGGCGGGGCCGCACTTCTTGCACATACGTGCGCACCCACACACACACATGCGCGCGCACACACACACACACAGAGAGAGAGAGAGAGATATCGTTACAGAGAACTCTGCACGGCAGACCTAGATAGGCTGTTTCTAGTCATCAATTGAGGAGATTCCGTTTGAAGGCGGGAGACCAACCGTGCGCCAGCAAGAGGGTGAACAACCTCATTCGTAAAGCAGTGGGGGAAAGGGGCAGTGGCGGGTCATTGACGGCTGTGTTCGTCAATCCGCCTCGACTGAGTTTAAACTAGGTGTCGGCAGAAGGACTTCCACAGTTGTGGACATCATGCTAGATGATCCACTCGGTGGTGACTCGCTCGGCGAACTCGGGGCGCTCGGGGATGTCGCGTGTGAAGTTGAAGAGATGGATGTTTGCGGAGGGCGTAGAACGTGACGGAGTGGGCGCAAAAGTCACCGGCGTGAGCCGGAAGAAGGTGATGGCGCCGCCGGCATAGAGCGAAGTCATGTCCGAACAGCGGTAGTCGTGCAAGTGGGAGGCAGTGGGAGGGAGGCAGCGGGAGGGTAATCGGAGGGAGAGGGGGAGGGGCGGGGAGGGTTAGGGAGGGGCGGGGGGCACAAGATGGGGTGGGGTGCAGCGGGGATGGAGGGGTGGAAGACAGGAGAAGGGAGGGAGGAGAGGGGAGAGAGGAGGGAGCCACACTGTGGCCCGGCCACATGGCGCATACATAGGCGCTGGTAGCATGGGGGGGGGTGCATGGGGTGCATGGCGCGCATGGGGCGCATGGGGAGGGGCAACTCCATGTGGGTGTATGGAGGTCGACGGGGCGGCAGTGGGATAAGCGGTGGGTCTCTTGAGGTGGGGCGTGGGGTCGAATGAACGACTGGGCAGTGGGCGGTGGGCGGGACGGTGGCGGCTGGAGGAACTCGGTAGCTCAAGCGCTGAGCGCTGAGCGCTGAGCGCTGAGCGCTGGCTCGGGCCGCATGGCGGTCGAGGTGATGGCACTGAGATACCTGGGCTCCGTTGTCTGAAGCTGCAGAGCTGCGGGGGGAGGGAAATCTGTGCGGTAGGGCGTCACGTGTTTTTTGCCATGTGGAGGGCGTGCGAGAGAGTGCGGATGGACTGAGTTCCTGGATGCATGCGTCGACTGGCTGCTGAATTGGCAGCCCGACGACAGGGGCGTACGGAGGAGGAGAGGCGGCGAGAATCGGCGGCGGCATGGGTGAAGGGGGGTCGACGTAGGCGGCGGCGATGACTGCGCGGGCGCCCACAGAGTGGGGCGCCCACAGAGTGGACACACACACACACACACAAACAGGTGCCTGTCGGCGCCGCGCACTCTAGCGGTGGTGGGGCAGCACCGCCCCCGCGAGCTGGTGCACCCTCTCCACGTGCGCCCTCTCCAAGGGCTGGCTCGGTTGTCCCGGCAGCTGCATACACGCAGCAGCAGGTGTGTGTGTGTGTGTGTGTGTGTGTGTGCCCTCACCACGGGCTGGCTCTGTTTTCCCTGCAGCTGCACCCACGCCGCAGCAGCAGGTGTGTGTGTGTGTGTGTGTGTGTGTGTGTGTGCACCTTCCCCTCGAGCTGGCTCTGTTGTCCCTGCAGCTGCACCCACGCAGCAGTAGCAGGTGTGAGTGTGCGTGTGTGGGTGGGTGTGGGTGGGTGGGTGGGTGCGTGTGTGTGCCCTCCCTACGGGCTGGCTCGGTTGCGCCAGCAGCTGCACCCACGCCGCAGCAGCAGGTGTGTGTGCGTGTGTGTGTGTGTGTGCGTGTGTGTGTGTGGCATCGATGGATGCAGGCCCGCTTGCCCCCACACACACCCACACACACACCCACATGCACGCAGGCACCCCTGCCCGCGACAGCAGAAGCAGCAGCGGTGATGGATGCAGGCCCGCTCGCCCCGACACACACACACACACACACACGCACACGCGCGCATGCTCACACGCAGGCACCGCTGCCCGCGGCAGCAGCTGCGGCAGCAGCGATGGATGCAGGCCCGCTCCTCCCGGCACACACACACAAACACGCACGCAGGCACCGCTGCCTGCGGCAGCAGCAGCAGCAGCAATGGAGGCCGGTCCGCTTGGGCCGTCGCACCCGCCAGGATACGAGCCGGCGTTTGGGTCGGCGGAAGTCGGTGTGTGATGCGGGATACAAGTTGTACTGTGCCACTCTTCCCACACATACCAGCACACACACACACACACACACACGCACACACACACATAGAGAGATAGAGGCATGTCGTTACAGAGAACTCTGAACACACACACACACACACACACACACACACACACACACACACACGCGCACATAGAGAGATGGAGACATGTCGTTACAGAGAACTCTGAATGGCAGACGTTCCCACACATACCATCACACACACACACACACACACACGCACACACACATAGAGAGATAGAGACATGTCGTTACAGAGAACTCTGAACGGCAGAACAAGATAGGCTGGTTCTGTTTCACCATTGAGGAGATTCTGTTTGGGGGCGATTGACCAACCGTGCGCCAACAAGAGCGTGAATAACCTCTTCCCACACATACCAGCACACACACACACACGCACACACACACACAGGCACGTACAACCGCACATGTGCACACACACGTGTGCGCACACGCATATGCACGCTTGCACACACACACACACTCCACACACCCGCACTCGACAGCCTCCTGGACGGCCTCTTCACGCGGCAGGCCAGCCAACACAAACACACACACATGCACATGCACATACGCACACACACAGGGCCCCACACACACACACACACACATGCGTGCGCGTGCGCGCTCATGCACACCCTCACATACACGTGCACACACACACACGCATGCACGCACGCACGCACGCACGAACACGCACATATGCATACACACATACTCACTCACACACACACACACACACGCACGCACGCACGCACACTCACACACACACACATATACACGCAAGCCTCCTACACGCGCAAGGCAGGCCAACCACACACACACACACACCCTGCAGCTGCACTCAACGGCCTGCTGGACGGCCTCTACACGCGTAAGGCAGAGATGGGCCCCATGGGGGCGGTGCTGCTGAAGAACATGGCAGAGGTACGTGGTAGCTGTCTGGTAACTGTGCGGTAGCTGCGTGAAGGCTGCATGGTAACTGTGTGGTAGCTGCATGGCAGCTGTCTGGTAGCTGCATGGTACCTGCTGGTGGAGCATAGGTCGAGATGGGCCCCAAGGCGTTGGTGTTGCTGAAGAACACGGCGGGGGTGCATGGTAGCTGTCTGGTAACTGTGCGGTAGCTGCGTGAAGGCTGCATGGTAACTGTGTGGTAGCTGCATGGCAGCTGTCTGGTAGCTGCATGGTAGCTGCTGGTGGAGCATAGGTCGAGATGGGCCCCAAGGCGTTGGTGTTGCTGAAGAACACGGCGGGGGTGCATGGTAGCTGTCTGGTAGCTGTGCGGTAGCTGCGTGTTGGGTGCATGGTAGCTGTTGGTAGCTGTGTTCAACTCCGGCAGACGGTACAATCGACAACACACACCACACACACACGCACATGCACACACACACACAGACATCGTATACGCCATGAAATGCGCCCAGCAGACTGTATAATCGACCGCGCGCACACACACGCACACACACACACACACACACACGCACGCACACCTACTCGTGCAGGGTGCGGCCAACATCAGCACCGTCGTCTACCTCCGCACGTACTGTCTACGCACTGCGGCGTCAGCATGCACACGCACGCACACACGTACACACAAACGCACACACACGCACACACACGCGCACACACAGGGTGCCGCCAACATCAGCACCGTTGTCTACCTCCGCACGTACTGTCTACGCACTGCGGCGTCAGCATGCACACGCACGCACTCACTTACACACACACGTACACACAAACGCACACACACGCACACACACACGCACACACAGGGTGCCGCCAACATCAGCACCGTCGTCTACCTCCGCACGTACCGTCTACGCACTGCGGCGTCAGCATGCACACGCACGCACACACTTACACACACACGTACTCACAAACGCACACACGCACACACACACGCACACAGGGTGCGGCCAACATCAGCACCGTCGTCTACCTCCGCACGTACCGTCTACGCACTGCGGCGTCAGCATGCACACGCACGCACACACTTACACACACACGTACACACAAACGCACACACACGCACACACACGCACACACAGGGTGCGGGCAACATCAGCACCGTCGTCTACCTCCGCACGTACCGTCTACGCACTGCGGTGTCAGCATGCACACGCACGCACACATACAAACGTACACACAAACGCACACACACGCACACACACACGCACAAACAGGGTGCCGCCAACATCAGCACCGTCGTCTACCTCCGCACGTACCGCCTTCCCACTGCGGCGTCAGCTGGGTTGGACGACCGACTGGCGACGCTCAAGGCGCGCGCGCAGGTCAGTGTGCTGTGCCAGTGTTGTTCTCGTCTTTTATGCTGTTTCAAGATTTGAAGGGTTTCTGTTTGGAGCCCTGTACAAGGACGAGGCCCATATCCCAGGACCCACCGAGGTGTCAGTGCGGCGTCAGCAGGGCTCGACGACCGATTGGCGACGCTCAAGGCGCGCGCGCAGGTCAGTGGTGTGCTCTGGGGTTTGGGCTTGAAGGACTTTCTAGTCCTCCCCCAATAACTCTAGAGTTGTTGCATAGAGCCTGAGGAGCCTTCCTTGCCAAAAACCACGAGGGCCATGACACAGAACCCGTACTTGTGGCGCCAGTGCTGGATCCGCAGGGCTGGGCGGCCGCCTGGCCACACTCAAGGCGCGCGCGCAGGTCAGCGTTTTTTCTGGGGTTTCGGCTGCCGTAAGGTTCATTTGGGCGTATGTATAGAGCCCAAGCAATGAACTAGCACAAAGCCGCGAAGCCCAGGGCCCATATAGAGGCCCAACTGCGGCGTTGGCCGGGCTGGACGGCCGACTGGCGACGCTCGAGGCGCGCGCGCAGGTGATACCAGGGTCTACAGCAGCATTGGTTCTCTAGCATAGACATCAGGGTTCGTGGCGCGTTGGGGAGGGAACACACACCGGTTTGGCGTTGGGAATTGGGTGCGTGAAATGTGGTTCGATCTGGGGTTTCGGCTTCCTCCCTCCCTCCCTCCCACATCCTTCCCACCTCCCACCTTCCCTCTCCCACCTTCCTCCCACCTTCCTCCCTCCCGCCTCCCTCACACCTTCCTCCCACCTTCCTCCCATATTCCTCCCTCCGACCTCCCTCCCATATTCCTCCCACCTTCCTCCCTCCCGCCTCCCTCCCACCTTCCTCCCACCTTCCCCCCTCCCCCCACCTTCCTCTCACCTTCCCACCTCCCATCTCCCTCCCCCACCTACTCCCTCCCTCTCCTCCCCTCCTCCCCCCCCCTCCCTCCCTCCCTCCTCCCACCTCCCTCCCTTTCTCCACCCATCCCTCCCTCCCTCCTCCCCACATTCATCACGTCTCCCCCCCTCCCACCTCCCCCACTTCCTCCCGTCCCTCCCTTTCCTCCCTCCCTTCCTCCCACCTCCCTCTCCCACCTCCCTCGCACCTTCCTTCCACCTACCTCCCTTCCTCCCACCTTCCTTCCTCCCACCTTCCTTCCTCCCACTTTCCTTCCCCCCACCTCCCTTCCTCCCACCTCCCTTCTATCTTCCTCCCAGCTTCCACCTCCCTTCTATCTTCCTCCCAGCTTCCTCCCGCCTTCCTCCCTCCCACCTTCCTCCCACCTTCCTCCCACCTCCGTCACCTCCTGCAGATGGTGCACAACGGCTGCCTCGACGGCAGCGCGCCATTGGACCTGCTGCTCCCATTCAGGTGTGTTTGTGTTTTAAAACGCGTTTGGGGGTTTTCGCGTTCAGGCTCGGGTTCAGGACGAGGGTTCAACCAAAACTGGGTGCAAGGCATCGACTGGTCGACGGCGGCGCGTCACTCGACCTGGTTCTCCCATTCAGTTGTGCGTCTTGTGTGTGTGTGTGTGTGGTAGGGGAGGGGGGGGGTCCAACCGGTCAAGTGGCGTAGGGGAGGGGTGTTGCACGCACGCACACACGCAAACACACACACACACACACACACTCACATACACACACACACACACACACACGCCTGCAATGAGCTGCTTGCGGCTGAGAGTGGCATCCTGCTCCTCCCGCTGTCACCGACACACACTCTCTCTCGCTCACTCACACGTACACACACACTATCACACACACACACACACACACACACGCCTGCAGTGAGCTGCTCGCCGCTGAGAGTGGCATCCTGCTCCTCCCGCTGTCACCGACACACACTCTCTCTCGCTCACTCACACGTACACTGTCACATTATCACACACACACACACACACGCCTGCAGTGAGCTGCTCGCCGCTGAGAGTGGCATCCTGCGTCGCAACATCGAAGCGCACGCACGCGCGGCCGGGTTTGGCGTTGTTCAGTGGCAGCCTGCATGAGGGCGGCGCAACAGCAGGCGCAACAGCAGCCGCAACAGCCATGACCAGCCGTGGGGGCGCAGCCTGGATGGCGCACGGCATGGGGGCGCAGCATGGACGGCACGCGCGCGTACGGACTGTTTTTTTTGCGTGGTGCAGTAACCTGGATGAGGGCCGCGCAACATGATGTGCAACAGCGCAGCAGGCGCAGCACGGAGGGGAGCAACACAGCTCGCCGCTGGCCGAGGACTATGGAAGGCACAGCTTAGGCTGGCGCCGTTTTACGCCTGTATGTTAGATCAAGACACAATGCCTCAGGGCTTGCGGGCTGGTACTCTAACTACTAGATTCTGGCTGCGGAGGCGCACGCGCTTCAGTGCATCCGCTGAGGATGTCTGGGAAATGATGACTCGACCCGGGCCTCACGGCTCACTCCCCAATCTCAATCCGACGCTCCAGCCCAAATCGGCCAATCTCGACCCGCAAGTGCATTTTTTCAGGTTGCGGGTTGGCTAACGGACGTGCTTGCAGCCAAGCTTCCGCGCATTCAGGGATCATACACGACCCTGCGTATGTTGACACAGGAAGGTACAGTCGAATAGAATGGTTGCCTTTGTGGAGCGGCGGGGCCAGTGCGTAGGGTGGGCCGCGTTGGCAGCCGTTGGTGTCGAAGAATGTTGAGACTGTGCCTCTGGAAATCGCTGGGCCGCGTTGGTCGACACTGCCGCAGCCATCCACACCCCTGCAGCAGCCTCCTCAACCACCACCGGTGGGTGGTGGTACCACCACCCATCTCGTACGAGATCAAGCGAGTTAACAGGCAGGCCGTTCGCTGAGCCGCATCAACGATTACAGGCGTGCTGTGGGATTAAGCCAGAAAAATGGGCAGGAGCATCCAGTCACTGGACCTTGTGTAGGCACCCCTGCGAGCGCTGGCTACTGGCCAGGCCCCATTGGGGGTGGGAGCTCTAAGTGTCTGAGCAGCAAACATCCGCTGCGCCACACCAGCATGCACCGCACACTGCTGGTGGGGCATCTGATGGCATCTGATCTAGCAGAGACGTTGAGCACTGCGCTAGGTTCAGGTAGTGCTCTCTGGGGCCTGCACTCGGCTCAAATGAGGCTCAACACGCTGAACTGTTGATTCTCGCAAGGCCAACGTGACTGGCCTGGCTCAGCCTGTCCCATCTCAGTGAAATGTTTGTGTTAGTCAAAGGAGATTTGTCACAGCACACTCAACTGACACTACCTTCTGCGAGGACCTCGGCCCCCTGGCGTGCCTTGACCTTGGTCTTGGTGGGTGACTGCATTGAAATAACTGTGTCATCGCGAGCCGGCGCTGCATCCTGCCAAGCTCCCCCCCCCCTAGGGACAGGTCTGTCCGGGCGGGCCGCCAGACAGGTTCCGGAATGCAGACAGCTTCGTGCCCAACGAGCAGTCTGATCATTGAGCCGCAGTCCTTATCAACCGCCCGGCCGCGCTCTCTCTGGTCACTTGGCCGCGGTCGACATCAGACGTCTGAGCGATGGAGCAGGTGGCAGTGGGTGTTATGGGCTGCTGCTGCTGCTGTGGGGCATTGAGCGCACATGCGTGTGTGAGAGGCTAGGCACACCACTGGAGACCCACTCAGCGAGGCACCAGTCAGGCGGGCGCGATGGCTGCAGCGGTGATTAGTACTGTCTCTCTATCTCTCATTCTTTCTTTCTTGCTTTCTGTCTGGAAGCATCGTCCCCCCTGATTCCACAATCACCTCACACCTCGGCACACTTTCGCACTTCCTCACCTCATACAGGTCGCACACTAGAGGAAGCTCCACCCCTGCCCGCTCCCCGCTGAGCACACCCCTTCCCAGCCCCCCAGCGCCGCACCGGCCTCCTTTGCCCATCTGCTGTTGAAGGAACAGCCCCAGAGAACTCCCTCCGCCCCCACTGCGTGGCCTTGCGGGCTCTGCTAGTAGAGCCCCCCTAGACGTGTAGTCTAGGCCGTAACTCACGCCCCGGGGTCCTCCGGGCGCGTACGTAAGTAAAAACTGTAAAACCTCCTCCCCCACGCGAGCGCCCCCAGCCGCAGCGAGACGCCATGGCTGACGCAGGCCCGTCGCATGACGCCACTGGGTTTCCTTATCAGACCCGAAAGGGTAAGGATAAGGGTCCCGCTGGAGCGATAGAAGCTGGTGAGGTTGTCCTCCCACTGTCAGCATCGCGTCCTCGAGGACGCACGAGCTCATGCGAGCACCGCCGTCGGTTCCACGCGCGCGTGCCAACATATCCTATCCATGCATAGGATCGTCTGTGTGCCAGTGTTTGTGGTGGGTCGGTGTTTGGGGAGGGGGGGATGGGGGGGCACATCGACGCGCCACTAACGGGACGCGACGCAGGAGCCTTGTAATAGGTGTACGTGGGCGTGATCGAGGGTGAAACAGTCCGTGAGGGGTGCATCGGGGCGTGGTCCCCAGGTCGCATGGGGACTTGGACGTGGCTTTCCTGCGCTCCCCGTATCTCCCACCCCAGAGCGCCAGATCCCGACGCGTGTCGTGCATGCCGCCCCCCGCAGCTCGGCCAAGCCGGTGGACGCGCACGCCAAGAAGGACTTCAGCACCGCTATTCTGGTTAAGAAAAAGAGCCCCAACCGCCTAATGGTTGATGAGGCCGTAAACGACGACAACAGCGTCGTGGCGCTGCACCCCAAGACCATGGACACGCTGCAGCTGTTCCGCGGAGATACCGTGCTGCTCAAGGTGAGGACAAGTGGGAGAAGTGAGATCGTGGCATGACGCCATGCGCATGACACGCAACGCTGGACCGCATCGCTTCCACCCGCCCACCTGCGCAGGGCAAGAAGCGCAAGGACACGGTGTGCATCGTGCTCACGGACGACACGGTCGACAGGAACAAGATCCGCATGAACAAACTCGTGCGCAAGAATCAAGAATCGTTCAAGGCTCAACGAATGTCGAGAACTCTGGAAGTCAGAGGGTCACTTTTGTTTTGACACTGCCACAGTCATCCAAACACACGGTTCCATCCTCCACCACCGCCACCAATCAAGCGTCCCTGGTCTTCCCCATCCCCTCCTCATTGAGAGAGAGAGGGAGTTTATAGTCCGCCTCTCAGCCCTGTGGCCACTCTGTCCCTATAGAGCTTTGTCTACGATTTTCTGCATTCTGTTGAATTGGGGCAGTTCAATTTGTCAGGCACGTGCATCATGTATCCTGCCTCATGTGCATATCCCTGCGTACGCTGCCTACCGGTGATGGTAGCACCACATGCCTCGGCAGATGAAGCATTCCCCTGCGCCTCACCAGATACTGACAGACGAGCAAAGCAGCATGTAACGGGAGAGCCTCCTTGGTCCCTCCTCTTGGTTACTACCTGTGGCCCTCAAGCCACAGAAGGGGTTGGGTACGGAGCCTGCACTGTGGTGCTGGTTGCTTGGCGCCGGTCACTGAGTGTGGGTCGCGTTTACGGAGGCTACTTTTGTAGCTGTACCCTGTTGTGGTGGGTGTGCCTGCTCTCTAAGAACCCGCTGTGTGTGGTCCGTGTGCCTGCCCTCTAAGAACCCGCTGGAGCGTTGGAACCGCCAACAGCGGATTGTACCCTCATCATGATACAAAGCAAACCACTGCGCCAAACCAGATGGTAGCAGAAGAGCACAACAGCATGCGCCCTACCAGATGATGGGGCATCTGATGATGGTGGATTTACAGTCGTGTGTGACGCACCTGACGCAACATCTGATGGCATCTTATGGAGCAGAGACGATGGGTGCAGCACCATCCGATTCAGGCAGTATTCTCTGGGGCATGCACAATGAGGCTCAAAGGAGGCTCAGCAAACTCACTCAAGGTAGGTCGCCCCGCTCGACAGTCCCCCTCTTTGAGAGCAGGGACGTCACGCGTGCTGGCTTGGCCTTGGTGGGTGGCTGTGTTGATATCACGACTACTCGCGCGCCACGGTCCGCCACGCGCTGGCCAGCCTTGGCCCCCCTGCTCAGTCGGACGACCTCACATGTCCCGGAATACAGGCAGCCCGGCCCGGTGCTCTCATCAAGCCCCAGACCTAGTCCACCGCCTCTCTAGTCACGCGGCAGAGGTCCGAGCGGACGATCGAGTGCCAGGGTGTTGCCGCCGTAGGCTGCTGCTGCCGCTACTGCTGCTGCTGCTGCTACTGATGATGATGATGATGATGATGATGATGATGATGATGATGATGATGATGATGATGTGGGGCATTGCGCGCGCACGCGTGTGCGCGGTGCGGCACACTAGAGACACCAGTCAATTCTGACACCAGTCAGTCAGGCTGTGGCAGTGGCCGTAACGGTGTCTAGTACTCTCTCTCTCTCTCTCTCTCTCTCTCTCTCTCTCTCTCTCTCTCTGTGACTGGCCTAGCTCGGCCTGTCACATTGACAGGCCTAGCTCGGCCTGTCACATTGACAGGCCAAGCTAGGCCAGTCACACACTCTCTCTCTCTCTCTCTCTCTCTCTCTCTCTCTCTCTCTCTCTCTCTCTCCCTCTCCCTCTGTCTCTCCCTCTCTTTCTCTTTCTAACTCTCCGTCTCTCTCGTTCTCTGTGCTTTGAAGGATTGCACCATTGTCACGCACGTGTACTGCTACCATCATGTGGACAGACCCAGGCGTGCTGCCATGGCGTAGGTCAGTGATGGTGGGTGGACACAATTGTTTAGATACCAGGTTTGACAGGTTTTACACGTATGCGTCCTGAGGACCCCGGAGCGTGAGTCAAGGCCTAGACTACGCGTCCATGGACGTGGCCAGGGGGGCCCTACTTTAGAGAGCCCGCAAGGCCAGGAAGCGCGCCAGCCTACCAGATGTGGCTACCACTGTAATCCATCACTGTAATTGCATGCCTCGGTCTGCCGTACACTGCAGCTGGCAGCCTTGCCCCCCTGTCCGGTTGGACCGCCTGACAGGTTCCGGAATACAGACAGCTGCGGGCCCGCGGGTGATCATCAAGCCGCAATCATCGACCACCGCCCTGCGCCCTCTTTAGTCACCTGGCAGACATCCAAGGTGGAGCGGGTGTCAGTCGGCGTTGTGGTTGTGGGCAGCTGCTGCTGTGAAGTTTTGAGCCCGCACACGTGTGTGCGCGGCGTGGCAGACCAGAGACAACAGCCAATTGTGGCACCAGTCAGGCGAGTGCGGCGGCGCTTGGCTGCAGCGGTGATTAGTAATTTCTCTCATTATCCCTCTCTCCCTCTGGAATGCTCGCACCGTCGTTGCCACAACCACCTCACACCTCGGCACACTTTCGCACTTCCTCACCTCATACAGGTTGCACACTTGAGAGCTCCATCCCTGCCCGCTCCCCGCTGAGCACACCCCTGCCCAGCCCCCTCAACGCCGCACCGGCCTACCTTCCCAGCTGCTGTTGCAGGAACAGCCCCAGAGAACTCCCTCCTCTCCCACGCGAGCGACACCAGCCGCAGCGAGACGCCATGGCTGACGCAGGCCCGTCGCATGACGCCACTGGGTAGGTGTATGTGGGCGTGATCGGGGGTGCAGCTGGTCCGAGGGGTGCATCGGGGCGTGGTCCCCAGGTCGCATGGGGACTTGGACGTGGCTTTCCTGCGCTTCCCGTATCTCCCACCCCAGAGCTCCAGATCCCGACGCGTGTCGTGCATGCCGCCCCCCGCAGCTCGGCCAAGCCGGTGGACGCGCACGCCAAGAAGGACTTCAGCACCGCTATTCTGGTTAAGAAAAAGAGCCCCAACCGCCTAATGGTTGATGAGGCCGTAAACGACGACAACAGCGTCGTGGCGCTGCACCCCAAGACCATGGACACGCTGCAGCTGTTCCGCGGAGACACCGTGCTGCTGAAGGTGAGGACAAGTGGGAGAAGTGAGATCGTGGCATGACGCCATGCGCATGACACGCAACGCTGGACCGCATCGCTTCCACCCGCCCACCTGCGCAGGGCAAGAAGCGCAAGGACACGGTGTGCATCGTGCTCACGGACGACACGGTCGACGAGAACAAGATCCGCATGAACAAGGTCGTGCGGAAGAACCTGCGCGTGCGCCTCGCTGATGTGGTGTCCGTGCACCAGGTGGGTGGATCTTGGAGTGGTGCCAACGGTGGGGGGCAGGTCATGGTTGGGCATGCCTGAGGGTGATTATAGAGGTTGGGGGCTGAGCATGAGCGAGGGGTTCATCTGTAGGCCAGAAGGTCGCCCTTGCAAGGGGGTGCGCATGGGCGTGGGAGCAAGCAAACCAGTCTTCCCCAGAATGAGCATGATCGGCGCCAGGGCATGCATGCGCACCACCCATGCATGCATGGGTGGTGGCCGCATGCATGCGTGCATGCGTGCACCCATGCAACGACGCCCTCCCTCGCCCCTCCTCCTCGGCATGCAGCACACCGATTTCATGTACGGCTCACGCACACGGCTCGCGCGTGCACGTGCTGCCTCACCACCCATGCCACCCACCATCCCACCCGCCTCTGCCCACATCTTTCTCCACAGTGCACCGACGTCAAGTACGGCAAGCGCATCCACGTGCTGCCACTGGACGACACGATTGAGGGCATCACCGGCAACCTCTTTGACGCGTTCCTCAAGGTGTGGCTTGTGGATGGTGCAGCGGGCATGGCCGCCCGATGCGCAACATTCACGCACACGCACACACACACGCACACACACACACACACACTGTTTCTCGCAGCCCTACTTCCTCGAGGCCTACCGCCCTGTTCGCAAGGGCGACACGTTCCTCGCGCGCGGAGGCATGCGCAGCGTGGAGTTCAAGGTACGGGAAGCTTGGAAGTAGCTTGGTAGAAACTAGGTAGATGCTAGAGGGATGTAGAAACTAGGTAGAAGCTAGAGGGACGCTAGGCGTGTTTGCATGGGGGAGTGTATGGTTGCACAAGGGCGACACTCCCTCTCGCGTGGAGTGAGGCATGCGCACAGCGCTGGTGACGGGACCCGGGTAGAAGCTAGGTAGAAGCTAGAGGGAAGCTGGGCGTACTGGTAGTGTGTGTGTGTGTGGGGGGGGGGTGAGGCACATGCGACACGGTCCTCGCGGGCAGAGGTGCGTAGGGTGTGTTCCTGGTGCTGCGCGGGGCCTCGAGTGTGGAGGGCATTGAGGTGCGTGCCTTGGGCAACCTTGATGATGATGGATATTACAGTATGTGTGGTACCAGTAATGATGTATGGGACCTGTGAACCCCACGGGCCCCCCAATCACCAAAACAGGTTGTCGAGACCGACCCGGCAGACTACTGCATTGTCGCGCCCGACACCGAGATATTCTGCACCAGAAGCACACAACACGATACTCAAACCCCTGACCCCCAAACCTAGAACCTAATAAAACCAACGCACGACACACGAATTCACACAACACCTACACCATAACAGGTTGTCGAGACGGACCCCGCAGACTACTGCATCGTCGCGCCCGACACCGAGATCTTTTGCGAGGGCGAGCCGATCAAGCGCGAGGACGAGGAGAAGCTGGACGAGGTGTGTCTAGAATGCATGCATGCGTGTGTGCGTGCGTGCGTGCGTGCGTGTGTGACTGCGTGGGAATACACACAATCGCGGGGCCGTGTGCTGTGTCAGTCAGATGGGTGATCGGGGTCGCTCGAGCGCTGACCTGGTGGTGGTGGTGGTGGTGGTGGAGGGTGGGGGCCTTCTGCGAGGGCGAGCCGATCAAGCGCGAGGACGAGGAGAAGCTTGACGAGGTGCGCTGTGCTGTGTCAAGTCAGATGAATTTTCGGGGTTGCCTGAGCGCTAGACTGGTGTTGGTGTTGGTGTTGGTGGAGGGTGGGGGCCTACTTCGAGGGCGAGCCGATCAAGCGAAGGACGAGGAGAAGTGGACGAGGTGTGATGTGCTGTGTCAGTCGGATGGGTGTTCGGGGATAGACAACCCCGAAGTCTGAGCGCTAGACTGGTGTTGGTGTTGGTGTTGGTGGAGGGTGGGGGCCTTCTGCGAGGGCGAACCGATCAAGCGCGAGGACGAGGAGAAGCTGGACGAGGTGCGTTGTGCTGTGCCAGTCGGATGGGTGTTCGGGGTTTGCCTGAGCGGTGGTCTGGTGGTGGTGGTGGTGTTGGTGGAGGGTGGGGGCCTCCTTCGAGAGCAAGCCGATCGACGCCGAGGAAAAAATCGACGAAGTGCGGAGTTCGTTTGTGCTGACAGCGATGGATTCTCATTCTATGGTCTCCAGGGTTGCTCTGAACGCGTGTCCGGTGGACATTGCTTGGCATGCGCACGAGTCTGGTGGTGTGTGACGGCAGGGCCCTTTGCGAAAAGGCGCCAGCAATCGTACAGCCCATTGCTCCCTCTCATCAAAAGACAAGCTCCATTGCCGCCGCTGACCCCCCCCACTCACCACAATCATATTCTACCACGTTTGCGGCGTGCGCACACAGCTAGATAGTTCGCGATCTGGCTCCCTCTGTCCACACGCACATGCACACACACACACACACACACACAGATTGGCTACGACGACGTTGGCGGCGTGCGCAAGCAGCTCGCGCAGATTCGTGAGCTTGTGGAGCTGCCCCTCCGCCACCCCGCACTCTTCAAGACCATTGGCGTGAAGCCGCCCAAGGGAATCCTGTTGTACGGCCCCCCTGGTGCGTGTGTGTGTGAATGTGTGTGTGTGTGTGTGTGCGTGTGCGTGTGTGAACGTGTGAATACGTGCACGCCCACACACGCGCACAGTCTTCAGTGGCAAGCGCCTTTCACAGCCTCTTTCGTTGTCCCCGTCTCTCTCTCCATCTGCATCCTTTTCTCTCATCTCCTTTGTTTCCTCTCTGTGGGCCTCATTGATTCTCCCTCATCCTCCCTTGTTTCTCTTGCATCATCTCATTCTCTCACACTCTCCTGATCACAGGCAGCGGAAAGACGCTCATCGCGCGCGCTGTCGCCAACGAGACTGGTGCATTCTTCATCATCGTCAACGGACCGGAGATCATGTCCAAGATGGCGGGAGAGTCTGAGTCCAACCTCCGCAAGGTGTGTGTCTTGTTTTTCTGTGTGCGCGCGCGTGTGCTCCTATGTGTGAGTGTTTGCTGGGGACAGGCTGATCACGGGCCAAGATGGCGGGAGAGCCCGAGTCCAACTTGCGCCAGGTAAATAGAGGCCATTAGGAGGTAGTCTGTGTCGGACGACGAGAGAGTTCACACAACGCTTGAAAACATGGGATACTGCCAATATGCCCCCCCCCCCCCTTCCCGCCCCACACCCACGCACGACTCGCACACCCCTGCACCCCACACTCGCGCACGGCAGATGTTTGAGGAGGCCGAGAAGAACGCACCCGCGATGATCTCCAATCGATATAATCCAATTGATTCCATGAATCCAATCCAACCCAATCCAATCCAATCAAACGCAGGTGTTCGAGGAGGCTGAGAAGAACGCACCCGCGATCATCTTCATCGACGAGATCGACTCGATTGCGCCCAAGCGCGAGAAGACGCAGGTGTATGCCTATGCGTGTGTTGCTTGTGCGTGGGCTTGTGTCTCTTTGCATGTGCCAGTGCTGTCTTCAGGCGGTACGCTGCTATGTGCGTGCATCACTGAAGTTCTTGACACTCTTTTTATCTCCAAGAGAAGTGTGGATCTCTTGACGTGTGCATCCCCGGCGTGTGCCTCAATGACTTGTTTGTGTGTGTTTCAAGGGCTCTAGTGCGGGTTGAGGTAAACCCTAAACCCTAAACCCTTAACCTCTTGCGTGCGTGCTTGTGACTCTTCACATGTGTCGGTGTTGTCTGAAGGCGGTACGCTGGTACGTGCGTGCCACCGGGCATCACTGACAGTGTGCCATCTCTTGACGAGTGCGACGAGGCCGATGCCATGCTCCCACCCATTCACACATCCACACATTCACACATCCACACCCACCCACACCCACAGGGCGAGGTCGAGCGCCGTGTCGTGTCGCAGCTGCTCACGCTCATGGACGGCCTCCTCATCCACACACCCACACCAACACTCACCCACAACCCACACCAACACCCAAAGCACATCCACACACCCATACCCACACACACCCGCAGGGCGAGGTCGAGCGCCGTATCGTGTCGCAGCTGCTCACGCTCATGGACGGCCTCCGCATCCACACCCACACTAACTCTCACCCACAACACACACCCACACCAACACCCAAAGCACATCCACACTACCACACCCACACACACCCGCAGGGCGAGGTCGAGCGCCGCATCGTGTCGCAGCTGCTCACGCTCATGGACGGCCTCAAGTCGCGCGCGCACGTCATTGTCATGGCGGCCACCAACCGCCCCAACTCCATCGACGCCGCGCTGCGCCGCTTTGGCCGCTTCGACCGCGAGATCGACATCGGCGTGCCGGATGAGATCGGACGCCTCGAGGTCATGCGCATCCATACCAAGAACATGAAGCTGGACGAGGAGGTGCGGGGGCTGTTCATTGTACTATTATTAAGAGTTCAGGGTCAAGGAATTAGGGTTCACTGGTGGCCCATGGTGTTGCACCATGGGCCACCAGGACTGTTCTCGTGCCGTTATGGGCCGCTTATTCGGCCATGCATTATGTTGGCAGCATGGAGGTCATGCGCATCCCCACCAAGAGTATGCAGCTCGACGAGGAGGTGCGGGGGCTGTTGCTAGGTGGTGATTTCGAATTGGTTGTAATTGGAATTGCCGTCGGCTTGGACTCCATCGGCGTCCCGACCTCATTGTATCTTTTTGATAATGAGATCGGACGTCTCGAGGTCATGCGCATCCACAGCAAGAACATGAAGCTAGACGAGGCGGGGATCTCTGTCTCTGTTCTTCTAGCTAGGGTTAAGCATGCACCACGAAGCGCACACGCACACGCTCGCATACACACAACGCACGCACACAACACACGCGCACACGCCCGGACTTTAAGATCACTTTCCTGCGTCAGTGGAATGGGCTTGGGTCATATCCAGGCAACAACGCGCGCCGCAGCTGCCGTGCGTTAGCCGGCAGCAGCAGCCGATCCACCCCTGCCCCAAGTGTCTTGACCAGATGCGGCCCCGTGCCACACACACATCTGGGCAGGCAAGGCAGGGTGGCAATATCACTCCCGACAAGCGCACACACACCGCCATTTCCCTCCCACGCTCTGGCCAGGTCTTTCTGGCTTGCGCCGGCAGCAGCAGCCTTCCCCTGCCTCGCCACACGCACAAGCACGCACACACGCCCGGACTTTAAGATCACTTTCCCCCGTCAGTGGACTGGGCTTGAGTCATACCCGGGCAACAGCAACGCGCGCCGCAGCTGCCGTGCGTTAGCCGGCAGCAGCGGCCGATCCACCCCTGCCCCAAATGTCCTGGCCAGATGCGGCCCCGTGCCACACATTCACATCTCGGCAGGCAAGGCAGGGTGGCGACATCACTTAGCACTGCACTGCACGCACACACACGCACGCTTACACTCTGGGTCGAAAATGCCAACAAAGGCGTCCGACGGACTATTGGCACCTGGCCCCCGCCAACACACCTGGCTGCCGCCAAAACTGTTGAATGGCAACGCCATTTCGCAACGCACACACTCACACACACACATACCCCCCACACGCTCTTTCTTGCTGACTCACCCCACTCTCAATAGCCACCACACTGACTCACCCCACCACCAACAACCACCAACAACCGACAGGTCAGCCTCAAGGCGATCTCGCGCGACACGCACGGATACGTGGGCACAGACACGGTCGCCCTCTTCACCCTACAACCACCCAAACTGACCACCATGCTGACTCACCCCACCCTCAACCACCACCAACAACCGACAGGTCAGCCTTGAGGCGATCTCACGCGACGCGCACGGATACGTGGGAGTGCACACAGCCGCCCTCTTGACCCCACAACCACCCAAACTGGCCACCTTATGCTGACTCACCGCGCCCCCAACAACCACCAACAACTGACAGGTCAACCTCGAGGCCATCTCCCGCGACACGCACGGGTACGTCGGAGCCGACATGGCAGCTCTGTGCACTGAGGCGGCGCTTCAGTGCATCCGCGAGAAGATGGACGTGATCGACCTGGACGACGACGAGATCGACGCCGACGTTCTGAACAGCATGGCGGTGACTCAGGTGCGCATGCCAAGCATGCTGCTGATTTTGTTTTCTGGGGTTGCCATGTCTCGGGGCTTTGAGGGGTTAGGGTGGGTGTTGTGGTGTTGCTGTGGGTGTGGATGAAGATGGATGTGATCGACCTGGATGACGATGAAATCGACGCCAACGTGCTGAACAGCATGGCGGTGACTCCGGGGCGTGTTTTGGTGTGGACGTGTCTGGATGGCAGCGTGTGGAAGGGTGATCGACCTGCACGATGATGAGATCGATGCCGACGTCCTCAACAGCATGGCGGTGACTCAGGTGTGTGTGTTGGTCTACACTGTGCGCGCGCGCGTGTGTGTGAGAGAGTGTGTGAGAGTGGAAGCCGACTGTGTGGCTGCAGGGGGGTGAACGTGTGACCGTCTGGTATGTCAGCCATGGATGATGAGATCGACGCGGACGTTCTGAACAGCATGGCGGTGACGCAGGTGTGTTATGGGGTTGCCACCAAGGTAGTTGTTTCCATCTACGATGAGATCGTTGTCGGCATCCTGAACAGCATGGCAGTGATTCAGGTGGCTTTCTGTGGGTGTCTTTCTTAGTTAATGTGATGAGTGTGGGTGTGTCGAATCCCTCAGCTCTCCGTGAGATTGTCGTCCCCCCCCCACACACACACATGCACCCCCACCCCCCACACACACAGGACCACTTCAAGACTGCCCTCGGCATGTCCAACCCCTCTGCTCTGCGCGAGACGGTGGTGGAGGTGCCCAACACAACGTGGGAGGACATCGGTGGGCTTGAGGCGACCAAGCGCGAGCTGCAGGTGTGTGTGTGTGTGTGTGTGCATGTGTGTGTGTGTGTGCGTGGTGTTGCTGCAGCTGCAGGTGTGTGCTCGCGCGTGTGTGTTGTGTGCGTGTGCCTGGGTATTTGTGTGCGTTTGTTTGGGCGACCAAGCGCGGGCTGCAGGTGTGTGGTTGCGTCCAGTGTCGCAGGCCGATTTTGTCTTTTCTCTCCAGTACCAGGTCAAGCACCCGAGGAGTTCAGCATGCCCCCCCCCCTCCCCTCTCTCTTATCACTCGGCCCCCTTCCCTGCGTAACATGCCCACTCCCCTCCCTCTTTTTCCGTCCCGTCTCTCCATAACCACTGGCATTTATCCAGAATAATGTGAAGCACCCTGACAAGATCAAGAACCTCATCATGAGCGCCCCCCCCACACGCACTCCCCTCCCCCCCTCCGCCCCATCACATAACCAACTCACAAGAGCTCATCCAGTACCCGGTCGAGCACCCCGAGAAGTTCCAGAAGTTCGGCATGGTGCACTCACCCCTCCACGCTGAACACCCCCCACACAAACCACTCCCTCTCTCCGCTCACCACCCAATGCCGCCCCCCATCATACCGAACCCACAGGAGCTCATCCAGTACCCGGTCAAGCAACCCGAGAAGTTCCAGAAGTTCGTCATGGCGCACTCACCCCTCCACGCTGAACACCCCCCACACAAACCACTCCCTCGCTCCGCTCACCACCCAATGCCGCCCCCCATCATAACGAACCCACAGGAGCTCATCCAGTACCCGGTCGAGCACCCCGAGAAGTTCGAGAAGTTTGGCATGGCGCCGTCCAAGGGCGTGCTCTTCTACGGGCCGCCTGGCTGCGGAAAGACGCTGCTCGCGAAGGCGATTGCGAACGAGTGCCAGGCCAACTTTATCTCGATCAAGGGTAGGTGCTGTTGTGGGGGCCAGGAGAGACCACTAGCCTCTGGCATCACGACTCGCGGGGTGTGGATGGTGGCATGTGTGGCATTGCTTCAGGTTCTCTCTATCTGGCTGACTGGCTGGCTGGCTGGAAGTGCGCTCCAGTGGGCAACTGAACAGCCTGCTCTCACCACTTGGTCCAGAGATGCACTTGGTCCAGAGACGCCACCATCCACATGCCCTTGCTTAACCATGCCCCCCCCCCCTCCCCCCAATGGTCCATGCAGGCCCTGAGCTGCTCACCATGTGGTTTGGCGAGAGCGAGGCCAACGTGCGTGAGATCTTCGACAAGGTGAGAACAGATTGAGGAGGATGGAAGAGGGGGTCGTCAGAGTGAGGAGAGGGAGCAGAGGGAGGAGAGGGTCATCAGACTCTCCTGACCGTGAGAGTGAGGAGAGGGTCCTCAAGAGTGAGGAGAACGTCATCAGAGTGATGAGATTAAGGAGGCAGGAGAGAAGTAGCAAACATTGGAGGTAAGGGGATCTTCAGCTAGGAGACAGAGGAGAGGGCGGCGTGGTCTACTTTGGCCCCTCCCTCTCCCCTCGCTCCACACCACCAAAATCAGTGCAACCCTGGAACCTAAACCCTTCACCCTCAGGCACGCGGCTCGGCGCCGTGCGTGCTCTTCTCCGACCCCGTCTCTCCCCCCCACGTTCCACACCACTGTTAACCTACATCTGTGCAAACTTTAACCATTCACCCTCAGGCACGCGGCTCCGCGCCGTGCGTCCTCTTCTTCGACGAGCTCGACTCGATCGCAGTACAGCGCGGCTCCAGCGCGGGCGACGCCGGCGGCGCAGGCGACCGCGTGCTCAACCAGCTGCTGACGGAGATGGACGGCATGAACTCGAAGAAGACGGTTTTCATTATCGGTGGGTGTTGCTGAGGTGTTGCATAGGTGTTGCTGATTGCTAGTTGTTGAATGTCGCAGACGGAGATGGACGGCATGAACTCGAAGAAGACGGTGTTCATCATCGGTGGGTGTTGCAGACCTGAGATGTTGCTGACTCGCTGAGGTGTTGCAGAGGTGTTGCAGAGGTGTTGCAGAGGTGTTGCTCACATGTTGCTAGGTGTTTTGCTGACGGAGATGGACGGCATGAACTCGAAGAAGACGGTGTTCATCGGTGGGTGTCGCTGACCTGAGATGTTGCTGACTGCGGTGTTGCTCAGGTGTTGCTCAGGTGTTGCTGATTGCTGGTTGTTGGATGTCGCTGACGGAGACGGTCGGCATGAACTCCAAGAAGACGGTGTTCATAGTCTGTGCGTGTTGCTGGGTGTTGCCGAGGTGTTGCCGAGGTTGCTGACTCAGGCGGTGTCGCTGCTGAGATGTTGCTGAGATGTTGCTGGGTGTTGCTTGCGGAGATGGACGGCATGAGCCCCAATATGATGGTGTTCATCATCGGTGGGCGTGTTCCTGGGTGTTGCTGACTTGCTGGTTCGTGTTCTGGGGTGTTGCAGAGGTGTTGCTCAGGTGTTGCTGATTGCTGGTTGTTGGATGTCGCTGATGGAGACGGTCGGCATGAACTCCAAGAAGACGGCGTTCATCATCGATGTGTGTTGCTGGGTGTTGCAGAGGTGTTGCCGAGATGTTGCTGGGTGTTGCTGACGGATATGGCCGGCATGTACCCCAGTAGGATGAAGTTCATCATCGGTGGGCGTCCCTGGGTGTTGCTAACTGAGTTGTTGCTGATACGTTCTTAGATGTTGCTGACTGAGATGTTGCTGAGATGTTGCTGGAGGTTGTCGACATCATCGACTCTGCGCTGCTGTGCCCACTGCCGTGCCACAAACGGTCACGCTTTCCTGCCTGCATGCCTGCCACCCCGCATCTACTTGCAGGCGCGACCAACCGCCCCGACATCATCGACTCTGCGCTGCTGCGCCCCGGCCGCCTCGACCAGCTCGTCTACATCCCACTCCCGGACGAGGGGTCGCGCCTGCAGGTGCGTTTGTGCGTTTACAGCGCAACGGCAGACAACTTGATAGCTAGGTGGCACACGACACATTCGTGCGGCGTGATGGTCAGGCTAGGTTACGGAGCCACGCCAGCTCGTCTACATCCCCCTCCCAGACGAGGGGTCGCGCCTGCAGGTGCGTTCAACGTGCACAGTCAGTCAACTGCATAGCCAGGCACACGCAGTAGTGGGGCGTGCTGGTGGCGCCGGGTGCAGCGGCCACGCAGCCGCATGCACCAGCTCGTCTACATCCCACTCTCGGACGAGGGGCCGCGCCTGCAGGTGCGTTCAACGTGCACAGTCAGTCAACTGCATAGCCAGGCACACGCAGTAGTGGGGCGTGCTGGTGGTGCCGGGTGCAGCGGCCACGCAGCGGCATGCACCAGCTCGTCTACACCCCACTCCCGGACGAGGGGTCGCGCCTGCAGGTGCGGTCATGCACTCAAAGTGCAGCACCGAAGGGCACAGTCTGTTCAAGTTGGGACGACTCAAAAGCCAGTCTGTCGGATGTTCACGGCACCGCCATCGCAGTCCCTCTAGCGTCGCGGCATGTCGGACCAGGGTGTCACTGGTGCGGTCGTGTGTTCTAAGTGCAACGACGAAAGGCACAGTCTGTCAAAGTTGGGACGACTCAATGGCGGTGCTGTGAACATTTTGCCGACTCCAAGCCAGCCTGCAATATGTGCACGGCAACGCCATCGCAGTCCCACTCTAGCGTCGCGGCATGTCAGACATTTCCCACTGCGCAAGCCGCCCATCGCGCCCGACGCCCCACTAGCCACGCACCCTGCCAAACTGGGGCGTCTTGAGCCCTGCTGACCCCCTCCCCACACCCCACACCCACCCACATCCCGACCCTCCCCCCACCCTCACCACCCCACCCCATCCACGCCACCCCAGATCTTCAAGTCTTTGCTGCGCAAGACGCTGCGCCCTCTCTCCACCCTGCCAGCAATAAACAGGCTGGGGTGTCGTGAGGATTCCAACAGCACCCCCTCACTCACACACACACACACACACACACAGTCGGGGACATGCGCACCGTGCGGGACAAGTGCCGTGGTGCGGTGTGCGTGGGTCCTGCCAGCGCACGCCCTTGCAGGGGCGTGTGAGGCTAGGTTGCCCGCAGGCACACACCCTCACTCACACGCACGCACTCCACACCGCAGATCTTCAAGTCTGTGCTGCGCAAGTCGCCGATCGCGCCCGACGTCGACTTCGACACGCTCGTCAAGTTCACGCACGGGTGAGTGCCTTGGTTGCGTGTGTGCATATACGCTTGTGCATGGGGTTGAGTAGTGCCTCGGCCTCAGCCGTGCACATCCCCATACGCGCGCGGCGGCGTGAGCACATGTATTGCGCGTGCGCTGGGGGCGAGCGTGCGTGTTCAAGCACATGTGTGTGCGGACATCACCAAGATCTGCCAGCGCGCATGCACGGCTGCGGTGGTACATGTCAGTCAGTCGGGCTCATTGCTGGTGCGTTTGATGGCGCATGGCGCGGTGGTGTGCGCTGGGGGCGTGCGTGCGCGTCAAGGGCGCGATTCGGTTGCGTGCATTGGTTGTGTGTGCACACACACAGTGCATGGTGGATACCCTCCGCCTCAGCCGTGCCCATCCCTATACGCGCGTGGCGGCACGCGCACATGTTTAGGCTGTGCGCTGGGGGCGTGCGTGCGTGTTCAAGCACGTGTGTGCGGACATTACCAATATCTGCCAGCGCGCATGCACGGCTGCGATCCAAACCTCTCCCGCACCGACTCACTCGCGCCCACGGCTGCTCCCCCCACAGCTGCTCCCCCCACGGCTGCCCCCCGCCCCCCACCACCCCGCCCCACCCCCGCCAACTCACTCACTCTCGCCCCATGCCCCATCCCCTCTTCCCTCCACCCGTCCCACACACGCGCAGCTTCTCCGGCGCTGACATCACCGAGATCTGCCAGCGCGCATGCAAGGCCGCGATCCGCGAGAACATCGAGCGCGAGATCGAGCACGAGCGCCGCGTCGCCGAGAACCCGGACGCGATGCAGGACGACGTCGACGAGGTGCCGTGCATCTCCAAGGTGGGTGGGAAGAGAAGTGTGGGAGAGTGTAAATTCAAGCACGCATGTGTTGCCGAGAACCTGGACGCGATGCAGGACGACGTGCATCTCCAAGGTGGGTGGGAAGAGAAGTGTGACAGTGTGGAAAGCGTGTGCATGAGAATTCAAGCACACAATGTTGGATTGTTTCGTGTTGTTTGGGGATCGTGGCTGAAAAACGTCGCGACGAGCATCTGCCGTGCATCTCCCAAGATAGGGTAGTGAATGCACTCCCTCGGAGCTGCCCCATGTCTGTGCACCAGGCGATGGTTTGCCTCGCCCCCTGCGTCAATGAGAAGCTGCGTACGCACGTTTCGCGCCTCTCCCTTCCCCTGACCCCCCTGATCAACCGCTACCTTCCCTGCTCCCTCCTCCTCCCCCTCCGCTCCTCCTCACCTCCTCCTTCACTTCCTCCTCCCCCACTCCTCCCTGATAACCCCTCCTCCCCCTCCCTGATTACCCCCCTCCCCTCCCCCCCCCCAAAAAACAGGCGCACTTTGAGGAGGCGATGAAGTACGCGCGCCGCTCGGTGTCGGACGCCGACATCCGCAAGTACCAGGCATTCGCGCAGACGCTGCAGCAGTCGCGCGGCTTCGGCACTGACTTCCGCTTCCCTGACGCGCCCGGTAAGTACACCACACGCTTTAACTGTGACGATGTCTGGGTTTTCTCATCGCTGAAGGTGCAGCGGTGGCTAGCGTGGTGGTTGTGGGCGCGCTTGTCGCAGCAGCAGCAGCGGCAGTCTCGTGGCTTTGGCACCAATTTCCCCTTCCCCAATGCGCCCGGCGCCGACACCGTCACCGGCTTCGCTGGCACAACGGCACAACGTCGACCCTAGCCAGCAGCACACACACACACACACAGACACACACAAAAAAACCATTCTCACTCTCCGCCTCATCCCCCCCCCTCAGGCGGCGCCGCCGCTGCGCCCGGCGCTGGCACCGGCACCGGCTTCGCTGGCACAACGACGTCTGCCGCTGCCGATGATGACGACGACCTTTACAGCTAGACGCCTGCTGCTGGACACCTGGGGAGGGAGCGGGGTCTCTCCCTTAGTGTGCCTGCCTGTGTGTGTCGGGACGTGAGCTCGGAGGGGGAGAGCGGGTTGCAGGCCGCCGGCCGTGGGGCTGTTTAACCGGACGTGCGCATGTGGCACGACGTGCGCTGGTTCCGCGACGCTAGGTCTGGGGGCTGGGTCTGGGCGCTTTCGGGGCGGGTGCAATCATCGCAGCTTGGTTTGCGCCCCACCCCGCGCGCGCATGCCGAACCAACGAACCAAGCCGTGTTGCGAAGTGTCTGGCTGGCGCCCTCTCGAGTTATGCGGGGTCCAGGGGCAGAGCTTTCCGTTTTCTTTTGTGTACAGCATATCCATCAAAGCCGTGGCCCTGCCTTGGCCCGCAGCTCTCGCCAACTGATTTTCTCTCGAACCTTCCAGCTGCCGAGCTGCCCTATACCCATCCTGGCTGCCGTTTTTCAGCGACGTCCCCCCCGCGACGGTTCCTCTCCTCTTGCCCACGCATGATGTGACGTGACGCATCGACTTGGCAGCATGCACCGATTGTGATGCCCTATCCAATGGCCAGACAGAGGGCCCTCAGGGTAGTGGTGGCCACACTGGCGTTTAATACCACTTGACGATCATTTGTGTCTGCTGGAAGATTTTCTGCTGGTTCGTCTCAAGATATCATCAATGACGGCCACACTCCCACCCACCCCTGTGTGCCCCTGCTGTTCCTGAAGCGCGTTACTGAGCAGTCGCGCGATGTCCAGCAGGGACATAGGGTGTCCAAGGCAGTGGCGGGGATGTCGCAGTGCATAGACGAGGAAGACACGGATGGCAAACCCTGCTAAAGCTTGACGACCATCCGAGTGACGCTCGCGACGGGTCGATGCACCTGCGACAGCACGGCAGGCGGCTTTGGGGAGTACTGGCTCATGCACCACACTCGAGCAGCAGTAGTCGTGCTGGCTGGCTGACAGCTGGTTGACCCACCAGCGCAGCGAGCTCATGCGCCATCTCCCAATCCCTTCGCATTGCTTGGTATTCCGTGTATGCCACTGTGGATCCACACATGCCCCCAGATACCCAAAAGCTGTCAAATTGAGTTCAGGAGAGAAAGTTGGGAGAGGAGTGCAAGAGAGCACATTCACCTCACGCCCACACGTGGTGTAGTTCAAGCTTTGGGGCGCGAGCACCTGGTTGGGGGGCCTTGAACCTACGCCGTGTCCAGCTATGAGGTGCTCAACTTGAAAGAAACGCCCACTCCGTGCCACCAGCTGGTGCCCTGGTGCTCCCATCCCCCGCTGCCCCTGGTTCCGATGGGCCGGCCACTCAAAGACGCGCTAGTAGACCCTAAACCCTAGGGTTTAGGCCTAAACCCTAAAGCCTAAACACAGACTAGCACAGATGGGTCACACTTGTCCATGTGTGGATGCCTTGCTGCCACTGCTGCTGCTGCTACTGCCGCCGTGGCTCCTGCTCCTGCTGCTCTGCACAGCCCTCCCCCGCCCCCCCCCACACCCTACCACCCTGGCTCTGATGCACGCACCCGCGTGTCCAACCACTTGCACTCCCTCCCTGGTAGGCTGGCGCGCTGCATGGCCTTGTGGGCTCGTCCTAGTAGAGTTCCCCTGGACATGTGGTCTAGACCTTAACCCACGCCCCGGGGTCCTCTGGGCGCGCGCGTGTTCAACCTGTAAAACCGCTCACGCCCCTGCATCCACGTCCCAGCATCCCCATCGCAGCAGGCGTCCTCCTAGACCAGTCGCAACCATGCTGCCCCCCCTGCCAGGCATGGCACCTCTTTTTGTTTGTTTTACATTTTTTCCAGATTGGTGGCGCCCCCCAGAATCAGGGAACGTCATAGAGAGGGGCGTGCTAATCTGGGCACGACACAGAGGCCTGGTCTACGGTCCCTGGGGCATCTTCTGGCGGCAGGAACTCTGATGGATGGCTTGCGGCTCCACGGCTCCGGACATTGGCCAATGCTCCGGTTCCCCGCAAAGTCTCTGGGGAAGAGCTGTCCCCGGAAAGTTTGAATGCAACGCTTACAGATTAAGGTAATTTGCGACTCCGGAGCTTTGGGGGGCTCCGACTCAGGAGCTTTGGCGGCGCCGGTTCCCAGCGCGGTTTCTGGGGAGGGTCTGCCCCCGGGAAGTCGGATTGCGGGGTACGCGTAATAAAATGATGACCACCTTCCGCTTCAGTAGTCTCCCCCCCCTCCCCCCCCCAAGGTCCCTGGAGAGGGGGTCTGATGGGGAGGGGGGGGGAGGGGAGCTGTAGTAGAATGTGGGGTGTAGTTTAAGGACCACACAGTTTGGGGGCGTGCGTACGTGTGTTGTGTGTGTGGAGGCTCGCGCCCCGCTGCGTGTGCGCGTGTGCGCGCGGGTGAGGCCTGCTCCGGAGGACGCCGCACGATGCGCCGCACGCCTGCATCATCGCCACCCATGCAGCGGTCACGACCAAGCGGTGATTTCGCATACCAGCCATCTCAGGGCTCCAGGTGAAACAGCGGGGTGGGGACAGAGTCCCAGACGGTGGGGACAGTGTTCCAGACGGTGCTATTCTCGACGCAGGTCCCTGCGGCGCCCGTCGTTGCCGGGGGGCACACCTCCATCGTGATGCCAGCACTGTCGCGGCAGTTGCAGTTCATGGCCAGGATTGGGACGCGCGTGCAGTCGGTCGACCAGGTGTCCAGGCTCGTCGTACTCACCAACTTGACCAAGTAGCCACGGTTGTTACTACCACCGTTTAAACAGCCGTTCGCAAACCAGGAGTAGTACAAGGCGGTGTTTCTCGCGTCGCCACCCGAAGCGACGGTGCGCGCGGTCGTTGCGTTGGCGCCGATCCAGATGTAGGCGGCATCATTTGGGCCGATGGTCGCAGTATTTGCGTCAGTGTCAAAGCTCCTCAGGCTGAACGTCCAGGTGCCCGCAGTAGGGAGAGAAATGAAGCCGTTGAACAGGCGGCAGCTGTTTGCGACTGGCTGCTCCACGTTGCCGTGATGGAGTCAGGATAGGAGTCGAGGATGCTGCTGGTGAGGGCCTCGACGTAGCCTGGCTGAACCGTAGTGTTGGCGCATGGGGTGGCTGCGGTGGAGCTGCCTTGGGCAGGGAGGCTCACGGCTGTGGTGCCGTTGGGGAGCCAGTGACACGTTCTGGAGGCCTCGCCGCAGATCTACGTCCGTGCCGCGGTGCCGTTGAAGTACACCACCTTCAGCTTGATGCCAGGGACAACGGCGCTGGCCACGCACTGCTTCGGGGCGCAGACAGCATTGGCGGTGGTGGTGAGGCCGGCGGCGTCAAGCCTGTTGTTGCAGGTCTTTTCCAATGAGCAGGAGTCGCAGCACGTTGTCTTCGAGATGCAAGTGCTGTTGCACACGTACTTGTCTGTCGCACGCAGCAAGCACGGCAAGGCAGCACGAGGATGTCAGTCGCGCGTGTCCATGGTGGGCAGGGCGTCGGGAGGGTGTGCGAAGTGTTAAGTGTGCGGAGGGTGTGTTCGTAGTAAAACACGCAGGCGTGATGATCGGCATCTCTGTTGCCAGAGTACGTGGGGTCCTGCTGCTTCTGAAGGCCCTGGGGTGTAGGGAGTGGAGAGGGTGGGGAGGGTGTGGGGTGCACGCGCATTGCTGGGTATGCTGGGTATGCGTGCATGGGCGGCGTCTCCTCTACCATGTCGCGAGGGGGGGGGGGTCTTAGGGTCGCACTGCCGAAGACCCTGGGGTGTTCAGTGCAGGTGTTGCAGTGTGGCATGCGTGAGGTGTCGCGGTGTGTGGGGTGTGGAGGATTTGGTGTGTGGAGCGTGACAGCATTGTTGCGTATGCATGCGTGAGAAGCGGCATCACTGATGCCATGTTGTAAAAAGGGGGCTCCTAGGGTCGTTCTAGTGAGGGCCCTGGGGTGTGGGGTGTGAAGGGAGAGTGGACCGCTGGGTATGCATGTAAGTGGATAGTGCTGAGGCACTCCGGGTTGTGTGGGGCCCCGGGGGTGGCGGAGGAGTTGATGTGGGGATGAGTTAGGGGCGTGCCACCTCAGTGATTGTCAAGTGTGGACAAGCGCTTGCATTCCCGCACTTGACTCTCAGAACCATGTGGGGTAGTTCTTTGCGGTTTGTCACAACGGGGGGCTGTGCTGGTGGGTTGGTGTGCGCCTCGCTGGCTGTAGCCTGTTTGGGTATTTTTACTCAGGGTCTAGGAGCTCCCGTTGTGTTATGCATTCGACGATGACGACTTGTGTCAGTGTGAGGCGCGACGTCGCTGCTGCCATGTCGCAAGAGGGGGGGCTTCTGGGGTCATCCTGGTGAGGGCCCTGGGGTGTGGAGGGTGTGGGGTGTGAAGGGTGTGGGGTGTGGGGTGTGAGTGGATCGCTGGGCATGTATGTAAGAGTGAGGAGCGGCGTTGCTGCTGCCATGTCCCGGGGGGGGGGGGCTCCTAGGGTCATTTTGGTGAGGGCCGTGGGGTGTGGAGGGTGTGGGGTGTGAAGGGTGAGTGGATCGCTGGGTATGAATGTGCGTTGAGTGTCATCTCTGCTGCCATGTTGCGCGGGCGCGTCGGTGGGTCCCACTGCTGCTGATGGCACAGGGGTGTGGAGGGTGCAAAGGGTGTGGGTTGTGGAGGGTTAATTTATGGCTGTGTGCACTCAACGGTCCTCTAAACAAAATGCAAAACGAAGCACTGCACTCCAAGCACAGCCGCAGCACACGCGCCTCGCATCATCCGGGGGTGGCTGGCGCACACGGATGAAAACGAGCGCACGAAACAACGTGCTGCCAGCTCCCAAATCACACAACCCTACCACATTCACAACGCCTGAGGCGGCGCCTGAGGCGTCCCATTCCATGGCGCGGATCAGGCGGCGCCTCAGGCGCTCCGACCGCCTGAGGCGTCGCCTCAGGCGGCCCCCTGATCGCCTCAGGCGTCGCCTTAGGCATTATCCAAACCGTGTCAGGCGCCACACCAACCGCCTCAGGCGCCCACCACCGCCTCAGGCGCACCCCGGACCGTCTCAGACGTTATGACCGCATTCCATGGCGCGGATCAGACGTTGGGATTTTGGTAGGGCAACCGCGCGGCAGAGGGACGTGCGACTCACCAGAGCAGCAGTTAGCGTTGAGGATGCAGGTGCCATCGGAGCAAGGCTTGTAGCCTGTGGCACGCAGTCCCACATGGCAGCGCGTCAGTTGGGCAGCCACACGCAGCAAGCATGGAACCCAACTCTCCCCCAGAAGTAGTGGGCACATGCAGCAATGCCACGCCCATCAACGCGTGTCTCCCCACCAGCATGCACGCATCAGATCACCCACAGGGCAGGGCAGGCACATTGGGTGCGGCTGCCGATTCACGAAATTGTGCGGCAGGGTGACGTGCGACGCACCAGCGCAGCAGGTTCCGGTGGCGATGCAGCCACATGGTACGGCGTTGTACATGTCTGCGGCGCGCAGCACCACAAGGCCGCGCGTCAGTCTGGCGGCCACACGCAGCGAGCACGCAGTCAGGGCAGCCATCGCCTCCCCGACACGCGGTGGGCGCAGGCAGGCAGGCATGCAACAACGCCACGCCCGTCACCGCATGTCCCGTGGATCCGTAACGCCGATGCGCACATCTCATGGCAGTGCGTGAGTCGGGCGGCCACACGCAGCGAGCACGCAGTCAGGGCAGCCCTCCCTCCCACACACACGCTCGGCGCTCACAGGCAGCAATGCCATGCCCATTGTGTAACCTATTGTGTTACCCATGGATCCACAAATACGACCGGCAGGCACATCAAACCCCCACCTACCCAGCGCATTGTCATCGTCAATATGCTCGATCCCCCCGCACACGCACACGCAACTCCACACATCCAGGCAGCAATGCCCCGCCCATTAGGGTTCAGGGTTCAAGGTTACCGTGTAGGGCCTGAGCCTTCGCAGGGGGGTCGAAAAACACACTGTTTAATCGCTCCGCGGGGGTCGGTTTTCGTCGATTTCGGTCGCTTTGACGCCCCACATCGCATTTATGCGAGTTTCGAATTGTAACCAGCTTCGCGGGGGCGTCCAAAAACAATAATTACTGCGGAGGCTCAGGCCCCGTACGTCAAGGATTTTTTGGAACCAATGGATCCGCAATGCACCACTGGCACGCACATGAAACCCCCACCTACCCAGGGCGTTGCCATCGTCAAGATGCTCGAGTGCAACAGCTTGTCACCCAGCTCTCCCCCAACACACGCGCACACACCCCCACACATTCACACTTCCACACATCCACACCCTCACCCGAAGCACAGGCACAGGTGCCGTCGTCGACGTCAGGGATGGAGGCGCCAGTGCAGACGATCTTCAACGCGACAGGTACATACCCCCACCCTGGGCATCATCGCCCTGTCCCCCCGCACCCACCCACACATCCACGCACACACCCGCACATCACCACCCTCACCAGACTTGCAAGCAGCGCAGGTGCCAACGCTGCCAGTGTTGGAGATAGCGCTGCGAACCCCGCCGGTGATGGACGGGATGAATGGGCAGGACAGCCCCATGTTGCCGATCACAGGGTGGTCGCCGCTGGTGACGGCGGTGCAGCAAGCAATGTCTGGGTTGCACACGCAGCCAGAGTTGGCGTCGCAGATGGTGTTGGCCGGGCACGCTCCCAGGCCGCTTGTGTGACCAGCGCAACACAAGCTTTCGGCGATGCATGCGCCCTTGCAGTCGTAAAAACCTGACGCACGCAGCACGCAGCAAGCATCACAGGGCATCACATGGTAAGTCGGGCAGCTGCAAGCAGCAAAGCAGGCAGTGCAGGCGAGCGAGCGCGCAACCCACCCCACCCCCAGCCCCACCCCAGCACGCGGCGGGCACATGCACAGCCACAGCCACAGGCATGCAGTATAATGCCACACCCATCCATCGTGTGTCAAATGGATCTGCAGCGCGACACGCACATACCCCAATCCTGGGCATCATCGCCCTGTGCACCCCCCAGCGTTGATCCGCAACGCACCACCCACCGGCACGCACAGCACACCCCCACCTCCCTAGGGCATCGTCGCAGTCACCCAGACGCATATGAGGACCACGCCCATACACCCACACATCCACCCCCCACACCCACACCCACACCCAGACACCCACTCCCTCACCTGCAGGGCAGGCACAGATGCCGGGGCTACCGCCAGATTCGGAGGCAGTTTTGCAGACCTGACCGGTGGGGGAGTCATCAACATCTGTGGGGCAGGACTTGTCCATGTTGCCCACCCCGCCGGGTTCGCAGCAGGCGACGAGGGGGTTGCACAAGCACGCCGCGCCAGAGCCAGATACACCGGCCACGTCGTTGCAGAGGGTATTGTCGGGGCAGCCTTCCACCTGGCCGCCAAGAGTTCCGGCCTTTCCGCAGCACTTGGTGTTGACGATACATTTGCCGTCGCACTCGTACTCGCCTGTCGCACGCAGCAAGCACCACAGGGCAGCGCATGGTCAGTGAGCGTTGGGCACCCAGCTACAAGCAGCAAGCAACACAGCGAGCGAGCGAGTGAGGCGCAACCCAACCCAACCTACACGCAGGCAGGCAGGCAGGCAGGCAGGCAGGCAGGCAGGCAGCAACGCCACACGACGTACAGCGTGCACCCCCAGCGTGGAACCGCAACGCACCACCTACCGGCACGCACATCACACCCCCACCTCCCCAAGGCATCGCCGCAGTCACGCAGACGCATGTGAGGACCATGCCCATATAGGCAGGCTGGCACGCAGGCAGGCTGACAGGCAGGCAGGCTGACAGGCATATAGGCAGGCAGGCAGGCACGCCATGCCCATCATGTCTCCCATGGATCCGCAACGCACCACCGGCACATCCCACCCCAAGCTACCCAGATCGCATGTAGGAAGTGCGAATAGCGTGCATTCAACACTGCGGTATGAACAAGTTCAACACTGTGAAGTGCGCGCCCATAAAAAGTTTAACACTGTGGCTCGCAGTGTTCAATCGCGCATCCTCAGGCGCCACTCTACCCCTCCGAACGTGCGCGTACGAACCGACAGATCACCATCCCACGATCGCTTGGTACAGGCGGCAGGCGACTCGCCCTTTGCTGCGTGACCCTCAGGGCCTGCGAGCTGCAGTTGCCAGTTAGATTGACCCACACACCCACACGCACACACAATCCCAGCTGCTGCTGCTGCTGCTGCTGCCCCCTGGTTGTATGATAGGCATCACCAACCGGCAGGTGGGGCTGTGTGTGGGTGTGCATGTGGCTCATGCACCCCCATGCGCCCCCATGCATGTACGCTGCGCTCCACGCAGCGTGCGCGCTGCCCACCCGTCTCCTCTCCTCCCACCCCAGGCACCTGTAGCATGGATGCTGGGCAGCTGCGGCGCCAGGCGCGCTGCATGCGGCTGTGAACACACTGCTAGATAGGGCTGCCTGCTCCGCTTCCCCCACCCTCCCGCCCATACACGCCCGCCGCCTGCGCTCCTCGCAGCGCGCGCTGCCTACCCCATCTCAGGCACCTCTCCCATCTCAGGCACCTGGAGCATGGATGCCGGGCAGCTGCGTCGCCGAGCGCTCTGCGTGTGGCTGGCGCCGGGGCTGCCCATTGGGCTCTTCCCCCAACCCGGCCCCCGCACGCACGCTGCGCTCCACGTAGCGCGCGTTGCCCAGCCCTGCTCCTCTCCCCACCTCAGGCACCTGGAGCATGGTGCCGGGCAGCTGCGGCACCCAGCGTGTTGTGCGTGGCTGCCGCCGCACTGCTGGCTGGGTCTGGCCACTTGGCTCCTCCCCCCCACACACACCACCACCACCACCACCACACACCCTGCCAATCCATGCCCGCCGCCTGCGCTCCTCGCAGCGCGCACTGTCCACCTCTGGTCTTCCCACCGCAGGCATCTGCAGCATGGATGCCGGTCAAATGCGGCTGTGCGCAGCCGCATGGTGCTTGGGGGGGACTTGCTGCGCCCCCCACTACCGCACACAAACACGCACGCATACATACATTCGCACGCGTGCACGTGCACACGCATGCAAGATGCACACGCATGCGCACATCTCAGACACACATGCACGAGAACACGCAGACGCTAGCGCACAAGTGCACGCGCACACTCACGATCACAACGCATGCGCACACGCACACACATACGGCGCACACACGCACGACGCACACACACACGCGCATACTGCATATGCGTGTGCAATGCATGACGCCCACGCTCACTCAGGCAACGCCCACACAGACAACGCGCAACGCAAGCTCATACGCACGTGAACGCGCAACGCACACACACCAGCGCGCACACATGTGTGCGCGGCAGATGGCGGCAGGGCGGCAGGGCGTGCTGTGTTCAAGTGCGGCCGCGACGCTCACGTGTGCGCGGCAGATGGCGGCAGGGCGGCAGTGCACGCTGCGATCAATTGCGGCCCGTGACGCTCACGTGTGCGCGGCAGACGGCGGCACAGCGGCAGCACACGCTGCGTAAAAGTGCGGCTGCGGCGCTCACGTGTGCGCGGCAGATGGCGGCAGGGCGGCAGCGCACGCTGCGTTCAAGTGCGGCCGCGGCGCGCACATGTGCGCGGCAGATGGCGGCAGGGCGGCAGTGCACGCTCCGATCAATTGCGGCCGTGACGCTCACGTGTGCGCGGCAGACGGCGGCACAGCGGCAGCACACGCTGCGTAAAAGAGCGGCTGCGGCGCTCACGTGTGCGCGGCAGATGGCGACAGGGCGGCAGCGCACGCTGCGTTCAAGTGCGGCCGCGGCGCGCACATGTGCGCGGCAGATGGCGGCAGGGCGGCAGTGCACGCTCCGATCAATTGCGGCCGTGACGCTCACGTGTGCGCGGCAGACGGCGGCACAGCGGCAGCACACGCTGCGTAAAAGTGCGGCTGCGGCGCTCACGTGTGCGCGGCAGATGGCGGCAGGGCGGCCGGGCGTGCTGCGAGCGAGTGCGGCCGCGGCGCTCGTGTGTGCGCAGCAGATGGCGGCGGGGCGGCGCGACGCGCTGCGATCGAGTGCGGTCACGACGCTCACGTGTGCACGGCAGATGCCGGTACGGCAGCAGGGCGCGCTGCAATCGAGTGCGGCCGTGGCGCTCACGTGTGCGCGGCAGATGGTGGGAGCGCTGCAGGGCGCGCTGCGATCGATTGCGGCCGCGACGCTCGCGTGTGCACGTGCTGTGATGGTCGGCGATGCGGTAGTGGTGTGTGCGTGCGTGTGTGTTTGGTCGAAGCAAGATGTTCCTAGTGTAGAACATTGGCTTGTTATGCGTAGAAGTATCGCCATGACCGGGCCGCTTGTGATTACTCTGATACACTGCGCAGTAGCATGCTCGTGCTCCTGGTCTCTTTATACTTCTGGGGTCAATGGGAGAGAGCGGTCGATGATGGGCGTTGCCCCACCCCTGCATCTGCCATCTGCCACACTCCAAACATCTGGTCCCACTTTAAACAGTCTGCCTCTTCGGGCGGCGGCGGGTCATCACAGAAACCGGACAAACTCTGATGACCGTGATTCACTGCTCACTTGCTGGGGTCAATGGAGAGGAGAGCGTTTGATGATTGTGACTGGCCTTGGTCACAATGATGGTATGGCTCCGCCCTACATCTGCCCTAGAGATCACCCTATAGATGTCACACTCACAAACCAGTCTATTTCCTCGGGCTGCGGCGAGTCATCACAGCAATCGAACCCCCCTCTGATGACCCCGATGCTCTGCTGACTTGCTGGGATTGGTGGGAGAGTGGTTCTTGACGGGGATGATTTGCCTCAACATCGGCTTGAACGCGTGACCGGGGGCTACCTAGTACAAGCAGGCACTACAGTTACAGTTACATGGCATTCCAGCTAAGACAACACTAGTCCTAGTGCCACCGCCTTGTGAAGGACGATAGCCAAGCAGGCACTACCTGACCCCAATTGGGTTTGCTAACTTTAAGCATTCTGAGAAAGCATGTGACCTACATATGGCGATGTTGTGTCGTTTCCAAAGTTTCAGGCCAATCTGAGGAAGTCATCTAGCCCCGCCTCCCTTGGGGGCAGGCCTTTCGGGTGGCTCGGACGTGTGACCAGGGGCTACCCAGCACATGCAGCCAATACCCGAACCCTCATATTTGGCATTCTGAGCATGCACCTGACCTACATATGGGCATGCAATGACATGTGCAAAGTTCCAGGCCGATCAGAGGGGTCACTCAGATCACCCTCCCATGGGGGCAGGCCTTTCGGGTGTGGCTTGCACGCGCGGCCAGGGCTACCCAGCAGATGCAACCACTATTTCACCCCACATTCCAGGAATTCTGAGTATGCACCTCGAGTACATATGGCCCTGCCAGGCAATGTCCAAAATTTCAGGCCGATCAAAGGAGTTTACTCAAAACACCCTCACTTGGAGGGGAAGCCTTTCGGGTGGGGGGCTTCAACGCGCCGCCGGGGGTTGCTCAGCACATACAGCCACGACCTGACCCTAGACTTCAGGAATTCTGAAAATGCACCTGACCTGTAGCACACACGGCCGCTATCTGCCGCCATCTGCCGCACACACACGTATACGAGGGCCGCGTCCGCACTTGGTCGCAGCATGCACTGCCGCCCTGTCGCCATCTTCCGCGTACACATGAGCGTCGTGGCCGCGCTCACAGTGCACACCGCCCCTGCCGCCATCTGACACGCACACGCAAGCGTCGCGGCCGCATTTGATCGCAGTGCGCGTTGCCGACCCGCCACCATCTGCTGCTCACACTCGAGCGACCGCACTCGTGCACAGCCCGTCCCGCCGCCCCGCTGCCATCTGCCATGCACACGCGAGCGTCGCGGCCGCACTCCATCGCAGCGGGCACTGCTAACCCGCCGCCATCTGACACACACACGCGGGCGTCGTGGCCGCACATGCACACGCTCGCAGCGCACACCGCCCTGCCGCTATCTGCCGCTCACACGCGAGCGACGCAACCGCACTTGATCGCAGCGGGCACTGCCACCCGCCACCATCTGCCGCGCACACGTGAGCGCCGCGGCCGCACTTGAACGCAGCGTGTGCTGCCGCTGTGGCGCCGTCTGTCGCGCACACGTGAGCGCTGCGGCCGCACTAGATCGCAACGTGCGCTGCCGCCCTGCCACCGTCTGCCGCACACACGTGAGCGTCACAACCGCACTCGGTCGAAGCGCACACCGCCGCCCTGTCGCACACACACGGGTGTCGCGTCCGCACTCGGTCGCAGCGCACACCGCCATCGTGCCGCCATCTGACACGCACACCTCCGCATCTGACACGCACACCGCCGCCCTGCATCCGTGATCCAGGTGCCTGGAGTGGGAAACAAGCAGGGGAGGGCAACGCGCGCTGCGCGGAGGGCATCGTTCGCGTGTTTGTGGGCGTACTGTCATTACTGGTGCCGCCGTTGGCGCCGTGGGCTTGCAGGGAGACAGAAGGCAGCAGCCACCGCGTCGTCGTTTGCGCCAGAGCCGCTGCCGCCGGTGCCACGTGCGTGCACCACAGCCGCCGGCCCCAGAGCGCGGCAGTTATCGATTTGCACATGTACCTGCGACTTCGCGCCTGGCGCCCGACACGCGACTGCCTCCTACGGTGTCTCCTGACCCCTTGTCTGCTACTGCAACTCCTCGCGCTGCTTAAGCACTCTCGCTGTGAGGGCTGCCTGCTGCTGCGGGACCGCCGTCATCTGCTGCCTGCGCTGCGCGATCCGATGTAGCCCACCTGCGCTCTCCGCCGGCAGCTGCAGCTGCTGTTGCTCCTCTTCCGGCAGCGACACGAGCATCTGCTGCATCTTCTGGAAGGCCTGTAGCCTGTAGCGGCCACGGCAGCAGCTGACTCCACCACTGGCGCAGCACCGCCACGCGCACGCGGAGGCAAGCCGGCGTGTTGCAACGCAGGCTTGGCCTGGAGGGAGAGACTGGCGACGGCAGTCACTTACTACCCCTTGCCCCCATGCTCATCCATGGAGCGAGCTGCATGGAGCTGCATGATGGAGCTGTTGTGCGTACACTTCAGCCAGCTGCACCATCTGTCATAGCTTCTCCAGGTTGACCTGGCCTCTTCACCGCGGTGCTGTCGCCGCTGTCGTTGACAAACATCCGGCACCGCACCGGGTTGCGCGGGCAGCGATTGGATTGACGGGTTTAAACGCGTCGGGACGCGTGGCGTCCGAGGGGACGCGATTCAACACTGCGAGTGCACAGTGTTGAACTCAATATGTGGTCGTGTTGAACTGTTTACACCGCAGTGTTGAATACACGCTATTGGGAGGTCCTACCTCCCGGATGGCACGCGCCGGGGCCGGGGTTCTCGACCGAGGGGACGCCGGGCTTGCCGTGTGTGTTGAGCATGCAGCGTATCCCTCCCCCACATGCGGTCGGCACATGCAGCAACGCCACGCCCATCATCGGCTGTTGAACAGAGCCACCAGCAGTGAGCATGCAGGCTATCCCTCCCCCCACACGCGGTCACCACAGGCAGCAACGCCACGCCCACCATCGGCTGTTGAACAGAGCCACCAGCAGCGAGCACGCAGCCCAACCCTCCCCCACACACGGCCGCTACAGGCAGCAACGCCACGCCCATCGTCGCATTTCCCATGGATCCGCAACGCACCACCGGCACGCACATCCCACTCCAACCTACCCGGATCGCACGCGTCGGGGCCTGGGTTACCACCCGAGGGGACGCCAGGCTTGCCGGGCGTGTTGAGGCAGACGCAGTTGCTGCTGGCCGCTGCGTGTTGGGGAAGGGGAGGGGTGTGTGTGCCGGGAGAGGGGGGGGTCAGACGAGTAGAGCTCTTCACATGCGGGGGGGGGGGGGGGGGGGGGGGGGCGGTCCGGGTGGTGAGGGCGGTGGGCGTAGGCTGGGTGCCTCATGTTGGCCACCGTGTGCACATCCAGTCTCACACGCATTGCCCCCCCCACAATCGGCGTGTGCGCGCATGCGTGTGCGCACAGACGGCGTGCCGAGCTGTGGGTGCGCGTGCGTATATCGACCCCAAGTGGCACCGGCTCCCTGCGTGTGCGCCTAGCCACCTTGCCATAACACTAAAACAGCGCTACCACTCTCCCTCCCTCCCCCACACACAACGAGGCAGATGCTGCACCCACGCAAGCGCGCATGCACACCAACACGGCCAGCGCACACCAGCACGGCACGGCCCGAGTTTGTGCTGCCATTGCGGTGGAAGCTGTACCCAATGTCGTGTGTTTGGGGATCTGGGTGTGAGCACGAGGAAGCGCGCGTGCACACCGAAGTACCGCTTTGCCTTGCCGATTAAATAATTCCAAGGACGTGCCACAGAAGTGCCGGCAAGGTTGATTTCTAAAACATGTTGCCGAAAAATAAGAAAAAACGCCGAAAGTGACATCGAAACGGGGTAACAATCCCCCAAAAATCCGCGGCAAGGCACCCAAATTCTTAACAATTACCCGCTTTATAAAAGTGGCGGCAAGGCAAAGCGGTACTACGACATGGTCATTCACCCACCAGTGCAGGTAGCCAGGATCGTCTTGTTGACAAGGTCCTTGACGAACGGCACGTTGGCGGACAGCCTGAGTGTGAATGTGTGAACAGTGTGATCAGCCAGGAGCGTGAGTGTGGAGATTGTGATGCAAGGGCGTTGACGAACGGCAAGTTCGAGCAAGTGGGGGGGCACAACGAGAGGGCACCAAGAAGGTGTGAATGTGCGACGGAGTTGACGGTGTCACGGTAGGAACAAGCGGGCTGGCGTTCAACTGTCTGGCATGACATCATGGTGGTGAGGTGGGGGTGAGGGGTTTGTGTGACAGTGTAAACAGTGTGTATACCTACAAAAGGTGACCATTGACACCATCGCCATGCCCTGCTATGCGTGCTACGCACCCACCTGTAGCAATCATGCCATGCCCTGCCGCCATGCGCCGTGCCACGCCACGCATGCTGTCCAGCCACCAGTAGCAGTCATGTCATGCCCTGCCACCATGCGTCGTGTCACGCACCCATGCTTCCCACCCACTAGTTTCAGGTGCTAGACTAAGTGGCGCCAACTCCCTGATCGCCGGACGCCACGCAGGAAACCATGCACACCATGCACACACCATGCCATGCATGCGCGCTGCCCACCCACCAGTAGCAGGCGCCAGAGACGCCATCGCCAGCGCCATGCCATGCTATGCGTGCTGCCTAGCCACCAGTAGCAGTCATGTCATGCCCTGCCACCAAGCGCTGTGCCATGCACGCATGCTGCCCATCCAGCAGTAGCAGGCACTCGACTATGTGGCGCCGACTCCCTGAACGCTGGTGATGCCACGCAGGAAACCATACACACCATGCACACACCATGCCATGCATGCGCGCTGCCCTCACACCAGTAGCAGGCGCCAGAGACGCCATCGCCATCGCCATGCCATGCCCTGCCACCATGCGCCGTGCCATGCACGCATGCTGCCCACCCACCAGTAGCAGTCATGCCATGCCCTGCCGCCACGCGCCGTGCCATGCCACGCGTGCTGCCCACCCACCAGTAGCAGGCGCCAGTGGCACCATCGCCAGCACCGTGCCATGATATGCGTGCTGCCCAGCCACCAGTAGCAGTCATGTCATGCCCTGCCACCATGCGCCGTGCCATGCCACGCGTGGACAGCAGGCGCCAGTAACGCCATCGCCATGCCATGCGTGCTGCCCACCAGTAGCAGTCATGTCATGCCCTGCCGCCATGCGCCGTGCCATGCTATGCGAGCTGCCCACCCACCAGTAGCAGCCATGTCATGCCCTGCCACCATGCGCCGTGCCATGCACGCGTGCTGTCCAGCAACCGGCAGCAGACATGTGGCAAGCACCACAGTGCCACGCCATGCCGCCATGCGCCGTGCCATGCACGCGCGCTGCCCACCCACCGGTAGCAGTCGCCAGTCGCGCCATCGCCATCGCCAGCGGTGTTGGTGATGCCGAACGCCGCGGCGCCCTTCGCATCCGCGAGCTTGGCGCACTCATCGATCGTGATACCCCCAGCCTGCATGGTGTTCATTTTCAGCAGCGAGCGGGGCGGGATCAGCGGTTTGCAGCCGGCAGGGGTGGGGCGAGGGGGCAGGAGGGACGCCTACAGGATGAGGTTCTGTGGTGAGCGGGATTTCAGGGATGATTGGAGGCAGGCAGGGTCCCTGGGTAACAGTAACAGTAACGCGGGGTTTCCAGCTAAGCAGGCTACTCTTCTACCAGAGACACCCGCCGATACTCCAGCACACTTAAATACTAGAGTACCGCCGGCTCCCGGCCGATAGACTACCGCTCCCGCCGGCTAGACTACCCCAAACAGCGGTCTCTGAGAAACATGTCTGGCAAGGAGCATATAGGAGAGGACCTTCCTCAGCAACATAATACATAACTCTCTCATGTTCATGTCACCACGACCATGACGCGCTCTAAGCCGCGCAAACACAGCGAGGTCGCCGGCGCGCTAGTCGCCCGCGCGGCCACCGTCACAGACTCGGTGAGCAGCGGTTCCCCCGGCTCAGACTCCCCGCCACGCCACCGCGCGTGCGTCGGTGAGACACAGAACCAGCTTCCGGCGCTCCCTGGGGCGCTGGGGGCGGCCACATACGCGGAGGCTGCGCAACACATGCATGGAGGCGCCAGCAACCACATTTCGGCCTCGGCCGACACCACAGACCCCCTCCGCGCCATCCTGGCGGGGCAGGCTGACCTCAGAGGCCTGGTAGGCGGGCTGGTGGACAGGGAGGCGTGCGCGCGCGCTCAGCCACAGAATGCGCCGACGCATGTGGGCGCGACACAGATTGCCGACGCCGGCCACAGCAGCGACGCCCTCGCGGTGGTGCTCGCTGTGGTCCAGGCGCAGACGCAACAGATTGCGTCCCTCGTGGACCTGGTGCACCTCCTGGTGAGCCGCGTCCCCGGGGCGCCCATGCAGATGCCGCATGCAGTGCCGCATGCGGCCCACAGTGCGCCCCGCGCGGCGCCTGCTGCCAAGGCTGCTCAGCCTGCCCGGCCCGCTGCTGCTGCCGCCCCTGTGGCGTCGGCAGCGGGCGCGCCGGCGGCGGAGCGGCCTGCCGCGGCGGGCGCCGCGCGTGCCGCATCTGCGCGCGCCCCTCCCGCCGGGGGGGGCTGCCCGCGCGTGTGGGCGAAACGTCGCTGTGCCGCAGCCACGTGCTGTCCATCCCTGTGGCAGCCGCCACCAGGCTCATAGCGAGCCGTGGCTCTGAAGGCCAGATGGCGCGCGACGGGATCGTGCGCGGCGCACTGCGCGACGCCTCCTACTTGGGGTCCACGCGGCATGTGAGGCGGCTGTTCAGTGACTGCTATGGTCCCGAGGAGACGGCGGTGGCGGCGGCGGCTGTGCGGGTTGCTGCAGCCGCCGCGGACGGCGTCAGCATGCCCGTCTGCCTGGCTATGAATCTCGTGCGCTTTGTGCACGACGTCTCTGGCCGGGATAGGCCGGCTGGTGGCGGGGTCGTGTCCGCGTCGTTCCTCAACGCCAAGCCTGCCGTCGGGGGCATTGGTGTGGAGCCGCGCCGGGGCGGCGTGCTACGTGTGCTCTTTACCGTGGCGTCTGACGCTGTGGCCGACACCGTCGTGCGCTCCCGCCGCAACCTGCGCGACGTGGACCCGTCGGCTGCTGTCTTCGACGTCCTCAGTGACCGCGAGGAGGCGCAGCACCGGGCGCTGTGGCCCGCTTTCCTCGCCGCCAAGGCTGCGGGGAAGCGGGCGCAGTTCCACCGCGCGCGCCTCGTCGTTGACGCGAGCGGGTGCCTGCACCTGCTTGCTAGATGGCATTCCCTCTGGGGGTGTTTTTGAAGGGGAGGTGGCGCCACACGCGTGCGGTGGCGGGTGCGGTGTGGTCGCTGAGTAGAGTGCTGCGGCGGGTGTGCTACTAGCCCCGCTTCCGGTGGTCTGGGGGAGGGCTTTTTGGTCCCTTCATGGTTTTATACCTTGGGTCCGCCCTCTGGCCATTTGAGGGGCTGAGTGTGCAGCCTGCACAGTGGTGCTGCTTGCTTGGCGCCCGCCACCAAGTGTGGATGGCGTTACCGTGGGCTACTTGTAGCTTGACCTTTTGTGGGCCTTGAGCCTTGTTTCTCTAAGTCCCACTGGAGCTTTGGAACCGTACGTGTGACCGCCAGAAGTGGATTGTAAAACTCTCATCTCATCATCATCAGGGTCACAGTAGTGGCCTTGTGGCCAGTCAAGCCGGCAGAGCCGACTGGCGCTGACTGGAACGGTCCCCGCCTGGCAGTGCATGGCTGTCCAGCTCTCGTTTGCATGGGGCTCAGCCGGCGCCCCATGCCTCATGCATGGCCAGGTCCCACCCTCCAGGGGTGCATGGACGACAGAGTTGTCATGGAGGCTGCCTGAAGACCTTCTAACGCCAGTCACCGGCAGACGAGCGACCCCGAGGATGAGCGCGGTGACGAACGCTGCGATTGGTGAAGCGGATTCACTCTGTGTTGCCTCGGCGGTCGCCACCGCTGAAGCCGTGATGGTAGCCCGCCTCCACGGGCAGCCATCTAGACCAATGTCCAGCATGCATTGACGGGCGCCAGCTCCTCCGCTCGTCGATCAACTCGTCGAGATCGGTGCCGCATGGCGTCCTGCATGGGGGGAGGACGGGGTTACACGGTACGTACGTATTTCGGGTCTGGAGCGTACACACGTACGTATTTTTTGAGAATACGTACGTACACTGGCCGTACGCGTGCGAAAATCGGGTCGCCGCAGCACTATACGCCTTTTACTTGAAACACAAAACGGCCATAACTCACGCTCCTGTGCTTGGATTGCAACCATTAAACATGCTGTGGAAAGCTGAAAGAAAGGGCTATCCAGTGCGCTCTAGTACGGGGAGACCTGGAGGGCAGGCAGTTGCTGCCGATTTTGTTTTTGGTGCGGTGCGAGCGCGTGCGCGCGTGGTGTGCTGCAGCACCCCCGCAGGCACGCCCCCCTACTGCAGTGCACTGCTGCTGACATCATGCAGACACCCTGTGTTACAAGCTTTCCAATGCAAGTCGAATGGTTCAAATCCAGGCAGAGGGCAGAGAGTTACGTCCGTTGTTGTGTTCATCGCTGCAAGCGCGCACGCGTGGTGCTGCAGCAGAACCCAAGGCCCACCCCCCTACTGCAGTGCACTGCTGCACACAAGCAGTGATATGGATAGCCCCCGTTATAAGCTTTCCAATGCAAGTGGTATGGTTTCGATCCAAGCACCGGAGCGTGAGTTATGGCCGTTTTTGTGTCTCAAGTAAAAGGCGTACGTATATACGCTCCCTCACGTACGTACGTACGTACGAACACAAAATACGTACGTACGCGTACTCACGTACCGTGCAACCCTGGGGGAGGATAAGGGCCGTCTCCCAGCACGGGCCGCGGCAGCGCCGCGGCTACTCGCCAAGCCATGGCAGCGCCGGGCAAGCCGCTCCTGAAGTGTTCCACCGAGGGGCAGTCTAGCAGGAGCCGGGCCAGTCGTATTTTACCCCGCTCGTCAGCGGCACGGAGATCCTCGTCACCAGCAGCGCCGCATTGCTGGGTCCAGGGCTCGGCGAAGAGAACGCGCATCCGTTAATCAAGCCCCATCGGGTCCCTGGGGTTCAGAGGCAAGTCATGGGGAGGGTGTGTGTGATGGCCACAGCATAGGGTGTAGGATGAGGGTGCCGACGGCAGGTTGAGGGCTGGGACAGGTGTGACGCCCCCCTTGCCGCACGCCGAAGCTAGAGCCAGATCTGGTCAACAAACCCTAAACCCCCCATAAAACACCTCCATGCCGCCCATCAGAGCCGCGTTGGCGAACGCATTGTTGACACCAGTCGGTCGTAACCACGCACGTGCCGCTTGGATCGTGGACTGCGGTGTGTGCGCATTATGATAGGGTGCGTGGTTGCTGGCAGCAGGCGTCAGGGCAGGGTTGCAAGTTGCGGCAGGCATGGGGCGTCAGTCATTGAGACAGACTGGTCGCATCAGGGGCAGGGGTGCATTTGTGGTTGCAGAAGGCAGCGTGCATCAGTCGGGGCGAGGGAGGCATGGTCACCAGCTCCCTAAAGACCACGCCCCGAGGGTGTGTTCTGTCAACTATCACCTGCCCTACCCAAATCCCAACGTCTGATACGCGCAAGTGAATGCGGTCACAACGTTTGAGACGGTTCGGGGTGCGCCTCAGGCGGTGGTGGGCGCCTGATACGATTTGGATAACGCTTAAGGTGACGCCTGTGGCGATCGTGGGTGCGCCTCAGGCGGCGCCTCAGGCGGTCGGCGTGCCTGATGCGCCGCCTGATCCGCGCAAGTGAATGGGACGCCTGAGGCGCCGCCTCCGGCGTTGTGAATGTGGTGGGGCCGGAGGTTACCGGGGAGTGAGTTATCTCAAGTTTCAACCCAACATAGGCAAACTTGAAAAACGATACAAACACAAAAACGAGATGCTGGTCGAAACTATCACCTGTGAACAGGTTGAGGCAGGCTGGCGCGATGGCGTCCGCACCAGCGCGCGCGTACTGGGGGTGTTGGCTGCGCAGCAGCAGCCCCCCTTCGCCACACACACACACACGACCCCCCCCCCCCACAAAAACACTCACACAGCCAGCCGCGCTTGACGCCTTCGACGCACGCGCAGGGGTCGACCCACTCCTCCTTGAGGCACAGGAGGCACTTCGTGCTGGCGGTGGTGCCGGTTATCTTAGCGCACTCCACGCACGCCCAGTCCTTGTTGGGGTCGCTGGTCGTGAAATCCGTGACGCACGTCATGCACTGCGCGCGCCTCACATACACCTCCCCCGAGGCGTTGAACACGTCGGCGGTGATGGCGGTCATGCACAGTCCACAGGGCGCCACGTTCTTCTCTTTCTCAGCCCTGAACTTGTCGAGGCAGTCGAAGCACTGGGCCTGCTGCTTGAGGTCGGCAATCGTGTCAGGGTTCATGCAGAACTGCTCGCACGCGTACATCGAGTCCTCCGAGCCAGTGTAGGCGTTGGCGGGGGTCTGGAAGTCCCCCGCATGCACTGCGTGCATTTGTCGCCCGTGTTGACCGGTGGCACGTTGGTATTTTCCAGAGCGATTTTGTTGATCTCGACTGCCAGCGAGAAGTCGAGGTGCTGCGGGAACGTCTTGTTGGGGTTGCCATCAGCACCCTGGGTGACGAGCTCCTCCGCCGCTTTTGAGACACTGCGCAGTGCAGCGATGAAGAGAGAGTTTGCGTGTTTGTGTGTGTCTTGGGGCGGTGTAGAGGGGGGGGGCTTGCTTCTTATTTCAAACAGGATTGGGAAGGAGGGGGCGGGGGGGGGGGGGCAAGCTTCTCTCCAAGATGAGACGCTGCGTAGTGCAGCGGTGCAGAGGGGGGGGGGTCTTCCACGGTGGTTCCGGGTCCATGGAGGGGGGGGGGGGGAAGGGGGTCAGGGGGGGGAGGGCAGGAGGGGGGGGGGGGCAGTTGGGTGGTCTCCCCCACGCCCAAACAACTCCTCCCCACCCCCCTTCATCTCCTCGCCGCCTCAATCCACTCACTTGCGGACCTTGTCGCAGCTGCGCTGCTGCGTGGTGCACTCGGGGCACGCGGAAGTGTACCAGTTTGCCAGGGCCCCCCTGCATCTTCCCACCTCCCTCCCCACCCCCTTCACCTCCGCGCCCCCTCAATCCACTCACTTGCGGATCTTGTAGCCACTGCGCTGCTGCGCGGTGCACTCGGGGCACGCGGAAGTGTACCAGTTCGCCAGGGCCCCCCTGCATCTTCCCCCCTCCCTCCCCACCCCCCTTCACCTCCGCGCCCCCTCAATCCACTCACTTGCGGATCTTGTAGCCACTGCGCTGCTGCGCGGTGCACTCGGGGCACGCAGAAGTGTACCAGTTTGCCTGGGTGCCCGCGTCCCAGGTTGACGCCTTGGCCTGCATAGGGGATTGCAGGGGTAGGGGGATTTTGTTGGTTGTGGTGGGGGAGAGTGGGCAGTTTTTTTCCATTTATTACATCGGCAGGCATGCACTTGGTTTCTGGCCGCGCCCACCCGGGAGGCAGCGCACGAAGCAGCATTGAGCCCGCGGCTGCCACGCGCCGTGACAATGTCGACGCATGAGCAGATTGGCATGTGTTCCTTGGTGGGAGCGCGCAAAAAACAGCCCAGGCAAACAGGCGGCCCACACAGAGACCCCGGGCCGGTGCAGCCGCCTGCCATATCGACGCACGAGCACACAATCTCCGACACGTTGCCGACCCACTCGGCGTTACCGAGCTTGGCGGCGTAGTCGCTGACGTACTGTGCGTATGCAACCATGTCGACGCCAAGGGTGGTCGGCGACGTACCCGGCGCCCAATGCGGGCGTCATGATGCACGCGATGCACAGGTCCTTGATCTCCGGATCCGCAATGGCGGCGCACTCCGCACAGGCCCAGTTGTACGAGCCGACCTGTGTGGGGTGGGCGTGTGAGAGGGTGTGAGTTTTTTTTCAGTTTTGACATGTACGCACACGGAGGACCCTGGGGCGTGAGTAAAGGCCTAGAGTACACGTCTAGGGGAGCTCTACTAGTAGAGCCCGCTCTACTAGTAGAGCCCGCAAGGCCACGCAGCGCGCCAGCCTACCAGGGTGTGTGAGAGAGAGATGCGTGCGAGCGTGTGTGGGAGAGAGAGATGAGCGAGAGGGGAAGAGCTTTATACGAGTGAGAGAGTGAGAGAAAGATGCGCGGCAGTGGGAGGGAGGGACTAGCTAGAGAAGAGGCAGAGCTGAGAGAAGAACAAGGTCTGGCGGGTGGGCGCGGGCTGCCTTCACAGGGGGTGCCCATTATGCACAAAGAGAAAGACAGAGTCAGGAAGTGAGAGAGACATACGAGCCCAGACAAAGAGAGGGGGGGAGTGGGAGTGAGATGCAAGGAGCACGGGTGTGGGAGAGGTACAAGGGTGAGAGAGATACACGGGTGGGAGAGATACAAGGAGCACGAGTGGGAGAGAGATACAAGAAGCACGGGCCCAGTGATTTCCTTTTCGGCTCTACACAGCCATTTTGCTGTATTTCGGCTGTACTTTGACCTGGCACACAGTTCAACCCATGCAGTGGATTGGTGGTTTGACGAGCCCGCCGGACAGAACACGTCAACAGCTTTCAAATGACCTATGTATGAGGACAACTGGTCAACGGGAGGTCAACGGTTCAAGCGGTCAAAGGCTGTAGAATAGTGAATTAAAAATCATGAAAAGGAAATCACTGTAAGGGCCCCACCTTGTCCTCATAGGGGTTGTCTGTGACACACTTCGTGCACTTGGCCGCGACAGCAGGGTCGGTCACGCCAGCAAGGAAGCTGGCTTCGTAGCAGTGGTTGCAGCCCCAAGGGTTGTACACATTCGGGTTGAACACACTCGAAGCAATCTTCGGCCATGGCCAGGGTCGTGATCCAGTTGGGGTGGCAAACAGCGCACACGCGTACGCCTGCGCACGTAGTGGACAGGCAATAACACGCAGTGCGCATACGTATCACAACGACGTCACCTCGTGTTTGTCTGTACCTGCCCCTCTACGCCAGCAGCCCCCCTCCCCCCCCCACTCAGCACCCCCCTGGCCCCCTATGCTCCTCGGGCACTGTACGCCGAGCGAGGCTGCCTTTAGAGTTGCGTCACACACGACTGTATAATGCAGCCCCCCCCCCCCCCCCCCCATCCGAACCCTACGTAGGGCAGGCATACCTTGGACGTGCCGATGGGCTGATCGCCAGCAAAGCCCGGCATGTCCGTGTACTCGTACATGCGGCCCATGCAGTCGAGGCACGGGATGATGGTCTCGACCACAGGGAGTTTGCCGCCCACGACCGGCGGCTGGAACTCGTCAGCCTTCCACACGCACGTCTCCCTGATGCCGACGGGGTCGATGAGGCCGGCCTCGATGTAGTACGACTGGTTGGCCTGGAACGCGCACGCGCCGTAGTCGGTCAGGCGAGTCTGCTTGGGGTTGGCGGCCTGCATGGCCGCCCAGTCTGCGAACTCGAGGGTGCCGGCGGGCTTGGGCTGGGCGGTGGGCGACCACAGGCACTTGAGGCACCAATCTTTCCAGTCAGTGGAGACAGCGTCGCCCAGCTTGCCTTTCTCGTCGGCGTCGGGGATGTTGGCGCCTGTGTTGGGTTTTAGGGTATAAGTTTTAAGGTTTGGGGTTTAGGGTTTAGGGGTTGGGGTTTTAGGGTTTAGGATTTAGGGTTTAGGGTTTAGGGGCTTAGGGTTTAGGGCTTTAGGGTTTAGGGGCGCCTTAGTTTGGGTTTCGGGTTTAGTTGAGGGTTAAGGTTTTTAGTGTTTAGGGTTCAAGTTGAGGAGAATCTTTTTTTGGAGGGTGCAAACTGGGTGCAAACAGATGGTGTGTCAGCAGAGCAGGGCAGCACGCTGGCGCGAGTGCAGCGCGCGGGGGCTTGGGTCAGCAACAGTGAATTTGTTCAGTTTTTTTTAGTTTTTTTTCTTCTGGGAGCCTGCACGCTGGCGCGCGGACCAACGTCCCGTTGACCGCCCTGACTGCTGCCTTAGCGTTGACCATTGACCGTCAAATATAGGTCATTTTCAAGCTCGTGACGAACTCTATCTGATGGTATCATCAGACCATCAAGCACCTTGGTTGGTTGAGCTCTATCTGATGGGATTGTTAGAAGCTGAATGGCTCCCAATGGCTCCCAGGAGCCCAAAACAAAATCACTGGTCAGCAAACAGCCCTCGCGCCACTGCGCTCGACAAGTGCGCGTTTTTTTCTGCCAGTTTTTTTTGCGTCGGCCCAGCTACGACCAGAGTGTGTGTGTGTGCGTGAGTGTGTGCGTGTATGTGAATTGGGCAGGGGTAGGGCAGTGGTGCCATTAATGAAATCAAGAATGTCCCATTTGCCCCCGCAACACAGGAGGGAACTTGCCAAATCGCCCCGCTGGAGGCGTTTTTTGCGGGAAAAAAAACTGTGCAACTGTAAAAATCGTCGAATTTCACACTTTTTGGAGCGAAATTCCCGCGATTCACCCCCGCAGTTTTCCCCAGAATGTCCCGGTTTGCCTCCGCAGCGAGGTCTGCGGGGGCGCTAATGACACCACTGGGGTGGGGATGGGGGGCAGGGGAAGGCTGCGCTCAGGTCGGCATGCGCACCTGTGTGTGTGGTGCCAGGTGTCAGGATCCAGCTGTGTGTGGTGGGCCGTGTGTAGGGGTCGGCAATATAACACCCCGGCCAAGAATTATAACGTTATTATAACGTTATTAATAACATTTATATAACGTTATAACTGCGTTTTATATAGTACATGTTAGAACAGAGTTCCACGCCTCTCCACACCACTTTCCGCACCCATTATGACCCCAAGTTTGATGAATATCTATGCCATTGTGTTCTTCTTTTAAGGAGCTTTCCAGAGAGCCCAGTCTCGTCCAAATCCATGCAGGTTTGACTGAGATACAGCCCGTGGCCTGCCCTCGGGGCCCCGACTTATAACATGTCGCCGGCGAATTATAACGTTATTATAACGTTATATTATGTTATGTTATATTACGCCGACCCTTAGCCGTGTGTGTGGGGTGCCAGGAGCCAGGTGACGAAAGCGCCCAGCTGCGGACGGTGTGTGTGTGTGTGTGTGTGTGTGTGTGTGCATGCGTGTGTGTGCGTGTGTGTGTGTGTGTGTGGATTGTGGAGGGGACGGTGGGGGGGGCAGCTTCAGACTATGCCCAGCTATTGACACTTCTGTGTGTGTGTGTGTGAGTGTTTGTGTGTGCATGCATGAGTGGAGGTTTGTGCCAGCTGATGACTGCTACATACCAAGGTGTGAGTGTGTGTGTGTAGGTGTCGTGCAAGCATGAGGTGCGATGGAATTGGTGATCGTGGTGGTGGCCGCCATGCTGGGGGGATTCACAAAAAATGTGTGAGAGAGTGTGACCGAGTGAGAGTGAGTGTGTGACTCACGACCGGTGTGCGAGAGTGAGCGAGTGAGTGAGAGAGAGTGGCCCTCTTTCCACTCAGCGTCGAGAATCGAGATCGAGCAGGGGTTTAGCCAATTTGCTCGAAAGCCGCGTTTCCACTCGATCGAGAATCGAGTTCGAGCAAGGATATTTGCTTGAAAATCCTCTCGCAGGGTCTGTTCTGCTCGATAGCTCACAGGCAGGCGAGCGTTGCGTCCACACGTCGAGCAAGGGGTTGAGCGGCGCTGCAGCGTCCGTTCTGGGCACGCCACACCCTTGCTCGACATTGAGTGGAAACGCGTCGAGCGTTGAGCACACGGTTTTTGTGTGTAGCTGCCGCTCGACCCAGTTCCTCGAAACCTGAACGCTCGACTGAGTGGAAAGAGGGCAAGTGTGAGAGTGAGTGACTGAGAGGAAGATGGAGGGAGAGAGGACACAGGAGCGCGACTCACACACGGTGTGGGATAATGAGTGACTGGGTGAGTGAGGGACAGAGTGTGAGAGTGAGTGACTAAGAGGCAGAGGGAGAGAGGAAACAGGAGCGCGATTCACACACGATGGTGTGGGAGAGTGAGTGACTGGGTGAGTGAGAGAAAGAGAGTGTGAGAGTGAGTGTCTGAGAGGAAGGAAGAGAGAGGGAGAGAGGAAGCAGGAGCGCAACTCACACGCGGAGACCGCGGCGCTGAACTTGTCCACGTCGACGTTTATGTCGGCAAAGGCGGGCGCGGTGCCGTCGCCGGCGGCGACGTCGGTGGCCTTGATGTGGTAGGTGGCGGCCTGGACGCACCAGTCGCGGGCGGCCAGGACTTGGTCGTCCACCAAGTCGGAGTATGTCGAGGGCACCATGTTCATGCTGCGGGTGGGGCAGGAAGGAGGGGGGGCGGGGGGCGGTGGCGGGCGGCCAGGACTTGAGCGTCCTTCAAGTTGGAGTACGTGCTCGAGGGCACCATGTTCATGATGCGGGTGGGGAAGGGCGGAGGGGGGGGGTCGTTAGCGGCGGCGGGCGGCCAGGACTTGGGCGTCCACTAAGTTGGAGGGCGTGCTCGAGGGTTTTGTGTTCATGCTGCGGGTGGGGAAGGAAGGAGGGGGCAGGGGGGGGGGGAGTGTTGGCCGCGGCGTGAGGATCAGTGGTGTCCTTAGCACCCCCGCAGCCCTGCATCCCCTGCAGCTCCCGCTGCAGGGGCAAACCGGGGAATTTGTGGGGAAACTGCGGGGTGAATCGTTTTTTCGAGAAAATCGAGAAATCGATAAGTCGGAAATTTTCACACTGTTCCCCCAATAAAACGCCTCTTGCGGGAGCGATTCGGAATTTTCCCGTCAATGTTGCGGGGGCAAACAGGGCATTCCTGGGTTTCTGAAGGACACCACTGGTGTGGATGCGTGGGTGCCACGCGTGCGCACAGGTACCAAGCCACTGTTCATGGTGCGCGCGCAAAGTTCAGTGGCAGCGAGAGATAAGGATCTTGCGGTAGTAGCAGGGTGTGGCAGGGGCACGGTGTTCCCAATCTCACCAGAGGAGGCAGACGACTGGGTCATCCTCCGCAACGCACGCTGCGCACTGGAAGGCGGATGAGTCATCCGAGGCGGCCGGGTAGTCGATGTGAAGAACTTTGTGTTCTGGCAAACCTGGGAGGTGCACGGCCACATCAGGTCCGTGCGGGCGATGAGGATGGGGTGTTCCATGCAGGCCTCGCTGTCGAGGGTGTCGAGGCCGTGGTACGACTCCCCGAGGGCGGCGGTGTCCAGGCGCTGCTCCTGCACGTGCTGCAGGGCAGCGTACGCCTGCGCAGTCACCCGAGGGCGGGAGCGGGATGGCGAGTGTGAGGTGAGGGGGTGGGCGAATTTCCGTGGCGAAGCCGTGGCGAATTTAGCGACCCGGATACTAATTAATTAAGCATAAGCAGCTCATTTTAGCTAGGGGGTCGAGCAATTAACTATAGCTAAAGGCATATGGAGTTTACGGTATACAAGTAAGGCGAGTAGTATGTGACATTCCCCCCTTCTTAGATTAAGACCCTTCCATCAAGACAGAGCCCATAATGTCTTTTGACGTGGACCCCAGGCCTTTCACCTTAGGGAAAACCTAATGCTCTCGCTGCTCCCCGCACATACAGTGAGCCCGGCGTCCCCTCGGGGGTGTTTGGGAAGTACCACCGGCACATGTAACCAATCTCTCCCCACAGTATGTGACAGTACCCCACACGGGGTGGGCTACGCCGGACGGTTGATGCTCTGCTAGAGTGTGCGCGCAAATAAAATACAAAAACAAAAAAACAATTGACAGTTGACAAGCGCATGCCATTGATGATGATAATGAGAGTTTTACAATCCAGTTCTGGCGGTCACACGTACGGTTCCAAAGCTCCAGTGGGACTTAGAGAAACAAGGCTCAAGGCCCACAAAAGGTCAAGCTACAAGTAGCCCACGGTAACGCCATCCACACTTGGTGGCGGGCGCCAAGCAAGCAGCACCACTGTGCAGGCTGCACACCCAGCCCCTCAAATGGCCAGAGGGCGGACCCAAGGTATAAAACCATGAAGGGACCAAAAAGTCCTCCCCCAGACCACCGGAAGCGGGGCTAGTAGCACACCCGCTGCAGCACTCTACTCAGCGACCACACCATTGAGCGTGCCCCCGGAAGTGAGACCCCTGAGCCTGTGGCGCAGCCCTTCGCCTTTCCTTTTTCCATCCCTTTCCCGCCTCCCCGCACATACAGTGAGCCCGGCGTCCCCTCGAGGGTGTTTGGGAAGTACCACCGGCACGTGTAACCAATCTCTCTCTCCCCCACAGCGGTGACACATGACACGCTCTAGGCGCAAACATAGCAAGGCCGCCGGCGCGCTAGTCGCCCACGCGGCCACCGCCACAGAATCACCGGTGAGCAGCGGCTCCTCCGACTCAGACCCTCGGCCCCGCCACCGCGCGTGCGTCGATGCGACACAGACCACACTTCTGGCGCTCCCTGGGACGCCGGGGCGGCCACAGACGCGGAGGCATCTGCGCAGCACATGCATGGCACCGCCAGCAACCACATTTCGGCATCAGCCGACACCACAGACGCCTTCCGCGCCCTCGGCGCGGTGGTGGACGACCTCAGACGCCAGGTGGGCAGGCTGGAGAAGGAGCTCATGAGCGCGCGCGCTCAGCCACAGATTGCGCCCCCCATGGTGGTGGGCACGCCCCAGATTGCCGACGACGTCGCGGCGCTACGCGCCATGGTGGAGTCGCAGAAGCAGATTGAGGCCCTCACGGGCATGCTGCAGACCTCAGTGACATCGGTGAGCCACCTGGTGAGCCGCATCCCTGGGGCGCCCATGCAGACACAGATGCCGCATGCGCGCGCACCCGCCAAGGCTGCTCAGCCTGCCCGGCCTGCTGCTGCTGCCCTTGAGGCGTCAGCGGCGGGGGCGCCGGCGGGGGGGCGGCCTGCCGCGGTGGGCGCCGCGCGAGCCGCTCCTGCCGGCAGACGGCGGGGGTGGCGGCCGCCGCGCAGCAGCGCCACAGCTTCGTGGCAGCGCTCTCCATGGATGACGTCAACGCGTTCGCCTGAGGTGGATGTGCGTGGTGCTTACGACGCGCGCCAGGACGCCTGCCTGCCTGTCTTCCTGGCCGAGTCTGTCGAGCACTGGCTGCACAAATGCGCTGACCGGGAGCACGGGCTGCTGGGTACCGGTGGCGTCGTGTCTGCGTCGTTCCTCAACGCCAAGCCTGCCGTCGGGGGCATTGGTGTGGAACCACGCGGAGGCGATGTGCTGCGTGTGCTCTTCACCGTGACGTCTGACGTCGCGGCCGACACATGCTGCGCAGCCACGGCTGGATGTCCAACATCTTCGACGTCCTCAGTGACACAGAGGAGGCGCAGCACCGGGCGCTGAGGCCCGCTTTCGTCGCCGCAAAGGCTGCGGGGAAGCAGGCACAGTTCCACCGCGCGCGCCTCACGATTGACGGCGAGCGGGTACCCCCACCTGCTCGCAAGTTTGACAACTGACTTAGCTGTGGCGCTGGGCGCAAAAAGCGGGAATTTCGATCCGAAAAAAAAAACCTCTGCAAAACAAAAAAACGCCTCCTGCGAGGGCAATTTGGCATGTGGCAGGCGAGGAGCCAGCAAGGGCTTCCGGTAACTTCTGGTTGAGAACGGTGGAGCCTTAAAAGAGTAGTGGGATTGGATTAACAGGCGTGTGTGTGTGTGCGTGTCAGGGGTTTCCTTGGGGTCAGTCATCCTTTCGTTTTTCCCCGAAAATGATTTCCCAGTTTCGTCGGGATTTTGGGTTGCAGCCCGAAAAATTGCTTCAAAAAGTGCGGAAATCGACGATTTTCACATTTTTTCTCGAACCTCTCCTCTGCCTCTGCACGTCGGTTTTCCCGAACGCACCCTCCCCAAAACCATCAGGGATGCGCCCTCCGAGTACAATTTTTTTCGTTTCCCAATCAGGAAGGACACCCTGTGCGTATGCGTTTAGTGTGTGTGTTAGTGTGTGTGCGTGTGTTTTTGTGTGTGTGTGTGTGTGTGTGTGTGTGTATATTTGTGAGGGGGGGGGATGGAAGGGGGACACGGGTGGCGGGTGGGGGGGAGGGGACGGGTAGGGGGAAAGGCGACCCACCAGTAGCAGACATTATCGTCCGCGCCAGTGCAGTTGCCGTTTGAGCAAGTCAGGCCGAACACGTACGCGTTGTTGCCGACCATCTTGTCGCCCATCGCGGAGCACGAGCCCGCATTGTCGGGTCCAGCCACAGCATCAAGGGTGCTGCCGCCAAGAAGGCGTGCGGCCGGGGCCGTGAGCCCGAGGGACACGTCGATTTCGTACTTGCTGTAGCAGACGGCCGTGTCGGTGTAGGCTGTGCGCATGTGCGAATGGGGGTCTCATCATGTGTGTGTGTGTGTGTGTGTGCGTGCGCGTGTGTGTGTGTGTGATGGGGGTGGGGGTCCTGCCGCCAAGCAGGCGCGCGGTCAGGGCCGTGGGCCCGAGGAACGCTTCGATTTCGGCCTTGCTGTAGCAGACGCTTGTGTTGGTGTAGGCTGTGCGCGTGTGCAAATGGGGGTCTCAGCATGTGTGTGTGTGTGTGTGTGTGTGCATGCGTGAGGGGGGGGGGGGGGCAGCGTGTCTTCAAGGGGCCAACGCAAGTGTACGTGTTGACACTCACAAACACACACGCAACACAAATCGCACACGCACGCGCATAACACATGCACGCATGCATACAACCGCAACAGCATCACGCTCCTGCCACTCATGCAGGAAGCCAGGCTTGGATCCATCAACCCACTGGCACGTGCACGGGGGCACAAAAAACTCAGCAAGCACACGCAAGAGACAGGTGCAGCACACTCCACACCAACACACTCACGCAGGAAGCCGCGCTTGAAGCCGTCGACACACACGCACGGGTCGAGCGTCGCATCCTCCAGGCACGTCATGCAGTTGGCGCGAGTTGTCGAGTTCTCAAACCTGGCGCCTGCGCATGAGGGCAAAATGCGGCTGCGGTAAGGCCACCACATGCGCAGGCTCGCAGAGCTCAGTTCACAGTGTCTAACTAAAGGGGTTGATAGCTCAAGGGGCGAGTTGCACTAACGCACGCCAAACCCCGGTATACGTGGAGCAGCTACTGGGGCTCCTAATGGGGCAACAACTCCAAGGGCTTCAGGTTTGTAGATCTGCAGCTAGGGTTAAGGGCTCGCCCGGGTTTACGGTGTACGGCTGTTTTTGAGGGCTCATCCAGGTTCCAGGTGATGGTTGAGGTGATGGTTGAGGTGATGGTTCCATGGTCCAGATGGTGGTTGATGTGATGGTTGATGTGATGGTTCCAGGTGGTTCCAGGTGGTGATGGTTGAGGTGATGGTTGAGGTGATGGTTCCAGGTGGTGGTTAAGGTGGTGATGGTTGAGGTGATGGTTGAGGTGATGGTCCAGGTGGTTCCAGGTGGTGATAGTTGAGGTGATGGTTGAGGGGATAGTTCCAGGTGGTGGCTGAAGTGATGGTTAAGGTGATGGTTTAGGTGATGGTTCCATGCACACTTAGGGCTCGATTAATGGAGGCGCGTTCTCGTCGCCGAGCCCTGGACCCAGCGGCGCTGCTGGTGACGAGGATCTCCGTGCCGCTGACGAGCAGGGTACAATACGACTGGCCCGGCTCCTGCTAGACTGCCCCTCGGTGGAACACTTCAGGAGCGGCTTGCCCGGCGCTGCCATGGTTTGGCGAGTAGCCGCGGCGCTGCCACGGCCCGTGCTGGGAGACGGCCCTTATCCTCCCCCCATGCAGGAAGCCATGCGGCACCGATCTCGACGAGTTGATCAACGAGCGGAGGAGCTGGCGCCCGTCAATGCATGCTGGACATTTGTCAAGATGGCTGCCCGTGGAGTCGGGCGACCATCACGGCTTCAGCGGTGGCGACCGCAGAGGCAACACAGAGTAAATCCGCTTCACCAATCGCAGCGTTCGTCACCGCGCTCATCCTCGGGGTCGCTCGTCTGCCGGTGACTGGCGTTGGAAGGTCTTCAGGCAGCCTCCATGACAACTCTGTCGTCCATGCACCCCTGGAGGGTGGGACCTGGCCATGCATGAGGCATGGGGCGCCGGCTGAGCCCCATGCAAACGAGAGCTGGACAGCCATGCACTGCCAGGCAGGGACCGTTCCAGTCAGCGCCAGTCGGCTCTGCCGGCTTGACTGGCCACAAGGCCACTACTGTGACCTTGAGGAAGGTCCTCTCCTATATGCTCCTTGCCAGACATGTCTCTCAGAGACCGCTGTTTGGGGTAGTCTAGCCGGCGGGAGCGGTAGTCTATCGGCCGGGAGCCGGCGGTACTCTAGTACTGAAGTGTGCTGGAGTATCGGCGGGTGTCTCTAGTAGAAGAGTAGCCTGCTTAGCTGGAAACCCCGTGTTACTGTGACTGTCCATGCACACGATGTCTCTGGACACGTGGCTCGGGCTCCTCAGGAGTCAAGGGCTGTTGTTACGGCAGGGTTTCAACAATTGGTGATGAACTCACATTCCAAGCCCGCCCGGCCCCTTGAAGAGACGGCTGCTGCTCCTCGCGTCTAGGGATCAAGGCGCTCTCTTTCTCTCTTTTTTCCATCTCTGCCTCCCTCCCTCTCTCTGTGTCACTGTGGGATAGAGAGGGGACGTGCTGGCGTTGGCCATGGGGCTGTAGTCAGGGTTTGACGTTGAGGAGTGGCATCTCATCAGTCTCTCACATTCCACGCAAGCCCAGTCCCTTGGTGAGACCGTGGTGAGATGCGGCTGCTCGCATCTAGGGATCTAGGCGATGGGGCTGTAGCGAAGGGATTCGGCGTTGCGGAGTGGCATCTGATCAAGCACTCACATTCAACACACGCCCAGTCCCGGGAGGAGACTGGCCAGTACTCGGGGTTGCCGTCCGGGCGAAGCGTCTGCTCCGTCATGGCGCATGTCATGCACGAGTCGCGGCGCAGCAGGTTCTCGTCGGCGTTGGCGGTGATGTCGCCGAGGGGCATGGGCAGGTAGCTGTTGAAGGCTTGGATGCTGCGAGCACAGTACACATGGGGGTGGGGCTGAGGCGGGGTCGGTTGGGGTTGCGCGCGTGTTTGAGCATCGATCCGGGCTATTCACGAAAGATCCACCCCGTACATAGATGAAATGAATCCGATGCAATGAATCCATAACAAGTATGTGCGAGCCGCCTCAGCGCCCAATGGAGCCAGCAAGCCACTCAGACGCACCAGGCATCGCACACGTAGACCGCATCGATGAATTCGCCCTTGATGCACGTCATGCACTGCAGGAACTGGGCCTCCGAGCGAATCGTGTACCTCCGCAAGGAGGGTGGTGCGGGGTTGGTGCTTGTCAGAACTCAGTGCAGTTGAACAGGGGCATCATGATGGCGACAATCATCCCAGGCCCCGGGTCTGTGCTGCTGCTGCTGTAGTCATTCTCATGTCATGCTTAGATGGTGCTCAGATGCTCGGATGCCCAGCTTCATGGCAGCTTCGCAGGTGCATGACTCACGGGTTCATGCAGTACTGTTCGCACGCGTACGCGTCCTCATCGCTCTTGTCTGCATCGAGCGTGAACTCGCGCATGCATTGGACGCAGTCGTCGCCCGGCACGCTCTCGCCCGTCGCGATAACGTCGTCGATGTGGATGAGCATGTAGCCTGCGGGTAACGAGAGGCGGTGGGGGGGGGGTCACAACACGAGCGGTGCGGCTGTGTGGAGCGGCAAAAGCGGTGATGAGACAGGTTGTACAGATCTCAGACGCGCCTCGAGGACCAGTGCGTGAGTGTGCGGAGGCAGGGCAGGGGCGGCAGGGAGGCAGGGGCGGTGATAAGGCAGTTTGTGTGAGTGGTTGGATGTACGCGCCTGGACCCCGGGTCGTGAGTGCGAGGCCCTACCACATTCCCAACGCCTCAGGCGGCGCGTTAACTTGCGCGGATCAGGCGGCGCCACAGGCTGCGCCTGAGGTGGCGCCTCAGGCGCTCCGAACGCCTGAGGCGACGCCTCTGGCACACACCCCATCGCCTTACGCGTCACCCCGACCGCCTCAGGCGGTTATGACCGCCGTCACTTGCGCGCCTCGTAGACGATGGGATTTTGGCAGGGAGGTGGAGCAGTGAGGAGGGAGGACTGCAGTGATGTCCGTTAGGAAACCGGAAATGACGTGCTCGTGCCCGAAACATTGACTTGCCCCCGGCCATCCCCACCCAACATGTGACCAAAATGTGGCCACACCCAAAATTCCAAAGTCGGCAAAACGGCCCCATCGCGTGCAGAATGCCTTCTCGTCACGTTATATAGACATGCGTGTCGATAGTGTGTGCTGGGATGCGTTGTGGGGCCGGCACGGGCCTCGCGGAGTGTCATGCAACAGTCGCACCCAATCCCCTGCCGCGCCGCTGGGGGCCAGCCCCCCGCGACGCTTCCTACCGATCGATATCACCCGTGGCACGAACTTGACGAGGCGCTGGGTCCCGTGTCGTGCCGCGTTGCCGGAGTAACTGTGCTGGGCGACACCAAACTTTCGGCATCTTTTGCGGCGTCGCCTCCAGACCAAACCCCCTTTTGACGAGTGCTTTTTAGTTGCCGCCAATCTCATTTAGATGCATGCGTCGTGGGTGACCGTGGCTTGGAGAGATGGTGAAATGCGAAACGAAATCGTTTGGCGTCAAATGTCACACGTCACGGTTGCGTTTGACGCCAAACGGTTTCGCTCCGCATTTCACCGTCTCTCCAAGACACGGTCACCCACGACGCATGCGTCTAAATGAGATTGGCGGCAAAAAAAAGCAACCGTCAAAAGTGGATTTGGTTAACCAGGGAAGCCACAAGGAATTCCCAAAGTTTGGCGTTGCCCGTTTTGGCCAATTTTCCCCCTGGGGTGGGCCCAGATTGGGTGGGGATGGCCCCCCGCAAGGAGGCAAATTTTTTACGGAGACGTGTTGCGGAGGTGTCACATTCTGTGTTCTGAGCTTATCCTCTTAGAGGCAGTCGTCCTGTGTGAGACCCAATCATGGGGTCTTATCAAGCACCGCCAGCTGCAATGGACAAAAGGCACAGTTCACTGCAGCTCTTCGGGGTCCCAAGCTTGGGTCCCCGCCACGCTCAAAACTGTCTCGGCAACTCCAAGCTTAGAATGTCGTTTGCTAGGTCAATTAGTCCTCGCGATCCTCCGACTACTCTTCAACCTCCCCCTCCCCCCCCCCCCACGGCTGGTGTCTCGTGCCTTCAAGCAGGCCACAACAAATGTGGCCAATGCATGCCAGAAATTGAGGATCAAAAGGTCTTGTCTGGGGTTCATAAACGTGTTCATTCTCTCAACCATATCGCCACCGTGGGCCGCCTCGGGCACAGAGATGGCAAAGACATGTCTGCAAAAAGGGGGTGGGTCGCGGTGTGTGCCGCAGCGTAAAGGGGGCATTCAAATATTATGTGGGCCTCATCCTCTCGGACCGCGCAGGGGTGGCAGTGCCTCTGGCTGCGCGATTTTCCCAATGCGGCACCCGCCCTCTAACTGCAGTTCATGCAGCCCCATCCACAGAGTGACCATGATAGAGCGGCAGCAAAGTCAGAACATGCGAATCGCATCGTAGCGTGGCCAGCAATGCCACGCAATCTCACCGACAAGAAAATAGCGACCATCATGCAGCGTCAGTGGCATCGAAACGCCATCATATGGAGGCCCTAGACACACACCCTCGTCCTCACCATGCGTGAAGTCGAATGGCACCGCGACCGTGCACGCGCCGACTGTGACGCCCCCCTGCACGGGTTTCGTGCTGCCGGCGCACTCAAGCGTGCCGTTCATTCTCACGACGCCGTTCTTGATGGCGCAGTCGTTGCCGGCGAGCATCACGATGAGATACTTGGTCTCTTCGGCCGTGAGAACGACGTAATTGTAGGCATCGCAGTCCATGAGCTGGGAGGTGTGCATGTATATGTGTGTGTGTGTGTGTGCGTGTGTGTGTGTGTTGTTTTGCGTTGCGCGCAAGTGCGTAATCTTCGAGGCCCGGCTCTTGCTCCGCTGTGAGGAACACATTGGGGCAGTGGTAGCAGTCCATCAGCTGAAGGCGGTTGTGTGTGTGTGGGGGGGGGGGTACACCCCCCTTACAGTTGACAGTTGTCTACAATGAGCACCCGTGGGGTGTGGGACGGAGAGAGCTGCCTTCTCAGCAAGAGGGGCATGTGTGTTGCGTGCGCGTGTAGGTGCGTGCGTTGGGGCACTGCAGTCGGGCAGCGTGGCAGCATCGTTTTGTGCTGGCTAGTGCTGGCTAGTGCTGGCTAGTGCTGGCTAGTGCAAGTCAATTAGCGCACTTGGCGACCACGAGTTGGTTGGTTGTCAGATTTGGACGTCTTCCTCGTACGACTTTTGACTGCACAATGGATGTGGCTCGGCAGCAAGGCCGGCCTCCAGCCTCCTCCCGACACTATTTTCTTAAGCTACTGATTCAGCAGCTAGGCGAAAGTAGTGGCACTCGTTCTGATTGGAAGACTTTTTCGGACACGGCGTTTGAGCGTGCTCAGGATAGGGTCGGGTGGAGAGCCGTGGTGTACGGTCCGGCTGCCCCTCAGGCGCCGGCCCCTCCACCACGGCGGTCAAGTAGATTGGCAAGCGCCACTTGACCCCCTATCCCCTAGAAGCAGTTAGGCCCTATTTTGGAGGCGTCGCACAATAGCTCTCCTTTTTGCTCTGGGACTACACGTTGGCAGGCAGCCGGCTGGTGGCTACCGCCCCTCACAAGTAATTGTTAAGGCCAGAACTGGACTTGGGTCTAGGCGGTGGTACTAGGACTAGAGGTAGTCTTTGCTGGAAAGCCGATGTAACTGTAACAGATTTGGACAGGACCACAGGTGGGGGTCTTGGTCGGTTTCCCCTTGGGGTCACTATGGCGGCCTTTCTGGATTCAGGAGGTTTGACAAAGTGAGGCGTCCATGGTTCGTTTTTGTGTCATTTGGCTAGCACTGGCTAGTGCTGGCTAGTGCTGGCTAGGCACCCCTGATCTGCTTGATCGAGAACGATACAATAACAGTGGCTTTGCAACAGAGACACCTTTTTGTCCGAGTACCACAGCCTAAGCACAATGCCAGGTCTGGCTCTAACAACCACACGGGTCATGAAAGTGCCTTGAAACCAGACACGACCAATGCACAAGTCCGTCTCTCGCCGTGTAGCAGGAGGGAAGGAGTTGGCTTTATCCAGGGACAAAACCAGGCGTCGAAGGCAATTATCTGATCTGATGTAATCATCACCGTAACCGCCACTGAAGTCGAAAACCCACATCGAGAAAACAAGTTAACCCGAAAAGCGGGCAGGGACTTGCTTCGTCTTGGGGGGGGACGGTGTCAAAATGGTTGAGAAAAATCCACGCCGTTATCATCAATCCTCGAAATGAAAACCGTACCTTGTAGGGAAAGGGGCTGCTGCCGTTGATCGGGAGAGGGGCGCCCCTGGGGAGCTTGACGAACGGAGGTCGTGGATCCTCTGCGGGGCCGCCGTCAGGGCCAGGGATGGCGGTCCAAGTGATGCTGCGGGGGGGAGGGGGGGGGGGTCAGTTGTTGCTGATGTGTGTGTGTGTGTGTCTAGGCACACACTGAGCGCAGCGACACACGCCCAACAGGGTCCTCTGGGCGCGTACACATACCACAAAACTGAAAAACTGCCGCCGTGCATGCACCCACGCCTCGTGTGTCGTGCATATCAGCCGGCACAGCTTAACTTCCACACCTCCTCTGCTGCCACCCCCCGGCAAACACGCACACACACACACACGCACACACAAGAACACCACGCGCCGTGGCACACTCACTTGCGGCGTTTGTAGCACGTCTTCTGCATCGCCGTGCAGTCGGGGCACAGGTTCGTGTACCAGTCAGCGAGGGTGCCGGAGCCCCAGGTGGAGGCCTTGGCCTGCAAAGGTGTGTCGAGGGAGAGTTACGACGCTGTTTGAGTTTGCATGTTGAACATGCACGCGCCCGCAGGACCCCGGGGCGTTGTTCGAGGGCAGTTATCAAGTCTGTGGACTGGTGCCAGTAAGCGATGGTGCCATCCGCACCCCAGGTAGAGACCTTGGCCTGCAAAGGTGTGTGAGAGGGAGAGAGATTTAAGGGTGCTAGTGGGTTTTGCAAGTTGGGCATGTGCACGCTCGTACGACCCCGGGGCGTTGGTTCGAGGGGAGTGATACAGTCAGTAGACTGGTACCTGTCAGCGAGGGTGACACCATCGCCACCCCAGGTAGAGGCCTTGGCCTGCAGAGGTGTGTGAGAGGGAGAGAGTAAGGGTGCTAGTAGGTTTTGCAGGTTGGGCATGTGCGCGCCCGTGCGACCCCGGGGCGTTGGTTCGAGGGGAGTGATACAGTCAGTAGACTGGTACCTGTCAGCGAGGGTGACACCATCGCCACCCCAGGTAGAGGCCTTGGCCTGCAGAGGTGTGTGAGAGGGAGAGAGTAAGGGTGCTAGTAGGTTTTGCAGGTTGGGCATGTGCGCGCCCGTGCGACCCCGGGGTGTTGGTTCGAGGGGAGTGATACAGTCAGTAGACTGGTACCTGTCAGCGAGGGTGACACCATCGCCACCCCAGGTAGAGGCCTTGGCCTGCAGAGGTGTGTGAGAGGGAGAGAGTAAGGGTGCTAGTAGGTTTTGCAGGTTGGGCATGTGCGCGCCCGTGCGACCCCGGGGCGTTGGTTCGAGGGGAGTGATACAGTCAGTAGACTGGTACCTGTCAGCGAGGGTGACACCATCGCCACCCCAGGTAGAGGCCTTGGCCTGCAGAGGTGTGTGAGAGGGAGAGAGTAAGGGTGCTAGTAGGTTTTGCAGGTTGGGCATGTGCGCGCCCGTGCGACCCCGGGGTGTTGGTTCGAGGGGAGTGATACAGTCAGTAGACTGGTACCTGTCAGCGAGGGTGACACCATCGCCACCCCAGGTAGAGGCCTTGGCCTGCAGAGGTGTGTGAGAGGGAGAGAGTAAGGGTGCTAGTAGGTTTTGCAGGTTGGGCATGTGCGCGCCCGTGCGACCCCGGGGCGTTGGTTCGAGGGGAGTGATACAGTCAGTAGACTGGTACCTGTCAGCGAGGGTGACACCATCGCCACCCCAGGTAGAGGCCTTGGCCTGCAGAGGTGTGTGAGAGGGAGAGAGTAAGGGTGCTAGTAGGTTTTGCAGGTTGGGCATGTGCGCGCCCGTGCGACCCCGGGGCGTTGGTTCGAGGGGAGTGATACAGTCAGTAGACTGGTACCTGTCAGCGAGGGTGACACCATCGCCACCCCAGGTAGAGGCCTTGGCCTGCAGAGGTGTGTGAGAGGGAGAGAGTAAGGGTGCTAGTAGATTTTCAGGTTGGGCATGTGCGCGCCCGTACGACCCCGGGGCGTTGGTTCGAGGGGAGTGATACTTTCAGTAGACTGGTACCTGTCATCGAGGGTGGCACCATCGCCACCCCAGGTGGATGCCTTGGCCTGCAGATGTTCGTCAGAGAAGAGGGAGAGTCACGACATTGGTGGAGGCCTGGGCCCGCAGGTTTGTGACAGTGTGTGTGTGTGTGTGTGTGTGAGAGAGAGAAACCAAGCGAACACTCAATGTCACCCTCCCGACGCTCACCATGTCGATGCATGAACAGATAAGCTCCGTGGCATTCCCGATGAACCCCTTGTCGTCGAGCGCAGCCGTGAGGTCGGCGGAGGGGGTGATGATGCCGCTGGTGATGTTGTAGCCGAGGTTGATCGCAGGCGTGAGGATGCACGTGTTGCACATGGTCCTGACGTCTTCCTCAACGATGCCGGCGCACTGCGCGCACGCCCACGGGTAAGCGCCGACTTTGCCCTGGTAGGGGTTGGCAACCTGGCACCCCACACACGCGGCAATGACGTCGCCTCGGTTCCCATTGGCAGCAAGGAACTGCTCTTCGAAACAGAAGTTGCAGCCCCAAGCGTTGTACACGTTGGCGTTCTTCACACAGGCGAAGCACTGCTCGGTCTCATTCTTGCTTTTGACCCAGTCGGGGTGGCGGCAGTTGGCGCACGCGTACGCCTGCGCACATGCATTGGCAAGGTCGTCACGCAAGTTTGCTCGTCAGTGTAACATCGCATGTCACCTTGAGTCTGCGTTCGGTGCTCTGACGATGTGATCACGGTGATCTAAAGACCCCCTGGAGATTGCTCTGATGACGCTCTGCTGGAGTGCTCCGATGGTACTCTTCTAGAGTACTCGTACTGGTATGGTCATCAGAAGATGGTACACTTCCAGAGTACCATCGAAGCACTCCAGCAGAGCGTCATTAGCTGATGCTCGTATGCATCTCTGATGGTTGGTGCTCTGATGGTGCTCTGACAGTGCTCTAATGTTGCTGTAATTGTGCATGTTCGTGTGACTCTAGCAAAACACACCCTCGCGCCGATGGTGCATAGATAGGGGGTCCTACTACAGTGGTGTCGGGCCTAGCGCCAACCCACGTCATACCACAACAAGTTGCACCACACGGACCGTAAGCATCAACACCCTCGGAGGTGTGATCTCCAGCGAAAGCCGATGATGATGTTGTCTAGCCTTGATGGTTCAGACCCCAGACTCCAAGCCCTTAAACCCTCAAACGCCAACCTACCTTGGAGGTGTTGTCGGGCGTGGGACCGCCCATGCTCGCGTAGTTGAGCGCGGTCTCCATGCAGGAGACGCATCTGGAGGTGTCGCCGTAGACGGTTCCATTCACATTGTCGGCCGAGACTGGCGGAGTGAACACGGGTCCCCCTCCACTCGGCGCAACCGCCGTGTTTGTGCAGGTCGCGTAAATGCCTTCAGAGGGATGGAGGGGGGGGGGGGGGGGGACCAGCGATCAGCCGTGTTTGCAACAACGTTTGTGCCCCTCACCAGGAAACACAAGCCCCCTCTCTGCCTCTCCTGCCATCTCCCCCCCCCCCCCCCCCCCTTCTCCCCTCTCCCATGTCTCTGCCCTGTAATACCTCTTCCCTGTCTTCCCTATTCACATATATGCCCTCTCCCCCCTCTTCCCCCTCCCCACCCCGCATCTCCCCCCACTAGCAGTCCTTGATCAACACCTTGCTTGATCCAGCCCTTGTCGACAAGGTAAGGAGTGGTTGACGTGGTACCCTCCCTCCCCCTCCCCCCCTTTCACACTGCCGCTATCTGCCTGACTCTCTGTGTGTCTGTCTCACTCTGTAGGCCACTCCAACTTGTGCCCCGTCTGCCCCCACCCCACACCCCCCCTTGCTCACCATCGGGCTTGATCCAGCCCTTGTCGACGTAGTAGGAGTGGTTGGCGTGGTAGGCGCACGCGCCATAGTCGACCGGGCGCGTCTGCTTATCGTTCTTAAGCTGCATCCAATCAGCGTACTGCAGCGTGCCCGCGGGCAGGGGCTGGGCCGTAGGAGTCCAGATGCACTGAAGGCACCACGCACGCCAGTCATTCTCGTCGCTGCCAACGGCGATTGCGGGGATGTTGGCGCCTGCGTGTGGGTGTGCGTGGGAGCGCGGGGTTTGGGGTTGAGGGTCCTAGGTGGTGGGTCTAGGGCAGTGTTTCCGGATCTTGGGGAAATGATGGCTCAACCCGGGCCTCACGCTCATTTAGCCAATCTCAACCCGACCGAGACGTTTAAAAAAAAACGAAATTCGTTCAATCTCAACCCGACGCGCCAGACCGAATCGGCCAATCTCAACCCGAAAGTGCGTTTTTTCGGGTTGAGCGTTGGCTCAATACTGGTCTAGGGCCAAGGGTCCAGATGCACGAGACGCGCCACGCCTGCCAGCCATGTTTGGTGTCGGCGGGGTGCTGGCATTCAGCGCGTGCGCGTGCGCGGGGTTTCCACCCTAGCCCCGAACTCAGAGACAATGGGCCCTAACGCCTAGGGCCTAGGGTTAATAAGGGTTCAGGGTTGAGTTTCAAAGGTCCTATCGGATTGCAGTGGACGATGCGGTACCGTAGTCACGCTTTGCCGTCCGGAGGGTCCACTCAAGGCCCTCTTTAGTTTTCTTTGGTTTCCGGCAGGGGGGGGGGGGGGGGGGGGGGGGCAGGTAGGTCGATTTCAGACCCCATGCCGGAATATCAAGCGCCTTGACAAGAGGAGCCTGAATCCGTTTATATTTTTAGATTCGGCCTGATAATGCAAAAGTTATCAGGGTTTTAAGATTTCAAAATTTCATGATGTCCAAAAATGTTGACCTAAAACACAGCTCAATCAACCAAGTGAATTGATGTTCTGAAAACCCCATCGGACAGAGCTCGTCAAGAGCTTAAAAATGACATATACTTGACGGTCAACGGTCAACGGCACGGCAGGGTCAAGGCGGTCAAAGTTTGTGGGAAGTGGGTCCCCCACGGCCAAGGAGATATTTTCAAAAAAAATGCAAAGCTCCGGATTTCACCATAGAAGTCCATTGGCGCAAGTCCCGTCTCAAACGGATGAGGTTTGGGGCATGGGGTCTGTTTACTTCCTACCTGCCCCCCCCCCCCCCCCCCCCCCCCCCCCCCCCGGTTTCCGGACTCAATTTCACGTTTACCGAGCCCGTGCGGGGGGCGTTTTCGGACTTATTAGGCGGGAAGGCAAAGCATGACACGGTTAGTAGACGATTCAACCGACATCTTGCGACTCACAAACGGTGCAAGCGGCGCGGAACGTGCCACCTTCACTCGTGCCACTGCAAAGGCTGCACAGAAAAGGGTGGGGCCCAGGGCTCAAGGTTTCCGACAGCGGGTAAGGGCAGGGTAAGGGTGCAGTTTTTTTGCAAGGCGTATGACTCACAAACGCTGCAAGCGGCGCGGAACGTGTTGCCGTTGGAATTGGCGTCGGCGAAGGGGGGCACCGAGCCGGCGGCGACGCCGGCGGGGCGTTTGGCGTAGGTGGAGCAGTCGGTGCACCACTCGCGGGCACCGATGATGTCGGCTTCGACAGCGGTCACTGGGTTTTCTTTGTTCAGGCGGGTGACCAGCGCACTGTACTCGTTCAGGGGGACGTCGCGGTTGCTGCAAAGGGGTGGGGAGGGGGTGGGTGAGTGTGTGTGTGTGGGGGGGGGGATGATTGAGTTTTGAGTTTCTTGCAGATGTTGCGGAGCAGGGGAAGAAAGTTGGGGGGTGTGCGGTGGGGGACCTTTGGAGTGGGGGTGAAGATGCGGGGTGGTGGATCAACGGGGGGTGCGGTAGGGGACGGTGCATCTTCACATTTATTTTAATTCATTACTTCTTACAGCCCGGCCGCCAGCCGCCAGGACCAAGCTCGGCAAAAATCTGCCAAAAAACGACAAAAATGGCAAAAATCGACCAAAATCGGACGGTAAACCTTAAAAAACACATTAATTATATCTGCCCAGAAACCGCCATAGGCGGTTAACCACGCAATCGAAGAAGCACTGGTAGGGGGCTGGGGCTGCGGGGGAGGAGTGGAGGTTGATGGAGGGAGGGTGGTGGTGGCGGTGGGGGTGTTTGGGGGGAGTGCCGGGGGAGGAATCTGGCGGAGAGAGGAATCTGGGAGGGGGAGGGGGGGGGGGGGTCGCTGGGGTTAATATCTCAGGTTTTCGGGCACGCTGCGGTTGCTGAAGGGTCAAGCTTACATACGTTTGTGTGCATCGGCAGGCGAGAAGGCGAGCACTGATGAACGCGAGGGACGGCGGTCGGTAGAGCGACAGCAAGCGGGCGAGCAAGGGCGGAAGGGCAAGCGGACGCAAGGAGGGCCGGGCGGACGCGAGGAAGGGCAGGGAGAGAAAGGGCGGGAGAGCAAGGGCGGACAAACTGATGGGCGGGCGAAAAAAGGCGCGCGCGCGGCAGAGAGCGCGGGCGGGCGGGCGCGCAGGCGGCGCGGGCGAGCGGGCGCATGCTGGCAGGCGCAGAGGCCGGGGCGTAGGCGGGCGCAGGCGCGCACGCAGGTGGGAAAGTGGGCGCGTCCTGGCAGGCGCGCAGGCGGGCGCGAGCGCTTGCAACACTTGACACAGACGGTGCGCAGGCGGGGGGGGGGGGGAGGCGCAAGCGGGGGCGCAGTTGAGAGGGGGCGAGTGGCTTCGGCGAGAACACAAGCAGCGCGCAGGCCGGGGGCAGTCGAGACGGGGCGCCGGCGTGCGCACACCGGCACACAAGACGGTGCGCAGGCAGGGGGGGGCGAAGGCGGGGGCGCAGGCGCAGGCGCAGGTGAGAGGGGGTGAGCAGCGCTGGCGAGAATACAGGCGGTGCGCATGCTCAGGGCGAAGGCGGGGGCGCAGGCGAGAGGAGGCAAGCGGCATCGGCGAGCACACAGGCGGTGCACACTGGGGGCAGGCGCGGAGGGGCGCAGGCGTGCGCGCGCCGGCAAGTACGCAGGCGGGGGCTTAAGTGGGGCGCAGGAACGCACGCAGGGGGGCGGACGCGAGTGTTGGCGAGCACAAAAACGGCGAGCATGCGGGGGGCAAGTGAGAAGGGGCGCCGACGGGCGCGCAGGCGAGCACACTGACGGTGTGCATGTGTGTGTGTGTGTGGGGGGGGGGGGGCACCGACGGCGGTGCAGGCGGGGGGGGGGGGGGGGGGGCAAAAACGGCGGGGGCGCAGGCGAGCACACAAAGCGGTGCGCAGGCGGGTGGGGGGTGGGGGGGGCGAAAGCGGGGGCGCAGGCGCGCACAAAAGGCGACAGGGGGTGAGCGGCGCCGGCGAGCACACAGACAGTGCGCAGGCAAGAGGCGAAAACAGGGTCGTAGGCAGGGTCGCAGGCGCGCACGCAGGCGAGAGGGGGCGAGCGGCGCGGGCGAGACCACAGGCGGCGCGCGAGGTGGGGGCAGGCGCGAAGGGGCGCCGGCGTGCGCGCGCCGGCAAGTACACAGGCGGAGGCGAAGGCGGGGCGCAGGCGCGCACGCAGGGGGGCGGGCGCGAGCGCTGGCGAGCAAACAGACGGCGCGCATGCGGGGGGCGGGCAAGAAGGGGCGCCGACAGACGCAGGCCAACACACGAACGGCGCGCAAGCGCGGAAGGGGGGACAAACGAAGGCGCAGGCGCACACGCATGCACCAGGGGGGGTTGAGCGGCGCTGGCGAGCAAACAAACAGTGCACAGGCGGGGGGCGAAGGCGGGGACGCAGGCGAGAGGGGGCGAGCGACGCTGGCGAGCAAACAGACAGTGCACAGGCGGGGGGCGAAGGCGGGGACGCAGGCGAGATATGGCGAGCGGTGCCGGCGAGCACACAAACGGTATGCAGGCGGGGGTCGAAAACGGGGGCGCAGACGGGTTCGCGGGCGCGCACGCATGCGAGAGGGGGCGAGCGGCGGGCGCGCAGGCGAGAACACAAGCGGTTCACAGGCGAGGGGCGAAGGCGGGCGCGCAAGCGAGAGGGCGCGTCGGCGGGCGCGCCGGCGAGCACACAGACGGCGCACAGGCGGGGCGCGCCGCCGGGTATGCGTTCGCGGAAGATGGGGCACGGGCGGGCGTGCGGCCGGGGCACGCAGGGAGGGGAGGCCGCAAAGGAGATTGCTGGCAGCGGCGGTAGGGAGTTGCACCTCATCAGGGTGGTGCACCTGTTGGCTCAGAGCGCCCCTGCCCCTCGCTCACCAGAGCTGGCAGATGACTGGGGCGTTGGCCGCGACGCAGCCAGCGCAGTCGACGTCTTCGGCGTTGTAGGTATTGTTGAAGAGGTCGGCGTTCTGGCACACTTGCGCTCCGCACGCCCACATCAGGTCGGTGCGGTCACCGAGGGACTTCATGCACTCCTTGCACGCGGCGTTCTTGAGGCCGTAGCCGGCGGTCGCGTCGTCGAGGCAGTCCTTCTGCATGCCCTCAAGGGTAGACTGCTCGACCTGCGGGGAGCGGGGAAGGAGGGAGGGAAGGGTGTGTGGGGTGGTGGGGTGTGTGGTGGGGGAGGGTTGTGGGCACCTCAGAGTGCAGTCACGAATGGGGCCGTGGGGGCAGCGCATGGGTGCTGCGCATGGGGGTAGAACGGCGAGGGCGCGAGCGTCAAAGTGGGGGTGTTCCGAGGTGGGTGGGTGCGCACCCAATTAGGAGTGGGAGTGCTGAGGTGGGTGGGTGCGCGCGTGCCTGAGGTGGGTGGGTGGGGGTGCATGGGCGCCGCGCATGGCGCCGCGCATGGGGACAGCGGCGAGGGCGCGCACGTCACAGTGGGGCTTGATGCACCTAGGTGGGTGGGTGCACGCCCAAGTGGATGGGTGTGCTGAGGTGCCTCACCCTGTGGGTGGGTGCCCGAGCTGGGTGGAGCGCTGACAGAGGTTGACAGACAGCTTGGGCTCAAGCCGTCCCATCTACCAGCTACTCACCGTGAGGGAGCGGGTCGCAGCGGAAACGAGCGCAGGCGCCATGAAGAGCGCCAGCAGCGCGAGCGCCACTGAACGGGGTGCGGCCATCGTGGCGCGGGGTGGACTGCGAGTGTGGCGGAAAAGAAGGAGGCAGGGCAGGCACGACGTGAGCACGGTGGCAGCAGCTTGGGGCGGAGGCAGGAGTCGGCGCGCTGGGTCGAGGCCTCTTCCCTAGGGAAGACGCCCACTTGCAAACTTGCGAACTGCCATTTGGTGCCGATTGGCCAAGCACGCGGATCTCTCAGTGAAGGTTGTAAGCATCTACGCAACCATGATGATGATGGTGGGTTGCGTTGGGCGAGCGTCATAGGGGGGTGGGTGGGCTTTTGTTGGTGGGTTGTCGGGATGCTCCGCCGCAGGCAGAGCAGGACAGGAGGGCCGCTTGATCAAAGTTCGCGACGGCCAGGCATGCGTGCGCTGGCGACGCGGGCGTACACGTGCTGTTGCCTTTGGGGAGGATATTGTTGAGGTAGCACGGCCTCTGTGAGACGTGCATGAGCGTCGAGACGTGCATGAGCGCTAGGGCCGGTGGCATGCATTTGGCAAGCGTCCGTTGGCTTCAGGTTTGGCCTGCTGTGACAGGGAGGAGAGGGGAGAGGGAGGGAGAGAGGAACAAGGCTGGTTGGCGCGTCCAGACGACGCCTCCTGCGGCGCATGCGTGCACAGCTTGGGGTGTATCCAAGCCACGTGTCATCCTGTGGCTTGGTGCCTGTGGAGCAAGGCGCTGGGCAGCGGTGGCTGCGGCGGCCACGTGTTTCTGTCAGCGCGCATGTGACTCTCACCTTGGGGTGGCGTGCGCCAGGCGGGTGGTGGAAGGCTCCTTGCTGGGTGCAAGGTGGGACCGCAAAGAGAACTTGGGTCTGGGAGTGGTCCGAGTCTCGATTTTCGGGCTTTAAATGACCCATTACACTTGTGCTGTACGACATTTCACTTCGTGACTTCGAAATGTCGAAGTGTTTGACGCTGCTCACTACCGAACAGCCAAGTTGCATCCATGGATAGCAAGCTGTAGTGGTACAATCCCTCATATACCACATCATATCAGCGCAGCCTCGGCCTGGGGAGATCTGAGTTGAGAACTGCGACGGCGACGATGGCGAAATGAGAAATGGGACATCCCCTGCTTCTGGCTAGCTCCTCCCTATTCTCACATGGACAACTCGATAATCCCTCTCTCTACTCACTACGTTCATTGCAGTGGGTTGCATGGACCAAGCCCGTGCTGCCAGCACCACGCTCAGTCACACGCTCAGTCGCACGGGGCACGCGGCTTGGCGACGCGCTCGGCATGCGGAAGCTGACCAACTGCAGCGTGCAGGAATGTGCGCGCCATGTGGCAAGCTTCACGCCTCCAGGAGGTGAATATGTGCGTGTGCGTGTGCACGTGTGTGTGTGTGTGTGTGTGTGTGTGTGTGCGCGTGTGCGCGTGCGTGTGGGTGTGTGCGTGTGCATGTGTGTGTGTGCGCCTCCCCCGGGGGGGCCTGTCGAGTGAGCGCATGTGCTTGCAGGCGTCGGCACACGCGGCGTGCATGCACAAGGCGTGGGGCGCACACGCGTGTGTGCGCTCGCCTCGATGTGCGCTGGGTTGGCGTCGCCGCCTGCAGCGCAGCATGTGGGGGACAGGGGGGAGAAGAGGGGGCGGGGAGCTGTGGCGCAGGGGTGCTGGGCACACGGTGGAGGCTTTCAGCACGCAACAGCGGAAGACGCTGGCGTGCAGGCGTGCGGCGGCGGTGGTGTGTGCGCTCGTTTCGATGGGCTCGTCCAGACTTTGACCAGCGCCTGCCGCGGGGGAGCGAGCATGGGCCCCTTTGCCTCTGGGAGACACACTGGTAGGCTGGCGCTCGCGTTGCCTCGCAGGCTCTCCTAGTAGAGCCCCCCTAGACTTTGTATATCAAGCATAGGCCTGAACTCACAGCCCGGGTTCTCCTGTCGTACACGTGTAAAGCCTTCAAAACCAGTCGACGGCGGTGCCTTTCTCTTTTTACTTATGGCTGACCTCGATCCCAGGAATTGAGCCCTCCCTAGCGGCCTCGTTGGTGAGTGCGTGGACCCGGCTGTAAGCAAAGCGCTGCTTGCTGGACCACTGCGTATATGCGGAGTCTGCTCAATCGGGTGCAGGCGCATCTCGGGGCGTATGTCGACAACTTGCGAGCCTTGGGGTGCGGAGGCGCCTCACTGAGCAAACCCTTCCTAGAAACCCTAAACCCTCAAACCCTAAACCCTAACCCCACCCCCTGTAGCTACAGCTGGAGCTGCTGGCTCCGCAGCGGATGGTTGAGCAGCGGGGCCACCTGGAGATGTGGGTGGACACGCACTCTTTAGCACGGGCGATGCTGCCCGCTGGCGGGCGGGGGGGTTTGTGCGACGCGCTCCCTGGCATGTGTGCGACGTGGGCGTTGCTCGCTGCTGTCGACATGGTGCGCAGTAAAGCACGGTCGCCACTGCCTGCCTGCAGGTGTATGTTGCAGTGCTTCCTCGATTGATGCTTACAGCCGGGCCACCGGCGGCCGCAGGCTGCGCCCCCGAAAAAAAAACGAAAATAACGGGGAAAAAAGGAAAATAACAAATCGGGCGGTAACTTTACGGTTTCCCCTAAACAAACAATTAATTATTTCAGCCGGAAAAACGCCTATGGCGGTCTACCGCCCAATCGAGGATGCACTGGTATGTTGTCGTGGCTCCGACGCACGCGATGCGTGTGCTGGGCACTTTTGCGCAGCGCTGATATGCAGCACGTACGGCGGGGGCGTTGCCTGGGGAGCGATCGTATGCCACGCCCTCTACTGGGACGCACCACTGCTAGTGCCGTGGGATGTGCCGGACCTGCTGTGAGTGAGGTGCGCGCTTGGCCCCCTCAACACCGCAGCGGCGGCTGTGCTTGCGGCGCTGCCTACCGCCTGAACTGACGCGGCGTCTGGTGGAGCTGCCCCCACTGCCCGACCAAAATCGGAACGTCTGATCTGCGCAAGAGAATGCGGTCATAACGTCTGAGACAGTCTGGGGTGCGCCTCAGGCGGTGGGGGATGCCTGAGGCGGTCGATGTGGCGCCTGAGGCGGTTGGGATTACGCCTTAGGTGACGCCTGAGGCGATCGTGGGTGCGCCTGAGGCGGCGCCTCCGGCGGTCGGAGCGCCTGAGGCGCCGCCTGATCCGCGCAAGTGAATGTGACGCCTGAGGCGCCGCCTCAGGCGTTGTGAATGTGGTAGGGCTGTGCTGCGGCCACTCTGCTAGTTCAGCCCCTCTCCCAGGCGGGCGAGCTCGCCGCAGTGGTGCAGAGATAACCTTGCTGCTCGGGTGGTCGGGTGGTCGGCAGCTGGCTGCCGTGTGTCATCAGGCTGAGTGGCTGGAGGAGCAGGCGCATGGGGCTCCCACTCCATAGCTGCCCAGCCTGCCTGCCTGGGGGGAGACGGCACTGCGGGTGGGCCGTGAGAGAGTAGTGTTACATATCCACTGCCGGTGGTCACAATCAGTTCCTAAGTTCCAGCGGGACTATCAGACAGCAGGCACAAGGCCCACCAAAAGGTCAAGCTACAGAAGTAGCCCACAGTAGCGCCACCCACACTAGGTGGTGGGCGCCAAGCAGCAGCACAAGCCACAGGCACCTCACCACAGCCCCTCCGGGGTGGGTGGGTTTCCCGCACGGCCACGCGATCTTCATGGCTCACGAGTCCCGCCATCTTCATGGCACGCATACATTAAGGGCCTGCGTTGGCAAAGGAACAGGGGTTGGTAGTTGGCAGCGCGTGCGTGTGTGGGCGCGGGGGGGAGTCCTGCAGCTGTTCGGCGATTTCAGATGCGGTGGCGCTGCCTGGGGTGCACCAATGAATGGAAGGAGCATGTTTGAGGCAAATGTAAGTGCTGTGGGGCGCCGTGAGCAGGCAGCACTGATGAGTGAGAGGGTGTGGGTGTGGCAGTCCAGCCTCCGGTTCCCAGTCTCAATCTTCGGGACGCTACGTGATGCGATGATTCCCCAGGGGGCCCATCGGAACGGATCGGTGGCGGGGCATGGCCGGTGGGCGTGGCAGCGGCATCCCCCAGGTGAGCTGGCACCACGCATGTGCTGTTAATCATTCTTCCTCGGTGAGGGGTAGGGGCAGGTCAGGGGCAGGGGCAGGGGCAGGGCCGAGAGCTTGGGGGCGCGGCGCATGGGTGCATGCTCGCGCTCGGGGCAGCGTCCAACGCCAGCATCTACGCTGTCGTGCACGCACGGGGGTGGCCGCTGTGTCGACCTCGTCGTCGTGTGGCTACTCGACCTAATCATCGCAGGTGGGCCATGTCTTGAAGGCCATGGGCAGCTGTACACCCGGGGTTCAAATCAAGCTGCACCACTGGAGCTGGACAGTTCAGAGGCATGGGCGGATGCTGGACTGTGCAGAGGCATGGCTGGATGCTGGGCAGGGGCATGCACGCGCCGGGCGGCACATGTGAGTCACCATGCACCGTCGGGTGTGCATGCACGCATGGCTCGAGCCACACAGCCCAACAACAGCCAACTCCATGCTTCCTGACAATCCAGATTGGACCATCCTGACAATCCAGATTGGACCATCTGTGGTCAGTGCAAGATGTCTGCTGACCAGCTGCTCAGCAAACTCGAGCACAAACGGGAATCTTGCTGTGGCGCCGATCGATCACCCCATTGGGCGGGCGGGCGGGCATGATGGTGTGGTAAGGCCCCCTCCCCCTTCCCCCCTTGCCCACCATTCCAACCTGTGTGTGAGTGCCCTCCCCAACCCCAACCCCAACCCCTTGCGTGCGTGCGTGCGTGCGTGTGTCAGCCCACCCACCCCCCCTACCACAGCCTCATCATCTGATCCGCGCAAGTGAATGCGGGCATAACGCCTGAGGCGGTCCAGGATGCGCCTCAGACGGTAGGCGGTGGTGGGCGGTCAGGTGGCGCCTGGGGCGGTCTGGATGCGATCAGGGGTGGACCTCAGGCGGCGCCTCAGGCGGTCGGCGCCCCAGCCTGCGTGAGCGCGTGCGCGCCACCCCCCTCCCCCTCCCATCTGCATGTTCACACGCATGGTGGGCGCCAGTGGTTTCCTTGAGGAAATCGATCATGTCCTGTTTGCCCCCGCAACATTGGAGGGAACATGCCAAATTGCATCCGCAGGACGCGATTTTTGGCGGAAAAGTGTGAAATTGCCGATTTTCACACTCCGTGGCGGAATTCCCGCGATTCGCCCCTGCAGTTTCCCCCCAAAGTTTCCGGTTTGTCCCCGCAGCGGGGGCTGCGGGAGCGCTAAGGACATCACTGGTGGGCGCACCAACCCACCCCCATCTGCATGTGCACGTGCCGCCACTCAACACAGGCGTTTATCAAAACCATCGACACAAGAGATTCTCAAAATCATCAACAGGAACTCGGACAGTGTCACGACCAAGAGCCACAAGGAGAGACAAGAAGGGACGGCTATCAGCTGGATCAGCGTTAGCCGAGCATTCGCAGCGAGTATGCGGGGTAGGTTCTTGCTTGCCCCTATGCCTACCACCATCGCCTTCCACCATCTTCGGCCGCCCCCTTGCCTCCCCCCCCCCAACCACCCCTGCCGCCCCCTGCCCCACACCCCCACCACCACCACCACAGCCCCATCGTCTTATCCGTGCAAGTGAATGCGGCCAAAACGTCTGAGGCGGTCGGGGGTGCGCCTCAAGCGGTGGCGGGCGCCTGCGGCTGTCGGGGTGGCGCCTGAGGCGGTCGGGATGACGCCTATAGCGGCACCTGGGGCGATCAGGGGTGCGTCTCAGACAACGCCCGAGGCGGTCGGCCGCCTGATCCGCGCAAGTAAATGCGCCGCGATGTGGTAGGGCCCTTGCCTGCCACTCCCTCGCCTGCCACCCTCGCCAGATCTGCCTCGTCTCTCTCAACACACACAACAACACACACACACACACACACACACACACACAGCGACCGCGTGTTGCGCGTGGTGCTACACTGGCTGCTACGCGCCCAACTCTCGGGAATTGACTGGTCGGCTGTGACGGGGTGCCCCTTTTTCCGCATGCTGCGCACGACGCCTGGGGTGCAGCTGCGGGCACTGATGTGAAGTGGCCGGCGTTGGCGTGGGGCTGGTGTCCACCAGCCCAGGTAACGTGTCTGCCGACAAAGTGCTCGGCAAGCACGTCAAGCCTAAGGGAATGCAGATCGAATGTATTGGAGATCTGTCAAACCTAATCAAGGGCGACCGGGAATACCGATCGAGTGCATTTATCATACGTGTCGCACAAATCTAGATCTGCTGTGAAGTTGAGCACGCAGGCCGTTGGGGTTTGGAGATTTGTCGTGAGATCGTACTACGTGGTGGAGATTTGTTGAGAGGGACGGAGGACAATATTGATTTGTAAACAAAACGTTGGCGTCCGATTGCGACCCTGCAGCTACTCAGCAGCTACCCAGCAGCTACCCAACAGCGCTGCTACAACTACCCGCCATGGCCAGCATGGCGGGCAGCGACAACCATGGCCAGCAGCGACAACCAGTTAGCATCGTAATTCGCAACAAACCTGCAGCGCCATCCACAATGTAACCAGCAACCAGCAAGCAGCCGACACAGAACCGAACGGCAACCGAACGGCAACAGCAGCTTGGCTAGCAGGCGGCGCGCTGCAGCTAGGCAGCGTGCGTCATGCATGCGGCTAGCCGGTAACGCGCTGCAGCTAGGCAGCGTGTGTGTGGCGTGCGTGTTTCCCAGTGCAGCCAACAGCCAGCAGGCCGCATGCTGACGCTAGCAACGTGTATGCGTGCGTGTGTGTGTGTTGGTGGGTGGGTGGGTGTGTGGGTGCGAGCGTCCAACAGCTCCCAGTCAGCGGTGCTGCATGCTCGGAAGCATGCAGCTTGCGTGTGCATGCCAACATCTAGCAGGCAGCTTGCCAAACAGCTGGGCGTGCTGCAGGTAAGCGGCATGCGTGCGTGCAAGCATGCGCAGTCAGCTACCAGCAGGCAGCTTGCAGCAGCCACAAAAGCGATCGGCGCGCGTCACAGCAACGTGGTCGCCACGGCCTCATCTGAATCTCTGCACATCGCTTCTTGCAACGCATGCATATACAGCATAGCAACACACGAAGCTCTCGCAATGGTAAGCGCAGCGAATGTTTACACCACGGGCAACCGTGCCCCCAGAACCCTGTCGGACGGGGAACCCACAACATCTCCCACGGCAACCAACCTGGACCCTAACAACAACTCGGACGTTAGCACCAACAGCCCACCCCACGCTGGCGCTGAATGCAGCCATGTCCAAAGCCACAAGCGCCACGCCCCCACGCTCCGACCGACCCTGCAACACAGCCTGCAACAGCCTGAAACACCGCCACAGCCTGCACCACAGCGTACAACACAGCAACACAACACAGCCTCGGCACGTCGACGCAACACACAACACAACACAACACTCACAGCCGCAACAGCCCACGCCCTCCCACGCCCCAATTCCATGTAACCCCTGATTTGGAGCCTGTACATCTTCATCGCATATACTTGTGGCCCGTGTCCAGCCCATAGAGGAAAAGGAGGTGGACCACCCATCTTCAAACCTGACCTGGCTGTCGGCCAGGTTTGCAGGCGTCGGTGCAAGGGGCCACGCCTTCGTGTCCAAGGCAATACGCGCACACAGACACGCCGTCCTTCTGCCGGCTGCGCGTCTCTCGCCTGCCCCTAACCATGATGGAGCCCGCGCGCGTCGCGTGCGCCGCGGGGCAGGGTGTGCCGTCGCCGCGTGTGCTGCCGCCAGGTGGGCAGCCACCGCCACGTTCGGGTGGGCCGCCGCGGTGGGCAAGACCTCGTCCTATGCCGCGGCTGCCCAAGGGGCTGCCTGGTGGGCATGTGCTGCAGCACCAGCTGGCCGCCATCGGGGAGGGCGCGGTCGACGGGGGCGGCAGCTCTGACCACGAATCGTACGGTCACGGTGCCGGCGACGGTGACAAACATGATGACGGTGCCGGGGCTGCGGCCGAGCCGGGCGCAGGCGCTGGTGTGGGTGGCACCGCAGCGGATGGGCACGCTGCCCATGCGGCGCGCCGGGCGCACACACGCGCGGCCCAGGAGGAGGCCGGGCACCAGCGTGGCTGCCGCAGCCACAGCCGCCACAACGGCCGTGGCCGCGGGTGAGGCGGCGCTGCTGGCCGACCGTGCCCGTGCGGAGCGCACGCTCGAGGTGGAACAGGCGGCTGAGCGCAGGTTTTACTCTACAAAACCTTGTTTTGTGCATGGTGCAAGCCATGGTGCACAAACACACACACACACACACACTACACACACGCACACACACACACACGCAGGTTTTACTGTACGCGCCCGCAGGACCCCAAGGGCAGACTTGAGGCCTAGACTACACATCTAGGGGGCTGTCCTAGGAGAGCCTGCGGGCCCTTGCATGCCTGCGGGCCTGCGGGCCTAGGTGGTGGAGGTCGGAGCCCTCTGCCTAGCTGCTCGGCACCCTTGCGGGCCTGCGAGAGCCCTTTGTGGCCCTGCGAGCCTGCGGGCCTTGGTGGTGGCGGTCGGAGCTTGCCGCTGCTGACCAGCTCGGTGCCCCTGCGGGGCCTGCGAGAGCCCTTTGTGGGCCTGCGGGCCTGCGGGCCTTGGTGGTTGAGGTTGGAGCCCGTCACTGACGAACCGCTCGGTGCCCTTGCGGGCCTGCGGGCCTGCGGGCCTTCGTGGTGGGGGTCGGAGCTTGTCGCTGCTGACCCGCTCGGCGCCCTTTCGGGCCTGCAGGGGCCCTTGCGGGCCTACGGGCCTGCGGGCCTTGGCGGTGGAGGTCGGAGCCCGTTACTGACGAACCGCTTGGTGCCCTTGCGGGCCTGCGAGAGCCCTTGCGGGGCTGCGGGCCTTGGTGGTGTAGGTCGGAGCTTGGCACTGACGAACCGCTCGGGGCCCACGAGGGCCTGCCAGAGCCCTTTTGGGCCTGCGGGGCCTGTGGGCCTTGGTGGCGGAGGTCGGAGCCCGCGGCCGATCTTCTCGGTGCCCTTACAGGCCCGCTGTTGATCTGCTCGGCGCCCTTGCACATTGGCGAGAGCCCTTTCCGGGCCTGTGGCCCTTGGTGGTTGAGGTCGGAGCTTGTCTATGCTGACCCACCCAGCGCCCTTGCGAGCCTGCGGGGGACCTTTGCGGGCCTGCAGGCCTGCGGACCTTGGTGGTGGAGGTCGGAGCCCGCTGTAGTTCTGCTCAGCGCCCTTTGCGGGCCAGCGAGCCTGCGGACCTTGATGGTGGAGGTCGGAGCTTGTCGCTGCTGACCCGCGCGGTGCCCTTGCGGGCCTGCGAGAGCCTTTGCTGGGCTGCGGGCCTTGGTGGTGGAGGTCGGAGTGTGTTGCTGCCCACCCGCCCAGTGCCCTTGCAGGCCTGTGGGGGACCTTCGCGGGCTTGCAGGCCCGCGGGCCTTGGTGGTGGAGGTCGGAGCGTGTTGCTGCTGAGAAGACAACACCCTTGCGGGCCTGCGAGAGCCCTTGCGGGCCTTGGCGGTGGAGGTCGGAGCTTGTGGGTTGCTGACTCGCTCGGCGCCTTTGCGGACATGCGCGAGCCCTTGCGGCTCTGCCGGCCTGCAGTTCTTGGTAATGGATGTCGGACCTTGTCGCTGCTGTGCGCCCTTGTGGGCCTGATGGGGCCCCTGCGGGCCTGCGGGCCTTGGTGGTGGAGGTAGGAGCTTGATGATGCTGATCCGCTCAGTGCCCTTGCGGGCCTGCTGGGGCCTTTGCAGGCCTGCACGCCTTGGTGGTGGTGGTCGGAGCTTGTCGCTGCTGACCCGCTCGGCGCCCCGGTGGGCCTGGAAGAGCCCTTGCAAGCCTGCGGGCCTGCAGGCCTCGGTGGTGGAGGTCGGAGCCCGTTACTGACGAACTGCTTGGTGCCCTTGCGGGCCTGCGAGAGCCTTTGCGAGGCTGCGGGCCTTGGTGGTGGAGGTCGGAGCGTGTCGCTGCTGACACACTCGGCACCCTTGCGGGCCTGCGGGCCTGCGGGCCTTGGCGGTGGAGGTTTAAGCGAGTTGCTGCTGACCCGCTCAGTGCCCTTTCAGGCCTGCAGGGGCCCTTACGGGTCTACGGGCCTGCAGGCCTTGGCGGTGGAGGTCGGAGCCTGTTACTGACAAACCGCTTGGTGCCCTTGCGGGCCTGCGAGAGCCCTTGCGGGGCTGCGGGCCTTGGTGGCGTAGGTCGGAGCTTAGCACTGACAAACCGCTCGGGGCCCACGAGGGCCTGCCAGAGCCCTTTTGGGCCTGCGGGGCCTGTGGGCCTTGGTGGCGGAGGTCGGAGCCCGCGGCCGATCTTCTCGGTGCCCTTACAGGCCCGCTGTTGATCTGCTCGGCGCCCTTGCACATTGGCGAGAGCCCTTTCCGGGCCTGTGGCCCTTGGTGGTTGAGGTCGGAGCTTGTCTATGCTGACCCACCCAGCGCCCTTGCGAGCCTGCGGGGGACCTTTGCGGGCCTGCAGGCCTGCGGACCTTGGTGGTGGAGGTCGGAGCCCGCTGTAGTTCTGCTCAGCGCCCTTTGCGGGCCAGCGAGCCTGCGGACCTTGATGGTGGAGGTCGGAGCTTGTCGCTGCTGACCCGCGCGGTGCCCTTGCAGGCCTGCTGAGGCCCTTGCGGGCCTGCAGGCCTTGGTGGTGGTGGTCAGAGCTTGTCGCTGCTGACCCGCTCGGCGCCCCGGTGGGCCTGGAAGAGCCCTTGCAGGCCTGCGGGCCTGCGGGCCTTGGTGGTGGAGGTCGGAGCCCGTTACTGACGAACTGCTTGGTGCCCTTGCGGGCCTGCGAGAGCCTTTGCGAGGCTGCGGGCCTTGGCGGTGGAGGTCGGGGCGTGTCGCTGCTGACCCGCCCAGCGCCCCTGCGGGCCTGCAGGGGCCCTTGCGGACCTGCGGACCTTGGTGGTGGAGGTCAGAGTTTGACATTGCTGACCCGCTCGGCGCCCTTGTGGGCCTGCGAGAGGCTGTGCGGGCCTACGGGCCTGCGGGCCTTGGTGGTGGAGGTCGGAGCTTGTTGCTGACAACCCGTTCAGGGCCCTTGTGGGCTTGTGGGGGTGCTTGCAGGCCTGCGGGCCTGCGGGCCTGCGGGCCTGCAGGCCTTGGTGGCAGAGGTTGGAGCTTGTCGATGCTGACCCGCTCGGTGCCCTGCGGGCCTGCGGGCTGCGGGCCTGCGGGCCTGCGGGCCTGCGGTGCCCTGCGGTGCCCTGCGGTGCCCTGCGGTGCCCTGCGGTGCCCTGCGGTGCCCTGCGGGCCTGCGAGAGCCTTTGCGGGCCTACGGGCCTGCGAGCCTTGGTGGTGGAGGTCGGAGCTCGCTTTCGATCTGCTAGGCGCCTTTGCGGGCCTGCAGGGGTCCTGGCGGGCCTGCGGGCCTGCGGGCCCTTGCGAGCCTTGCGTTCCTGCGGGCCCTCACCAACCTATGCCGCGGCGCGGCGATGTGGCGCCTGGGGAGGGCATGGAGTGGGACGAGGGGCGACTTGTGGCATGCCGTACAACTGGTGGCTCCCCCGTGCCCGTGCGGCTCAGGCTTCTGGGGTTGCTGGCGATGGGGGAGCGGGCGCTGGGGGAGCTGGAGGCAGTGGAGGTGGAGGCAGTGGAAGCCGTGGAGCTGGAGGCAGTGCGCACGACCTCTGCCTCGCTGTGGTGTGCCTCCAGGAGATGCACATTGCAGCCGATGATGTTGTGAGGATGGGCGGCGTCGACCACTACGCGTCTGGCTGCGCGCACCTCCTAGGGACCTAGTCCTGCACCTCCTTCTTGGGGGGGGCGGCGCAGGAATCTCGGCTGGCGTCACCATCCTCGTGCGGTCGGACCTCGTGGCGGCGCTCCAGCTGGTCGTCCAGGCGGCTGGCGACGGCCGGCTGATGGTGATGGATTTTGTGTGGGGAGGTGCTGGTGAGGGTGCTGGAGCTGGGGAGCTAGGAGTGGCAGAGGCGGGCGGCTGCGCCACATCAGCGCGTTCCTGCCAGCACCCCAGCCACACGGGCAGGCGCAGTTCCTAGAGCAGCGCACCCCCCCCACACTCGCTTTCCTTGCGTCATCCTTCTTTTTCCCGAAACGACTTTCCCGGTTGTGCCGGTAATTCGGCCTTCATCCTGAAGAATCGCTTCGGAAAGTGCGGAAATCGACGATTCCACAATTTTTCCGAGGAAATCGTCTGGCCTCGCACCTCCTAAAACATCGGCGTCGCAACCCTTTGGACAAGCTTTCCGTCGTTTCTCGATCGGGAAGGAAACCCCTGCAGGGCCTGTACCTGTCTCCTTTGGTGCCGGGCCGGCTGCGTCTACGTCAGGGATTTCCCGTTTTTCGGGAAACTTAAAACGCACCTTCATCGAGGGTGCGTTCACGATGGTATTGGGGAGGGTGCGCTCGGGAAAAACGACGATTTTTCGGGAGAAAAGTGTGAAATCCTCGACTTTCGCACTTGAAGCGATTTTTCGGGCTGCAGCCCGAAATCCTTAAGAAACAGGAAAATCATCTTAGGGAAAACCATCTTCGGCAAAGGATGACTGTCCCCAAGGGAACCCTGGTGTGCGTGCCCATTTCTGGGCCAAACGTGACCTGGCCGATAGTTTGAGGGCATGGTTGGGTCAGCAGGCGGCGGGGGCGCCTGCCCACGGCCACGCGGAGCTCATGCGGCGGGATGGTGGTCGCTCAAGCCGCGCCTGGCTCGCGAGGCCCGCCGCCTGGACTGCGAGCTCGGTCTGCGGCGGGATACAGTCTCTGTGGAGGTGACCAGGCTGCGGGCAGAGCTCCAGCGAGCGCGCGTGGATGTCGAGGGCGGGCGCGACGGCGGGTGTGTCATGTGTCCGGCGCATGCTCGAACCCCCCTCTACACCGCAGTGGCGGTCGTGTGTGTGTGGTAGAACCAGCGGGACTAGAGAGCAGGCCCAAGGCCCATCAACAGGTCGAGCTACAAAAGTAGCGCACAGTGGCGCCTTCCACACTTGGTGGCAGGCGCCAAGCAAGCAACACAGTGAAGGCTCCACACTCAACCCCCTCCCAACCCCTCCTGTGACTGGAGGGCGGGCCCAAGGTATAAAACCTCGAAGGGACCAAAAAGCCCCTCCCAAACCACTGGAAGCGGGGCTGGTAGCACACCCGCCGCAGCGCTCTACCCAGCGACCACACCGCACCCGCCACCGCACGCGTGTGGCACCACCTCCCCTTTAAAAACACCTCCGGAGAAGATGCAACTAGCACGCAGGTGCGGCCACCTGCTCGCCGTCAACCACGAGGCTTGCGCTTCCCCGTAGCCTTGGCAGCGAGGAAAGCAGGCCTGCTTTCCTCACTGCACCTTGGCGCCCGGTGCTGCGCCTCCTTGCGGTCACTGAGGACGTCGATGACGGAAGCCAACAGGTCCGTGCAGACGCTGTGTAATGGAGCGACGGAAGCGCACGTCGGGGTCGGCCACGGCGCCAGTCGTCACGGTGAAGAGCACACGCAACAAGCCACCATGGCACCCCACGCGCACTCGGAGGCCCTTGAACACCGTGACATGGCCACCACCGCCCTACTGCTGCGAGTTCCATGCGAGTCGCATGAACAGGGCCATCGGCGGCTGCACGGCCATTGCGGCCGCGCGCAGCGACTGCAGCAGCTCGCCGCTCGACCCCACGAGCATTTGGCCCACCAAGTCATTCCGACTCCAACAACGCACAGAGCATAGATACGCTGGCGCTCGAGCTCGCCGGCGTCAAGAAGAGTGCACGCGTCCCAGATGGCGCAAAATGTCAGCGACACGACAGTCGCCGGGAGCAGTGGTGCCGTCGTGCTGCTGACGTTGCGGAACGATGCAGATACAATGACGCCACCAGCCGGCTCCAGCTGGAAAGAGACGCCATGCACGAAGCACAAGATCCGTAGTCAGGCAGACGGGCTGGCTGACGCCACCCTGCCCTGCCACATTCCCAACGCCCGAGACAACGCCTTAGGCGTCCCATTCACTTTCGCGGATCAGGCAGCGCCTACGGCGCGGCGACCGCCTGAGGCGCCGCCTTAGGCACACGCCTGATCGCCTCGATTGCACGCCTGAGCTCAGGCGCCGCCTCAGGTGTCATCCCGACCGCATCAGGCGCCACCCCGACCGCCTTAGGCGCCCACCACCGCCCGAGGCGCACACCCGACCGCCTTAGGCGCTATGACCGCATTCACTTGCGCGGATCAGACGATGGGGCTGTGGTAGGGCTAGGCACCTGCCGCGCTCCGGCGCCGTTGCCGCCGCTGCCCCTCTGCATCCTCATCATGCGTGATGATGATGACAGCCACTGAGCACGTTCCCCAGGTAGCCACGGCCCGTGACGAGCCGGGTGGCAGCTGCCGATGGACAACTGCAGCACGGGGCTGCGTTGCAGTGAAGTATGTTTCCCACACGCGTGCTCCCCCCTCCCGCCCTGGTTTAGGGTTTGGGGTGTAGGGTTTAGGGTTTAGGGTTTAGGGTCTAGGGTTTAGGGTTCAGGGTTCAGGGTTCAGGGTTTAGGGTTTAGGGTTTAGGGTTTAGGGTTTAGGGTTTAGGGTTTAGGGTTTGGGGTTTGGGGTTTGGGGTTTGGGGTTTGGGGTTTAGGGTTTAGGGTTGAGGGTGCACCCCCCGATGGGAGGGGCCGTGCACAGATGCTGTGTGCACGCAGCGGTGCCAGCTGCGGCAGACCGCTTGCGAGCACCCCAGGGAAGGCAGCAACAGCGAGCCGGGCAGGCTGAGCTCAGCTCAAGCAGCCATGGCAGCAGGCACAGCGCTGTGGGCCGCATGACTGGCCCGCACGCACGTAGGCGGCATCTGCATGCATATGAGACAAGGCGCACCAGGTGGCTGATCGAGGTGCTGCCAGGTTTTACAGGTTTTACACGTATGCACCCAGAGGGCCCCGGGGCGTGATTTAAGGCCTAGAATATACGTCTAGGGGGGCTCTACTAGGAGAGCCTGCAAGGCCACCTGCGCGCCAGCCTACCAGGGGAGGAGCCAATGAGGCCAAATGACTGCCCGTGAGGACCAAATTGGGTCAATGTTGCTTCTGTGCCTCCGATTTCGTCTCGATACAGAGCAAACAATCGGCTGATGCTAAGGTGACCCAGGCTGCCAGGAATACCTGTGCTATTGCAGTTCTTAAACTGTTTGGCACACCCTTGGGCACACCCAACAAAAAACAAAAATCACAAAAGCAAAAAACATGAATTGTCGATGCGTGCACCCCCGAGTGGCGACATGCCCCAAGCCAGCCGTGACACCCGTGGGACCTGCAGACTGCACAGGGGTGGCGTGGAATGGAGGCAAATTCCAGCCATGCATCCGCACTAGTTGCCCTCGTGTGCTCGCCTCCGACCACCGCACGCCCGACCAGAGCAGTTCTAATAAGCACCTAGTTGGTGGCATTATACCACACGGCAAATTTGAAAGGGAGATGTGCCCCTCCCGTGTTTCGTATTTTTCGTATTTTTCGTTTTGAGAAAGTGAGGTGTGCCAAACCGTTTGAGAACTGCGACTTCGAACAGCAGTTGGGGGTTCTTCGAACAGCAGTTGAATACGCAAACAACGCAAACAGCAACAGCAACGGCGATAACAAACGGGGTGCCTTATGGGAGGTTGCCCACTCACACGTTGCACGTACACACGCGTGAAGCGTGGGCGATCTCCGTTCCATAAAAGGCTGGCCCTCCCTCCAATCGGCCCATTATCCTCCGCCCCTTGGAGGTGCCCCCTTTCCCCTCTCGGAGCACGGCGCGTCTCGTGCGCACGTCTGCCTGCAGGTGAGCGCTGCCAGATGGCTACCAAACCACCATTACGCCATACCACACCATACGCCCCTGGGGACGTCTGTCAGTGCTTGCCTCGCCGTCTCCGCCCCCAGCCCATCATGGATCACAGCCAACAAGCCATGAGGGGGAGGCGGGGCCCTGTCCGTGGCCAGGGCGAGGGAGAGCGCACGCTCACGGGCTGTGAGCTCGACCACACCCGCTGCTTGCCACCGTCTCCCCCCTCCGCTCCCATGCCCACCTCGAATCTCAGGCATGCAAGGCAATGCTGGCTTGGGGGGTTCCGGCGCCCCACATGGAGCAAGCGGCGTAGAAACACGTGTTGGCGTGCTGGCTTATCGCTTCTCCCTCACCGTGGCAGCCGAAGCATGCCCACGACGGATGCGTTTGCGCAAACCCACATCCCATGCCTGCCTTCACCCTAGGACCACGTCGAGGAACGCGTTCACGCCACGCAGCCGCGACACCCTCATATGCCCTCTACTATAGTTGCCCTCACCCTCACCCTCACCCTCACCCTCACCCTCACCCTCACCCTCACCCTCACCCTCACCCTCACCCTCACCCTCACCCTCACCCTCACCCTCACCCTCACCCTCACCCTCACCCTCACCCTCACCCTCACCCTCACCCTCACCCTCATATGCCCTCTAATATAGTATGTTCTCAAAGTATGCCCTCACTCACACTCACCCTCCCCCACCCAGCCCCCCACCGCCGTACAGTGCCGGCCGATCTCCGACGGCGGAGGCACGCCTGCTCAGCCGCGGCGGCCGCAACATACTATACGCACTCACCCGGCGCCCCAGCGCCCGACCGCCGCAGGCAACACACACGGACCGGCCGACCCCGGCGTCGGCACGCCTGCTCGGCTGCAACAAATGCCCCCACCCAGCCCCCCACCGCCGCACAGTGCCGGCCAATCTCTGACGGCGGAGGCACGCCTGCTCGACTGACGCAACCGCCCCCATGCGCCCACACCCAGCCAGCGCCCCACCACCCGACCGCCGCAGGCAGCACACCACGGCCCGGACGATCCCGGGCGGCGGCACGCCTGCTCGACTGCCGCAACTGCCCCCACGCGCCCACACCCAATCAGTGCCCCACCGCCCGACCGCCACGGGCAACACAGTGCCGGCCGATTTCTGACGGCGGCTGCACGCCTGCCCGACTTCCGCAACCGCCCCCACGCGCCCACACCGAACCAGCGCCCCACCGCCCGAACGCCACAGGCAACACAGTGCCGGCCGATTTCTGACGGCGGCTGCACGCCTGCCCGACTGTCGCAACTGCCCCCGCGCGCCCACACCCAACGAGCGCCCCACCGCCCCACCGCCGCAGGGAATACAACCGGCCCGGACAATCCCGGGCGGAGCACGCCTGCTCGATGCACATACCCTTACCCACCCTCACCCACCACCCCACCGCCCGACCGCCACAGGCAGCACAGTGCCGGCCGATCCCCGGCGGCGGCACGCCTGCCCGACTGCCGCAACTGCCCCCACGCGCCTACACCCAACCAGCGCCCCACCGCCCCACCGCCGCAGGGAATACACTCGGCCCGGACGATCTCCGATGGCGGAGGAACGCCTGCCCGACTGCCGCAACTGCCCCCACGCACCCACACCCAACCAGCACCCCACCGCCCCACCGCCACAGGCAGCACACACGGGCCGGCCGATCCCGGGCGGCGGCACGCCTGCTCCACTGCCACAACCGCCCCCACGCACCCACACCCACCCGCCACCCCACCGCCTGACCATCACAGGCAGCACAGTGCCGTCCGATCTCTGACGACTGAGGAACGCCTGCTCGACTGCCGCAACCCCACGCGCCCACACCCAACCAACGCCCCGCCGCCCCACCGCCGCAGGGAATACACACGGCCCGGACGATTCGCGGCGGCGGCAAGAACGACCGCCGCTGGCTCGAACCCTTCCCCCAGGCAACACGCAGAGAGGGTCTGAGCCACGTGCATCTCGACACAGCTGGCACACGCTCCGTGCTCACGATAGCTCACACTGTGTGCGTGCGCCCCCCACTCGCAGTCTGACTGATGGACGCCAGGCTCACGCCTCGCAACCGAGGTAGGGCGCTGACGCCCTCCATGGGTGCACTTCGCCCGGTTGCGACGCCTCTTCGCCGCCTATGCACCCTATGCACCCCCACTGGGCATGGTTTTAAAGATGATGGTGTTTACGGGTTTGGGTTCAAACCAAAAATCCTACAAGCCTAAAACCCTGAACCCCAAACCCAAACACTTAACCCTTGATGTGTGGGCGTGTAGGGAGGGCGTCTGCCAGAACCCAAAGAACTTCACCGCGGCCTACCCGGCCAACGCCCCTGCCTTTGACTGCCTTACGTGCGTGGCGTACCAGGACCCCGTCATGTGCCAGGCCCGGTGAGATGGGACGCCGCGCGCCCGACACGCCCCACCGCTGCCGTCAAAGCGCCCTCCCTCTTGCCCATGCGCTCCCACACTCCCTCACTCCCTCACGCCCTCATTCTTGCCCGTGCGCCCCCCTGCTCCCTCGCCCCCCACGCCCCTGACCCCTGACCCTTTTTGCCGCGCGCTCCCTCCCTCCCGCGTGCTTCCTCGTGCTCCTTGCCCCCTCGCCCCCTAACCCCTTGCCCCACCGCCGCTGTCAAAGCTCACTCCCTCTCGACCGCGAGCTCCCTCACTCCCCCACTCCCTTGGCCCCCCCACCCACCCACCCCCGCTCCTGCCCCCTCGCCCTCTCGCCATGTCCGCCTGGCGCCCGCTCGCCCCCGCTCCCTGCCCCCTCACCCCCCCCTCCCGCAACTGCCCCCTCGCGCCCCCGCTCCCTCGCGCACCCAACCTCTTGCCCTCACCCCCCACTTGCTCTCCCTCGCCCGCTTGCTGCCTCTCTTGCTTGCTCGCTCTCCCTCTGCCGCTCTCGCTCTCCCTCATTCTTCCACATGCTGCTGCTGCACTTGGCGCGTCAACATGGACAGCGATGCTCTGCACCCACGCTTGGCAGAGTGCTTGCAAACAGCCGCACGCAGGCGCTATTCAGACCCCCCCCCTCACACACAAACACACCAACACTAACACCACACGCACACTCGCCACCGCAAAGGCTCCCCCTTGCCTGCCCCCTCCCCCCCTCCCCCCCCCGATGCACAGCGTGCTATGTGCACGCTGGGCAGCTTGCACGCTCTCCAGAGCACCAGGTCCACCCCACACACTAAAAACACACGCTCTACTACCGCCAACCCCTACGCCAGCCGACCCCTGCCCTGCCAGCCTCCCGCCAGCCTCCCGCCGCTGCCAACACACACACCCTGCCGCCTCCTGCCCACCTGCAGCATCTCGATGGTGCCCTCCCCGTACTCTGCCTTGGCCACGACCGCCGTCCTGGCCGCCCGCAAGTGGTGCGTCGAGGCCGCCACCTACAAGAGAGCTGTCACCTTCGCTGCCGGCGTCGCCCCCACCGTCCACACCGACTCCTACGGCCTCACGCCCTCCTTCAGCGACGCCCACTCTGGCTCGGCCGCGTTCACCGCCGCGGTCGCCGTTTGTGAGTCGCAAACCCTACAAAAAATCAACTCTTAACCAATCAAATCCTGAATCAGCCCTTGACCCCGACCCCCGACAAACGCTGGAAACAAACTTCACCCTAAAACCCTAGACTAGGTCACAATTTTTGAGTCACATGCTGCACCCCGATTTTTGTGCTCCGACGCCCCCCGGCATGGCGGCCACGACTTCCCTTGCCTGCACCACCACCTCCAGATGCTCGCACACACACTGCTGCTGATGCAAAACCACGCTACTACTGATGCAAACCCACGCCCACACGCTACTGCTGATGCAAACCAACGCTTGCACCGGTGCGCCGGCCACACACACACACACACACACACACACACACACACACACACACACACACACACACACACACACACACACACACACACACACACACACGCACACACGCACACACATGAGCTGCTGCTTATGCTGCTGCTGACTCAAGCTCACGCCAACTGGTGCGCTGCCCTGCTCTGCTGACCCACAGTCTACGCACACACGAATGCAGGCGCCAACATCCCCGAACCGGGCCTGTATGTTCCCACGAACGTGGCGGTTGTCACCGACTGGAAGAACTGGTGCCTCAAGTGCCTGTGGTCGCCCACCGCCCAGCCCAAGCCCGCCGGCACCCTCGTGTACTCTGACTGGAAGACCAGGACTGCCGCCAACATGCCTGCCCCCGACTACGGCGCGTGCGCGTTCCAGGCCAACCAGTCGTTCTCCGTCGAGGCCAAGATCATCAAGCCCGTCGGCATCAGGGCGACGTGCGCCTGGGAGAAGACCACCGTGCTCGACGAGTTCATTCCGCCCGTGGTGAACCCCGGCAACACCATCGTTCTTGCGACCGGCTTCGCCATCGGGAAATGCCTCGACTGCATGGACACCACGTACCAGAACACGGACGTCCCGGGCGGCGCTGGCACCCAGCCCATCAACACGTCCAAGGTGCGCTTCAGGGGGGTGCGGCGGGGGGAGGGAGGAAGGGGTCTGAGAGAGGGAGGAAGGGGTCTGGGGGGCGCAGGGGGGGGGGCGGGGGGGGGCAGGAGACGCACTTTTGCAGCCGTGCGGGAGGAGGGTTGGTTGCATGCATGGCGTGGGGGTCGAGGGCAAGCGCGAGGTGATCAGACATTAACAACACCGTGCACGGTGGCCTGTCCACTACGTGCGCAGGCGTACGCGTGCGCGCTGTGCCGCCACCCCAACTGGATAACAGGGACGATTGCGATCACGGCCAAGGACAAGGCCCAAGAGTGCTATAACAGGGTGACCAACCAGAAGGTGTACAACAGTTGGGACTGCAACTACTGCTACGAGGCCAGCTTCGTGGCTGGCTTGACCGTGACCAATCCCGATGTCTCGACCAAGTGCATGAAGTGCGTCACGGCCAACCTATACGAGGACAAGGTAGGGCTCATGATCCTCTCTGTCTCGCCCCGCCTCGCCTCGCCACACACACACACACACACAACACACACACACACACACACACACACATGCACACACACACACACACACACACACACATGCACACACACACACACACACACACACACACACACACAGGTCGGCTCGTACAACTGGGCCTGCGCAGAGTACGCCAGCATCCTTGACGAAGACCTCCAGAAGATGTGCATGGACTCCATCCTGGAGCCAGCCCGTAACACTGAGAACTTCATCACCGGCACCAACCCAAACAGCCTGCAGCTTACCGACCTACCCGCCAACCTGGAGAACGCCGAGTATGTCGGCATGGTGACGGAGGTGATCGGCTCGCGCATCGACATGGTGGGTGGTTGCAGGCTGTCTCTCTGGGTCTTAGGTTTAACGATGTCTCGTGTGGGGCGAGTTTAATGCTGTCTCGTGCGCTGCGCATGTTGCCCCCCCCCCCCCAAGCGCACAAACCAGTGAACACACAGCACACAACGCACACACACACACGCACACACACGCACACACACACACACACCACATCACCCCAGAACCCCCCACCCCCCCAGAACCCCCCCAGCTCTCCCCCAGCTAGCCCCTCGCCACCCTCCAGCACCCCACAGCACCATGCAGCACAAGTGCCTAGCCCACATGCTGCAATGCAGCTTATAGATTGTAGTTTAGAGTACGCACCCTTGGGGCGTGGGATTGAGGGAGCTGCCTAACGAGGCTAGCTACCATTGAAAGGTGCTGTGAGGGGGGTTGGCCAGGGGCGGCTCTGAGCCCCAAGTGCCGCCGGGTGGTGATTACAGAGTGGAGCTGCTGCACCATGAAGGTGTGCAGCTTCCGGCCGCAACTGAGGGCAGCATTCCGATGCACCCCCAGCTGCTCTAGTGTGCCTATCGTGTGCTATTTTTATAATTTGACGCCTGACAACTGTCCCTCTCCCCTGCAGGCCAAGGTCTCCACCTGGGGCACGGGCGGCCTGGCCGCCTGGTACATTGCTGCGTGCCTGGAGTGCTCCGCCATGGAAAAGGTAAGCATGCATGCGCCCTTGGTCCCTTCATGTTTGTATGCCTTGGGCCCGCCTTCTGGCCGCAGGAGGGGTTGGGTGTGGAGCCTGCGCCGTGCTGCTGCTTGCTTGGTGCCCACCACCAAGTGTGGACGGCGCCTTCGTGCGCTACTTGTGTAGCCTGACCTTTTTGGTGGGCCTCGTGCATGCCCTCTTAGGTCCCGCTGGAGCCTTGGAACCGAATGTGTGACCGCTGGCAGTGGAGTGTAAAACAACTGCATCAGCATCATGCATGCGCACAAACGCACGCATGCAGCATGCACACGCGTGCACCCCTGCCACACTCGGTCGCATAAACATGCAGCACACCCAACACACTCTGCAAGCCTGGACACACGTGCACCCCTACCACGTGCACCCCTGCCACGTGCACACACGTGCACCCCTGCCACACACGCACACTCCCTCGCACTCAGTTAGGGGTTCAGCAGGAGTTCATCTTAGTTGACGACCCCCCTGTATTACCGGTGATACGCTTTTCATCACACTTTCTGACGCATGGCACCAGAGCTGTGGTTGGGCAGTTGGGACGTGCGGCGGCTCGTCAGACAGTGTACAGTTGTAAGGCACCCCTTGTTGCACACATGTCCACACTACACATATGCTCCAAACATATGCTCCAAACATGCTTGCTCCAAACATGCTTGCTCCCATGACTCATGACGCGCTCTAAGGCGCGCAAACACAGTGCGGCCGCCGGCGCGCTCATCGCCCGCGCGGCCACCACCACAGAATCACCGGTGGGCAGCAGCTCCCCCGGCTCAGACTCCTCGCCACGCCACCGCGCGTGCGTGGATGCGACACAGACACAGCTTTCGGCGCTCCACGGGGCGCGGGGGGCAGCCACATACGCGGAGGCTGCGCAACACCTGCATGGCGACGCCAGCAACCACATCTCGGCCTCGGCCGACACCACAGACGCCCTCCGCGCCCTCAGCGCGGGGCAGGCAGACATCAGACGCCTGGTAGGGGGGCTGCTGGACAGGGAGGCGAGGGCGCGCGCCCAGCCACAGAATGCGCCGACGCAGGTGGGCGCGCCACAGGTTGCCGACGCCGGCCACAGCGGTGCCCTTGCGGGGGTGCTCGCTGTGGTGCAGGCGCAGGCGCAACAGATTGCGTCCCTGGTGGATGTGGTGAGCCTCCTGGTGAGCCGCGTCCCTGGGGCGCCCATGCAGATGCCGCATGCAGAGCCCGCCCGCGCGCGGGCCGGCCATGCGGCCCACAGTGCGGCGCCCCGCGCTGCGCCTGCTGCCGAGGCTGCTCAGCCTGCCCGGCCCGCTGCTGCTGCCGCCCCTGTGGCGTCGGCGGGGGGGGGGCCGGCGACGGAGCGGCCTGCGTCGGGCGCCACGCGTGCCGCATCTGCGCGCGGCCCCTCCCGCCGGGGGGGGCTGCCTGCGCGTGTGGGCGACACGTTGCTGCGCCGCAGCTTCGTGCTGTCCATCCCGGTGGCACGCGGCGCCAACTGGTTCCTCGCGGGCGGTGGCAGGCGGATGGATGAAGAGGAGGCGACGGCGGCGGCGGCGGAGCGGATCACACACACACACACACACACACACACACACACACACACACACACACACACACACACACACACACACACACACACACACACACACACACACACACACACACACACACACACACACACACACACACACACACACACACATACACACGTGCAGCGCCACAGCGCCGCAGCGCCACCGCGTCACAGCGCCACAGCGCCACAGCGCCGCAGCGCCACAGTGCTGCAGTATCAAAGTGCCCCCCCCCCCCCCGGCCCTACCTGGCCCTACCTGGCCCTTCACATAAACGCTTAGCCCTCCACCCAACCCCTCACCCCTTAGACCCTGCACCCTCACCCACCCACAGCGTCGCAACATCACCTGGTCTGAGATCCCTAACCACGGCAGCGTGGCGGAGGACCCGCGCGTGCCGTTCGTCAAGGTCGCCTCTGCGGCTTACCCGCCCGCAAATTACACGCTGATGGACTGCACTACTACGGTGCTGGCGGCAATGACGAACGAGCAAAAGGCGTACCTGGTCTCGGTGTGTGTGTGTGTTGTGTGTGTGTGTGTGTTTGTGTATGTGTGTGTGTGTGTGTGTGCATTTGTGTGTGTGTGTGTGTGTGTGTGTGCGTGTGTTCGTGCATGTGGGTGTGGGTGTGCAAGCGTTGAGCTTGCAGAGCCCCCCCCCTCCCCCTCCAAAGCGCCCCCCCAAAGCCCCCCCCGCCCGCCACCGTCCCCCCCACCCTGTCTCCCTCCGCTCAGCCTCCACCCCTCACCCCCACCCACTCACAATCGCGACCTCTCCCACCCCCCAGGTGCTCGCTGGTGCCACGTGCACAACCCAAAACGGTCTGGCGGTCAGCGTCCTTTCGGGCAGCATCGCCTGCGACTCCCCCACAACCATCCCCGTGTGCAGCCTCCACGTCCCAAGCACCACCTTCTCTGGCTACATGCTCGTCCACCTCGACGAGACGATCCAAGTGAACAATACGGGCGCGATCTGCGTGGCGGTGAGTGGCGCGTGTGTCAGGGTTGACATGTTGCAGGTTTCAAACGTTGCAGGTTTTACACGCTACAGGTTTTACACGTTACAGATTTTACACGGACCCTGGGGCGCGAATTAAGGCCTAGACTGCACGTCTAGGGGGGCTCTACTAGGAGAGCCCGCAAGGCCACGCAGCGTGCCAGCCTGCCAGGGCGTGCGTAGCGGACCACCGAGCCAGTGTTTCCATTAGCCACCCCGCTCCCTGCAGTAGTGCAGTTCTGGCTTGAGATTGGCCGATTCGGTCTGGCGCTGCGGGGTGAGATTGTGCAAATGGCGGCACGCGAAACAAACGCCGCAGGCGGTTTAAGATTGATCAGGTGAGGCCTGGTAGACCCATAATTTTCTCAAGATCCTCATCTAAAACTCGCGCAACATTCCCTTAACCTCCGAAACCCTTCAACCCTGAGCCTGAAGCCCCCCCCCCCCAAAAAAAACTTCACACCCCTGCGCAGTGCATGCGCAATTTCACCGACGCCACCTACTACCACGCCAACGAGGACTTTGCGTACGCGTGCGAGCAGTACTGCATGAACACCTACACGATCTCAAACCGTGAGTTTGGGGGGGTTTGGGTTTATGGGGGTTGCGCACAGTCCCCATACATTTTCCTTGGGGCGCCAAAGCCAGGAGGAACGTGCCAGCCATCATGCAAATCGAGAAAAATGAACCACGTGTTTCTTGGGTAGAATGTAGCCACGGGCAGCGCGGGCGACCTTGGGGTGCGATTGGCGTTTTGCGATTTTACGGGGCTGTTACGGGGCTGTTACGGGGCTGTTGAAAGTGTGGATATTTTACGACATTTCCCGATCTGTATCAAGCGCTAGAACGCATTCCTAGAAGCCCCCCTCGCGCACTGGGACTTGTGACACATTCTGGCAGCGGAAACTGAAGGCGGGGGGCGGCCAGGCACACTGTGGCAGCGAACTGGACCCAAACAGGCGACGCCTTCACGCAACTCAAGGAGGCCTCAACCACCATGAAAACGTTGAAAAAAACGGCAGGGGTGATATTCGACTTATACTGAAGCCATGCCCAACGCGGCAACCTTGCGTTTGGCGGTTTGTGGTGTGCCCGCATGCGCCACGTCAGGCCCATGCATGCTGTTTGGGTGTGCTCGTTCATTGCACGCATGGTGCAATTAGAAGCTCCATTAGTAAGCGCTTGATCCCAGCTTTCCAAAGCACATCGGATCTTGGAGATCCATTGCGTGTGGAGGGACTTGTGGCTGCTCCTGTTGTCGCGCGTATGGTGCCCGAGATCAGCATCATGCCACAAGCTAGTCACTGGTGCGCCCCCAACACCTCCAATCGCGCCCGAGTCCATAACTATGATCAACCAAAGGCCTGGGGAGCACATGCGCGCCTCCCTGCCGCTGCATGCGATGGGCACAACACTCGCGATGCTGAGTTTGCAGCTCGGCGATGCGCAGCGCCGAGGCCCCGCAGCTCCTAGGATCGGCTGCTTCTATGGCCATGGGGTAATTGTGAAACCTCTAGGAGGGCCGGGAGGCGAAGCGGGGCCCGTGCCACATTTTCAAATTTGGTCGGACAGGTACCCGACTGTAGAATCGTCCACACGCACACACACACACACACACACACACACACACACACACACACACACCCGATCGGTTGGCAAGCACGACTCATGCATGGGAAGCAACGCTGCAATGGTGGACGCTCGCATCCGATCGGCTTTATGTAATCGACCTTACACGCGCACGCACACACAACACACACACACGCGCAAACTACCCCCCCCCCCCCCTTGAACAGTTGCCGAGCACGACCAGTGCAAGGGTCCGGGGGCGCAGCCCCCGGAAAACAAAGGAGGAAAAGTTTTTCCGCTTCGTCCGCCTGAGGAGGATGCCTTTTGGCCTAGATGGTCTGAGGCGGATCCCCTCCCCTGACACATTTCCTACATCCCTGGTGTGGAACCGCTGTGGAGTGTGGACCCGGTGTTTGGATGGTGGGCGAGATGGGGCGTGCGCCAGTGTTTCCGGTAAGGATCTTGGAAAAATGCTGCCTCAACCCGGGCCTCACGCTCATTTTGCCAATCTCAACCCGACGCAGGCGAATTTGGGCGGAAAAGTGTGAAAATGCCGATTTTCACCCTTTTCAAGTCGGAGTTCGCGAAATCTCAACCCGAAGACGTGCCAGCCCGAATCGGCCAATCTCAACCCGAACGTGCACTTTGTCAGGTTGCGGGTTGGCTAACGGAAACACTGGCGTGCACACAAGGAAAGCGCGTGCAGCAGGTGCCCTCCATCCAGGGACTGAGCTCAACTCTCTACCCCAACCCCTGAACCCTAAACCCCGACCCGGTCAGGTGCATGCGGTGGATGTCGTGCGAGTTTAAGCCCAACAGGGACTTAGTGTACCCATGAACACCGACCCTGAACCACCATTCTGCTTGAATCAGGCGCAAGAAATGCATGACGTGCGTCAACAACCCCAGCCTCGACACCAACAAGGACTGGGCCTGCGGGGAGTGCGTGAAGCTGACGAGCACCGTCGTGAGCAACACGTGCATCGAGTGCATCGCCAACCAATGGGTCGACCCATGTGCGTGCGTCGACAGCGTCAAGCGCGGCTGGCTGTGTGAGTTTCTGCTGGCTGTGTGGGGGGCCCTGCCTACCTACACGATCTTGTTTTGGGTAGGACTTATGGTTGGGGCTCAGGTTAAGGGTTCAGTTTTTTAGTGTTGTCGGGCAAGGGGTGCGGGGCCACAATGGTCTATGCTTCCAGTGCATCTTTGAGGGATGGGTCGACCCCTGCGGTGACGTCATCAGGCGCGGCTGGCTGTTTGAGTGGCTGGAGCGGGATGGGGTGGGATGGGGTCAGGTGGGAGAAGGGGTGGGGGTGGCGGTGGGGGGGCTGACTCCGTACTTGCTGTCCCCCCTAGATTGTGGTTGCGCTTGGGCGCCATCCTAACAGCTTGTATATCGCGAACGCACCCGGCCTCAAATACGTGCTGTGTTCTCTGGATGCCCCCCCCCCCCCTCTTCTCCCCTCCCCCAACTTTGAGCCCACATATCTCGGACTCCAAGTGTCCAAATTCAAAACTTCTGACGGCTGTCGGTTTCCCCTCGCCCTGGCCATAACAGCCCGGCACCATGCCTGAGCAGCAATTTCTGATCACCCTGTGTCACAATAGGACAACGGGTCCTAGGCATATGTTCCAGAGCCATTGGCACTTAAAACGAAAGTGGAGCCAAGTAGTGTGTTTGCCACAGACCCTGCCCCTCATGCGCACACGCAGTCTTCAATGAGGTCCTGCCTTGCCTCCACCAGCTTGACACGGATGGCATCGATGACACGCTTAAGAACGGCAACTTCACGGGCACCAAGTCGGTGAGAAGGAGCTAGGTAGAAGCTTGTCAGAAGCTAGGTTTAGTGGCCTCAAGGGCGCTGTCAGGGGGAGAAGCATGGATAAAAAAAACGTCGCGTCTCTGTTTGCCCACCCGCGCTCACCTACTTCAGCACTCATTTGCTGCCGCTGCGGTAGGAGACCTGGGGGTGCGCCGACTCTCTTTACAGAGTGGGGTTTACCTACCAGCAACAGCCAGCCATCTCATGAAGGTGCCCGGGCCATACGCGCTGAGCACGGTCTTATCTTACGCCTCTAGAGGTGTCCCTGACTGTAACATCCAGCATCATCATCTGACCCTCGGTGCGGATGATTCATCACCAGCAACAAGCGACTTGATTGCCATATCTGAAACTCCTTATCTCTGCTGACTCCCTCTCTCTGCTGACTCTCTGAAATGCTGCTGGCCCCACAGGTTCTAAGCGGCGCAAACCAGGATGCGCAGTGCGCCGAGATCGCGGACAAAAAGGGGCACGCCACCTTTGGCCTCATCGCTGACGCTTGCTACACCTTCGCCGCCAACGCGGCGTTTATCCACAGCATCGTCCCAGTATGCGCTTCTGGTGCGTGTCCACACACGAGTGTGCGTGTGGCTGTGTTACGTGTGCGGCCTCAGACACGCCCCCTCGGCCCTTGTCACACGGCACGCGACACCCTCGACACGCCCCCTCGGCACTTGGCGCATGAGCGTGGCTCGCCTGACATGCCCGTCTGACATGCCCCCCCCCGAAACACACACACAGGTAGCGACTGCGTCTGCCTGTTCGTGCCCGGTGCGGACGAACCCATCACCATCGCGACGCATACGGTGCTCGTTACCCTCACCGTAACGGTGAAGAAGACAGTAGCGGTGGCTATCGGCGTGAGCATATGTGACCAGCTCGTGGCGACCGACATCTTCTCATCATGCTCTTCGTCAGTTCAGAGTGCATCGGGAAGGCGCCGCCTGATGGCGGCGGAGGCCTACCAGATCATCATCAACGGAACTCTGACGGCCCGCCCGTCAGGTGTAACCGTGAACGCGATGAGCATCAAGGAGGTGACTGCATCCGTGAAAGAGTACCTGGTGACACAGAACTATGAGGCCGACATCACAGTCACGTGCGCGCCCGGCTTCTTCAATGACGGCGTTGCCTGCACCGAGTGCATCTCCGCCTGCGCCGAAAGAAAATTTGCTTTGGGCGTGCGCATCCCTACATGCGCATGCTTGCACATGACAGTGCAGACACTGTCGCGGGTTTTACAGGTTTACACGTACGCACCCGGAGACTCAAGGGCGTGAGTTAAGGCCTAGACTTCACGTCTAGGGGAGCTGTGCTAGGAGAGCATGCAAGGCCACGCAGCGCGCCATCCTACCAGACGCTCTCGCGCTTGTGTGTGTTTGCGCGTGTGTGCCACGTGCGCTTGTGCGTGGTGTGCATGTCCCGTATGCAACCTTCCTGACAAGCCATCGTGCGACGTGTGTGGGGCATCCGCAGGCTGGAGCCTCAGCGGCATTGCCTGCTCTGGCACCGGCACAATCGACACGAGTATGTGTGTGTGCCCGGTTGGTGATTTGACAGCTTGCGCGCACTTGATGCCCGCGCACAACCCCACCCAGTGTGATTCCGCTCATCACACACACCACAGCTTGATTTTAAAGTTGTGTGGTGGTCGATTGTACAGTCTTGTTGGACGCCTTGTGTGAAAAACTTTCGGGCAGTGTATTCGACCGTGCTCGGCGTATAGCGCCTCGGGCTGAGGAACTTGCAGTTATGTATTTTTTACCCTAAACATTGACATACAGAACCCCTGCCCCCCTGTACTGGGTGGGGATACGCGTGTGCAAGTGGGTGCCGCATCGCCGATCAAGGAGACACACGGCGTGCGTGGCCTTGCAGCGTGCCTGTGCCCGCCGTGTGTGAGGGTGGTTGTGGGTTTGCGCGCTCGCTGCTTGTGGCTCTGCCCGACTGATTGCCGCGTGCTGCCTTGTGGTGCTTGCTGCGTGCGACAGACACATACGACTGCGGCGGCATCTGCACCCCGAAGGCAAAGTTTTGCTTATCCGTGGGTGTCAGCACCGCTGATGGAGGCTGCCCGGACTTCACCAAGTGTAATGCTGCAAACGGTGGTACCTGCGCCTGCACCCCCCTCGTCGCTTGCTGCATCTCCGACTACGGTGAAGCCTGCCCCTTCTACACCGCCCTCATCAATAACGCTGGACTGGGAGCTACAGTGCTGCCAACCTCACCAGCCCCGGCACCTGTGGCTGCTCTGATGGTGAGGGTGTGGGCGTGGGTGTGCGTGTGCGTGTGCGTGTGCGGGCAGATAGAGGGGGCCCACACGCCGTTGCACATGCTCACTCATCTTGACAATGACGATGCCCTGGCCAGGTGTGTGTGCAAGTGGGTGGTGCGTTGCGGATCCACGGACACACGCTGGGCCTGGCCTGACGTTGCGTTGTCGCGTGCCTGCCTTTGCCCACCCCACCGCGTGTGATGGGGTGTGTGGGTTTGCGCGCATGCCGCTTGTGGCTCTGCCCGACTGAGTGCCTCATGCTGCCTTGTGGTGCTTGCTGCGTGTGACAGGCGAGTACAATTGCGACAGCACCTGCATCTCAATTGACCCTGTGCTGCTTATCCGCATTGGAACATCATTGCGTCCGCCGAATGCCGGTGGATGAACTCGCCGTTCACCCTCCTGACACCCTCCAGACCCTCCACACTACAGGCCCAATCAGAACGACTCCACCAACACTGGTGACTCGGCAGCCCAGTGATGCGCCCAACCTCCAAACAACGCACCTCTGCACCCTCCACCCTCCGATTCCGGACCCCACCGCCCTCGCCCTTGCCCACATGGAAGCAGAGAGATGCCACTCATCACGCGTACCAATAGTTGCATCCTCCCTCCAAAACCCACACCCTCCACACCCTCCATGCCACACACACTTTTCACTCCGCACACCCTCCCCAATCCCCAGTCCCTCAACACCCCAGGGCCGTCAGAAGTAGCAGGACCCCATATACCCTCGCACATGGCAGCAGAGATGACACGCATCACGGCTGCATACCCAGCTAACGGTTCACACCGCACACCCTCCACTCCACAAGGCCTGCACCAGAAAGACCCACATACTCAGCGACCAAGATGTTCCGTCGAGATGCCCTTCAGATCCCCTTCACTCAGCAATGCACTCACCCCCACACCCTCCACACCCAAGGGCCCTACCACTCGCATCACGCATGCATACCTAACTAATGCACACTTGACACCGCACACCACACCACCCCGGGGCCTGCACTATAAAGACCCTGACTCAGCCACCCGGACATACCCAGAGACGCCTTAAATCTTGCCCTCACACTCAGCGACGCGCTCACCCTCCACACCACAGGGCCGTCAGCGGCAGTAACGCACAGCCCTACCGACGCAAAATGGCAGCAGAGATGCCACTCATCACGCCTGCATACCCAAATATTTGTGATCATCGAATGCATAACGCAACGTTAGCGCCTAGGACCCTTCTCAGGCTAGCTTGCGCCAAATGTGCATGGTTTGGTGCCAAATCCCCCCAAAACTATCTTCAACGGGTCGTCCACGGTGCACGGAAGCACTTCCCTCCTGAGCAAGAAAGTTACCACGGATCCAGGAGCAGGTGCATGCGGCGGGGGAGGGCAAGGGAGGGCATGCATGCGCTGTGAATTGAGATACCAACCGGGATCGCGCCTCAAAACGTTGGGGGCGAGAGTGGCCTTTTGCCCCTCAACTTAACTTGTGCGCCACCTCTGCGCCCCTCGCGTCGTGTGCGACGTCTACTGTCTACTGTCTACTATCTACTGTCTACTGTCTACTGTCTACTGTCTACTGTCTACTGTCGGAAGTGACCATTTCAATATCGGCCCCAGCGCGGCCCCTGGGCATCCCGCGCCCTGGAATTGTCAATGATACATGTATGTGCCTTGGAGTCCAGTCCAACACAGTCCAACACAGTCCAAAAGTCCAAAAGTCCAACACAGTCCAACACACCGCTTCTACGTTCTACTAGTGCGCTCGGGTGGGTGTGTGGCAACCCCCCGGGCGCGCTGCGATCCAGGTGTCGACGACGCGAGTCCAATGACCCTGTAGCGTAGAGCCAACCCAAGGAGGGCATACCGGCCCGGCACCACAGACGGCCAAGGACACCTCACGGACTTGAGCTGGCTGGCCGCGGATGCGAGCGAAGGGGAAACAAGGCACCCCATGCATGCAGCCTTTTCCTGCCCAGTCCCCGCGTGTAGCGGGGCACGCCTGGCGACGCGTCCAAGTCGTCAATCAGAACACCAGAGTGGCTACGTTCAACGTGCGGACATGTCCTGCAGAGGACGAGGGACTGGTCTAACTGGCCAGTCTGGTGCAAGATTGCGCCAAGCTTAGCGTCGGTGTTGCAGCGCTTCAGGAGCTGCGCAAGACCGGCTCCGGGGAGGCGCAAGTGGCTACGGGCGACACGTCGTGGACGCTGCTGTGGTCGGGTGGGGAGCACCGGCAGCGTGGGGTGGGCTTGCTGCGGTCCCCTGCATGGGCATCGGCACTCGTCTCCTGGGAGGAGGTGTCCGACCGCCTCATCCAGGCCCGCTTTGCAGCGGACCGTGGGCAGATGATCACCGTGGCAGGTGATTTCAATGCAGCAGTGGGGAGGGACTCGGTGTCCGACCACGAATGCGTTGGCAAGCACCTGCCCCTCACGGAGCCAGCGGTGGCCAGCAGGAACGGTCGCCTGCTCCTCACTGCCACTGCATGCAGCCTGCGCGCTGCCAACACTCTCTACCCCCACAGGCCAGAGCACCAGTACACCCACATCAGCCCCATGGCTGTTGCACAGAGCAGACGGCATGCATGCTCTGTGCGCTGCCTGCACAGCGTCAAGGACTACATCCTGGTCGCGCGCCGCCGCATGCATGCGGTGACAGACTGTAGGGTGCGTAGGAGCCCAACCTGGGACAGTGATCACCGCATGGTGGTGCGGTCCATGCGCCTCCGCATGCGAGCCTCCCGCCATGCAGGCGGCTCTCAGCGGCGCGCAAGGGACTCTTCACAACTGAGGCGCCCGGCTGTCCGTCGTGAGTTCAACCTCCAGCTGTCCGATCGCTTTGGGCTGCTGGAGGCTGTGCCGCCCGAGGGCGCTGATGCACAGGCGGAGTACAACGCGATGGCTGCTGCCATTCGCGAGGTGGCCACCAACCACCTCGCTCCACGCAGCAGCCGCCGGCGGCGCGGCTGGCAGTTCACTCTGTCGCAGCGCACCCTCCGGCTCATGGACGCCCGGCAGCGCGCGCACACGGCATGGCTCAGGAGCAAGTCTGCTGTTGCCAAACGAGAGCGCAACCGCGCCAACCGCGCGGCCGACGCAGCTGTGCAGAGAGACAGGGAGAGGTGGATCGGCAAGCAGGTGGCGGAGGCGCAAGACATGCTACGCAAGAAGAATCTGCGCCAGTTTGCGCGCGCGTGCGACAGGCTGGGGGGCCGCAGCCGCAGCCATCAGATCCCACCTGCCATGCGGGACGTCTCGGGCGCGCTGCACAGCGGTCTAGACGGGGTGCTGAAGGCCATGACAGAG